>JAQQZT010000039.1:8867103-8884512 GCA_030068275.1 Clarias platycephalus | reverse complement strand
CTCCACATCATTGCATTCAGTTTTTATTCACAATTTGTTAAGTGTCCCAACTTTTTTGGAATCCGGTTTGTATAAATATCTAAAAACTATCTGATTTGTTCATACTACTTTAATTCTCATGCATGTAAACCTCAGGGTGTGTCACCCTGGGAACAAGACGGGGACCTATAATGTAATGTCTGTCAGACTGTCAGTAACGTTTATTTTCCTCATTCCTGTCACTCTTTTACTTCTATGGATGGGTCAGATTTATACGTACGTAATCTCACCCGGACACTGTTACTTAGAACTGGAAAAAGCACATGACAATATATTAATACTGATTATCAATTCAACATGCTGTTTTCAATTTCCCCTACATGATCCTGTACTGTGATTTATACTGTACTAAGATTTATAATCTGGTGATTTATCATTTATAATCCTGGTAAATTCAGGAAAAGATTAGTTCTGGTTTCTCACATGCTTTGTTCCTCATGATTTCTCAGGGACTTTCTCCTTGCCACAGTCACCTCTGGTTTTCTCATTATTGTTGGGTGAAAAAGCTTATTGTTCAAAGTACTATACAATTAAAATGGAATTGTATTGTAAGTCTCTCTTAGGCTTAGACAATTACTGAAAAACCCCACATGTTTAAAAAGTTATAATTTTCCCTACAGGGGAAACTCAACTGGAGTTTCTGTTACCACCAACTCTCCATGTTTAACAAGTTCCACTGAAAGTATTTGTCACCTTCCGGTCATTAGTGAACAGGTTGTATGTGGGAAAGTGGTGTGAAAAGGCCATGAAAGGCAAAGGTCAGACCTCTACCCCCCCCCCCCCCCCTTCCCTCCCAAGTATGCAATCAATTAATCCACTGTCATTAAATTTTCATTTTGTCTGTAGAGTCTTTGCATGGGTTTTTTTGTTTCACAAAATTAATACAGAGAAATACGAGGGCTGATCAAGTCAAAACAGGTCTTGTAGTTAAATTGGCGTGCGTTATACCAATCAACATTTACAGAGGATTTTAATCACGGTCCAGTGATGAGACTCTTAGCCGCAGTAAAACATTCGAATGTTTTGCAAAAATTTTAGAGAATGCTATAGGCTATGAATGACGATCCTGCCCAAGGTGGGCATTTGAACATTTAGCGAATTAAACGCTTTTAAAATCGAGAGCTTCTGCCAACTTGTTGAAGAGACTCCTCTGTCTGTGAGAACTGTACACAGAATCATTAACAAACAGCACTTTTACATTACATTATCGCCATATCCCCTGTACAGTCTTGACCTCACTCCAAGCCATTTCCACATGTTTGGGCTGTCCTGGGAGGCCAGCGTTTCAGACGTAAAGCAGGCAGTCCACTCATGACTCTGGCATACTGGGAAATATTTCTACATTGATGGTATGAAAGGCTGGGATAAACACATTAGTGTGTAGCAGGAGATTATATAGAGAATTGAAGGTACTGTTTCCTCCCACTACCTTTTATACCATCAAAAGTCCCAGTAATGAATAGAAATAAAAATAAAACAGTTTTGTATCAGCCTGTGACTCTATAGCAGTGTGAGGAGATGAATGCTCCACTCTAGAGTGCAAAATGGACAGCATTGTGGCATTCAGTGTCACTTCTGGTCTACCAAACCCAAGATGACACAGTTATATCTGACCATATGTCTGCGAGAGAGAAGATGGGATGCATCGGAGGTGTATTTTTAGTGCACACCTCTGACTTGCATACCATGACGGTGCCTCTGAATCATACTGCTGCCTTGTGCATCATGTATTAGAGCATAACAAATACACGTGTAGTATTTCATGCTGGCTTCACAGTTATTTGAGTACCCATGCACACCCTTAGTCAAGGAGGATCTGTGTGTTTTCTTTAACCTAATATTCTGTATAATCATAGCTTTATGGCTGTACTCAACGGTTTCCGACAGACAAATATTAACCATCTTGCCAGCATTACGATAGATATCATAAAGGTTTGCTATTACAGTATCTAGTGTTTGCAGTGAACATTAAGAACTTTTTTTTATTTTTTTTATATGTAACCTAAATAATCCCTTACTGTCAGGTAGCAAACATTTTGAATATTTTATAAATCCTCTCATAAATCATGTTAGCTCATGCATGATAAAGCTAACATTAAAGTGATAAATATGTTATTAAAGTAACTGCAAAATCCTGTCAGACTAGCTCAGGTTTGCTTACTGGCTCAGTATTAAATACTTTTGATTTCAGGAGCATTTTGTAAAAAAGACTTTTGTAAATATGACTGTGAGAAAGTTAGGTCATGTTTAGCTGGCTAGCTCATCAGGCTAGCTGATTAAAGTTAGCAGCAAAATATATATACAAATACAGTGGTACCTCAGCAAACAAATTAAGTCCGAAAATAAAATAGAAAAACATTCAAAACATTTAGAAAAGACATGTAAATTAAGCAAAATATGAATGAATTAGATATTAGACCTCACTTAACTTTAATTGAAAACAGGCATTACTATCCGAGAGAAGAGGAATCGATTCGGCGCATGTGCCCCGCCTCCGTTTTAAACTCCTAAAATCTTACCTACTATAATTAAAACATCTCTAATTTTAGAGAATTTTACTTCTCTTAAATATGTCCGAATCTATGAAAAAGAAAAAAAAAAAACTTACCTGAGACGATGAGAGAGCGCTCGACTGCTGGTTTAAAACAGTGGCGGGGCGCATGCACCGAATCGATTCCTCTTCCCTCGGATAGTAATGCCTGTGCATGTGGCCTTGATGACGTATTTTTGACAGTGGTTTCACGCACAGCATTCGTAGCCGTAAATTCGTCCGTGAAACAGAGGAGTTGTAAAAACGAGATTTGTATCTGTAAACGGTCAGAGTCGTTGTATTGTAACAAACACACAAAATCTCGTATCTGTAAGCTGTCGTGGCCGTAGATTTTGGAATCCAACTCCGAAAAAGACAGAATTACACACAAATAATTTTTTTACGCACCAATATTTTTGACAGTGATCTTATTCCATAGGATAAAAATATACTGTACAAATAAGGACATTCACAATATAGCAAAATATAGAAGAAAAAATAGAAATTTATAAATTTAGTGTAAATAAAGAAAAAAAATGAAGTAAAAATTACGGGGTGTGCAACTATGCCTAAAAAGTGTCTTATTAAAGTGTCTTGTGCAATGGTCCAGAAATGAAAATATAAATATGTAAGTGTGCATGAATGTGTCCATAAGTGTCCAGTCAATTTGGATGTTAAAAATGTAAAATCCGTGTTGGTTCTTAAAGCCTGAAGACAGACACACTGCCTGGCCAAAAACAACGTAACACCTCTAAGATTTCATTCAGTCAGATAGTGCGCAATGTGGTGGGCAGTTTATGTGTGAAAATGATTCCTCATGCTCCTAAAACCACTCGATCACAATTTGAGTCCTGGAATATGTCTGTGCCATCAGGGAAGGAAAAACTCCATATTTGGTCATTCAGTACATTCAGGTCGGCAGCTGACTTCGTTTGTGGCCACAAAACATTGCTGATCCTAGACATGACCAACTGAAGCAATGCCAGATTATAACACTCATAAGGCTTATACAGTGGCCTCTATGCATGATGCCTTCTCACTTCATCTCACGATCAAGCTTTCATTCATAAATTCACATTAATCTGATTGAAATAGAATGTGCACAGATTTCATGTTCTGCATGGCAGCCTGGGCTGGCAAGGAAGAGGAGGAGAAGTAGTAGGGGAATGGCTGAAGAGGGATTCCTGAACAAACACAGCCCCCAAATTCCCCCCCACCCCCAATCCGTTTGTGCCAATGGTCTGTACCCAACAAGGTGAGACATAAAGTCCCACTGTCCCCACAAACAGGGACGCATATGAGAAAGATTCCACTACCAAACACAAAGACGCCTTGTGTTAGGGGCTCATGTGTTTACATGCGCACAGCCTTGTGCGTTCACACACAATGACAACACACTTGCGCTTACACATGTACACACACACACACTCTCGCACAATCTCTCTCTTTCTCACACATGCTGGCCTCTCACATGATCCACCTCCTGCCCCAGGGCTAAAGAGTTTAACTGAAGCAGTTATTTCTTACTCAGTGCTTCCTTTGAAAATAAGCTCCGACTTGTTGAATTCTTTATGAAATTCTTTAGGTTCTGAGCAGAGATTGTTGTTTTTCCCAGTTAGTTGTTGACCAGAGCAAAAGTTACCCAAGGAACAGGCATTGGAATTCGTTTTCAGTGAATACACCCTCATTAACATACACTTCTCAAGACGACTTTGATATAACGTCTCCTAATATTTTGAGGAGGAACCCAGTGTTCAGTCTTGGACTGAAGTCATAGACATGTGGAAAGTGAGCTCGCACCACTTCAGCAGTTTAGAAATATATCTCCGGCCAAGCCTTCTGAAAGGCTATGATTTGTTTTCCCCCATTGTGGTACTAAATCAGAATGGGGAGGTGTCTAAGAAAAACTACAGCGACAAACAGAAGTGGTGCAGGAGATCAGCAGTCAAGTCGCATGAATGTACTAAATCTTGCAGTTGACATTTTTTCAATTCTGTTGAACAATAACTTGAAGGATTTGGAAGTGTAGGAGTTTTGGGACTATTTAGTGCAAGTGCTTGTCAAACGCATTGCTCATCTCTGGCCTGCTCTGTGAGCCGAGCTGTCGGTGTGTGCCGAAATGAGAAAGCAAAGGACACTGGGTGGGGTGAGTTCACCATAAAACTAATCAGTCAATAACAACGGTATGAAATGATCTAAACCAAAGCTCGACTGTCTAACCATGCAGCGTGTGTCCAGGTGAAAATGCTCGAAGGGTAACTCTGCATCCCTAAATCTGTTTAGCTCAGCTCTAGGAAAGAAGCTTGACCATCATACATGAACGTTTGGTTCAGGTTGTCCTGATCCTCTGGGAAAGTCACTGTTGTACTCCCTTGTGCGCATGAATGCATGTTTGGCTGTTTTTTAATGACTAGATGCAGCACTCCTCACTGCCTAGCAATATATTTACATTAAATACAGTATGTAAAATCACATTTGGCAGACACCCTTATCCAGAGCGACCTACACTTTTATTTCATTATACATCTGAGCAGTTGTATAATGATTAGCACGTGATCGTAAACGCTTACCTGTATTTATTAACTTTTTTAAATGCTATGCCAGCTTTACTGTAGAACCTAGAAAAATGCGAGTAGAGTTCAGATCATTTGAGATCAGAATTTTCCCCTCATCATACATATGACGTGTTTAAAAGTGAATTACATGAATCAGACTTGGCTTTTCAGCAAGATTTAAGAACATCATCACGGCCCAGATGTAGTAAGGACGATGGACTGCTCTTTGCTTATTGGCAAAAAACTCGGGAATAACAGCTGCACTTGAGAGGTGAGTTGGAAAAATCTGGAGAGTCAGTTCCTCCATTCCATTAGCACTGTTAATGTCATTCTCTGGCATTCCATTGTCGGGTTTGGCATTGCATACCTTTCCGCTCGGTGGATTAGTAACTTCTGTATTTTTCTTTGGAGAGGATTAGTTGAGTTAATGAGACAGAAACGTGGATGTGTGAGCATCGGTGGACGAATCCGAAATGAGTATTAACTTGAGTGCTGAGTGCAGTGCATACTAAGTAATGTTTATTGTTCCACTATCTACCAAATATTTACTCAGCAATAATTCATAGTCTTTAAGTTAATGTGGGTCTGACACCATCTCTGTAGTTCAGGTCCCATTTGACATGTCGCCCCTCCATTACTGGTTCGGCATCTCCCGAATCAGCAGGTTTGTTTGGTCTGCCTGCTTGCACTACTGCTTAACCACTCATTTGGTTCAAGTCCACGATGTGTAAAGGGATCTTACTTTCTATATATATGTACATGCCCTTTCAAACCCCCAAGTGTGTTTTCATACACGGCTAGCAAACACAGGCTCAGGCACTTAGTCCTCAAAGGTTATACATTAACTATGGTTTTCACATCCAGGAATATTTTTGGAAGGTCATTATTCCTGACACGGCATTATGCAAACTGGAAAAAGATTGCTGTTTATGCCTGTCTGTTGCAATCTGACCAAATAGGAAGATCGGAAAAGGAAACCAGTATAGTACCAGAGCGCGATGAAGAAATATAACTGGCACGCCAGTGTTCAAGACGTACCTAGATCCATTTCAGGGAAATTTTGAGAAAGTTCTTGTATGTTGTATATATTTAAGGTGGAATTTCAGTCTTTGGCAAGAAATCCAAGTATCTGATCTTGATTGGTCAGGCAAGTTACCCATGTACTGTATATGGACAAGAATTGAATATATAGCAAAACACTTTAGAGAAACATTGCCTTATTCTCTTTTTTTTTGGAAATCTATTAAATCCTGTCATTCTGAATTATTTATTACTGTTGATATTGGGTTGTTCTGAAAGAGGAACCATCTTGTATACATTTGAGTTGCAAAAGTATGTATTGTCCAGTGTTCCCTGTTTGGAAACCAATCAAATCTCTTCATTTCTCAACTTGTTTTTTAAATAAGAGAATACAAATTTATAGCAAATCGATAAAATGACAGTAAATGTCATTTCCTGTATTATACTCTATTTTAAAACTTAGGTTATTTAAGCAACTAGTAAAGTATTATGGATCGTGCTGTCATAGTGTTACAGGAAAATAATCAGTAATGTGGGTGCAATGAATCAGAGTTACTGCATCCAGAGTAGATACAAAAAAGAAAATAAAGTCACACATTCCAAGACTTCATTGACGGCCTTTAGCTTTGATTACGGCGCACAGTGTGATGGCCAGTTAATGTGTCAAAATGATTCATGCTCCCAGAACCACTCTTTAGCAATTTGAGTCTTGCAACATCCCTGTGCATGTGGGGCGAAAAAAGAAAGTCCACTGAACTGATAACCTGGTCGTTCAGTACGCTCAGTTCATCAGCTGACTTCATTTTATTGCTACATAACATTACTGAGTGTAGACCTGATCAACTGAAGCAACCCCAGATCATAGCCCTGCCTCCAAAGGCTTGTACAGTGGATACTATGCATGATGGATGCATCACTCCAGGCTCTTCCCTTCTTACTCTGACGCACCCATCACTCTGGAATAGGGTCAGTCTGAACTCATCAGACCACATGACCTTTTTCCATTGCTCCAAAGTCCAGTCTTTATGATCCCTAACAAATTTCTGTTTTTTTTTTTTTCCCCTCCTGATTATTCTCACTAACAAGTGTTTTTTTTTTTTAAGCTCTCATTTTTCCTGACAAGGTTTTTCTTTGTAAATCATGCGTCTTTACTAAGTGTTTAAGGGATCTCCATTCATGGTTTCTTTTTCTGACAACACTTCATGGAAGAAGTTGAAGGTTCAGCACAGCCCTTACAGGTTTTATTAATGGGTGGGATAGCAGTGTTGGGTTTAAGTACTCAGTTATTTAGTTATATTTTAAAAAATGTAAGCCGTTATTCAGACAATTTATGTAATCCGTGAGCCAGACAGCAGTCATTCCGTTATCATGTGTTTGTGAAAGGCGTCCTACAAGCCCCGCCCCTGACACCCTTGACTCGCTGTGTTCAGCACCGTGAGCTTCCGCGAGTGACCGCCCGACGTTCCTCGAAGTTCTGCAAGGTCCGCGAGGACCGACGCGCGGAAAGATGGAAACCTAATCACAGCGCCAAAACTCGCGGTGAATCATGATGAACCGTACTTACGGCCACCGCGCGAAACCGTGTAGGTGAGATAGGGGTTTTAGTAGTTAACAGATTATGGGCCAGTGATGATGTAAAATAAGGTCTTGACTAAAACAA
Organism: Clarias platycephalus; assembly: GCA_030068275.1. Taxonomy (NCBI): domain Eukaryota; kingdom Metazoa; phylum Chordata; class Actinopteri; order Siluriformes; family Clariidae; genus Clarias; species Clarias platycephalus. The sequence continues at coordinate 8,876,708 of JAQQZT010000039.1, read as the reverse complement.
CATGCATGAGTTTTCATTTTCTGCAATGGAAAAGTACTCGAACTAGTTACTTTTATCAGAAGGTAACTCTGTAAATGTAACTGATTACTTTTTAATGACAGTAATTTTGTAATGTAATTAGTTGGATAGTTCTTAACCCAATTCCAGTCATGTCACATCTCTAAAATTTTTCTCAGTACTTCAAATATGCCAATAAATTGACCGTTCTGAAATGGTGACTTTTTTTTTTTTCACACACTACCACTTAAAACCTACCATAAAAACTACCACTCTTATTTTATTTTTTATTTCATAGTCTTTCCTGATTTTTATTCCTTTCTACTTTGTGAAACAATGCTGAAGATCGTTCCAAAACATGCCATAACCTCTTTTGAACAGTTGATATTGAGATGTTTCCGCTGCTCTGTAAAGCCTTCATAACGCCTCTAATCCGAGGTGCTGTTAATTGGTGATTTTTAAGTCTGAACCTTTCTTCTGCAGCAGAGATAAGTTTTGGTCTTGCTTTCCTGTGATGTTCTTCATGAGAGCCAGTTTCATTATGGTGCTTGATGGGTTTTTACAAATGCCCTTGATAATACTGTTCTTATCTTAGGGTCTTAAAATAACAACTACTGGAAAAAAAAAAAAATCCAATATTGTTCTAGTATGTAGGAAATAATTCCAAACTTGTATCTCAACTTATGCATTATATTTCTTATGCATTTGTAGTTGCATTTAATTTCATGGAAAATCCATGAAACATGTTTATTCCTGCTATCATTTGCATCAGTGGTTCCCAACCCTGGGAACGTTTTCAGTTTGCTCTGCTCTGCATCACACAAAGTACTACTAATGACCAGCCTTTTCTGAATAGGCGTGGATCTATTCGAGCGGGGAAAACACTAAAATATAGGGCAGGGCAGGGGGTCCTCCAGGACCAGGGTTGGGCAACTTTGCATCGAGCATTGTAGCAACAGTTGGTTGATCATTTCTCTCTTAAAGTTATTAAGAAAGAAAATAATTTCAACAATGTTAAATAAGCATGTCAAAGAAAACCCCCGTTTTTCAACAATTTCAATTTTTAATCTGTATAAGTCTTTGAACTGTTTTAATCTAATATATACTATATGTTGCAGCATGAACCACTAAGAGGCCTTGCTGCTATAGAAAATTACTAAAATAATACAACTAGTGTCAAGTTGTGCTCACTAGTGAGCTCCAGCCCTGAAGTAATGAACTAAGCTTCAGCCGTTCACGACAGGGTTTAAGAACCGGGCGCAGTGAGAAACCGGGCGGACTCCATGAGACAAAACAGAGCAATAACAACTTCGATAACGGGTTCGATTCCCGGCCAGGCTCGATTCCCGTCTCTGTGTGCATGGAGTTCGTATGTTCTCCCCATTCTTGGTGGGTTTCCTTCTGGTACTCCGGTTTCCTCCCACAGTCCAAAGACCTCCAGATTATGCTAATTGGTGTTCCCAAATTGCCCGTAGTGTGTGACTGAGTGTTTGCTCCCTGTGATGGATTGGTGTGCCTCGCCTCGTGCCCTAAGCCTCGTGGGATAGGCTCCAGGCCCCTCGCGGCCCTGAATACAGGATAAAGCGGTATAGACAATGAGTGAGTGAGGGTTGTAGTATTATAGTATTCCGCAGTCGTCAGCATGTTCTACTTCAGGCGCTGATTATAATATGTCGCAGTTATGATGATGTACAGTACATTGTCTCGTCTGTTGTAGCTCGCTTTCGTCAAGGTTGTGCAAAGTCTTTTGCGTTCTGAACTGCTTTCCTGATCGTCATGATCGTAAGCAGTTAAACCCCGTTCCCACTTTCATGAGTCATGCTACGAATGCGCCAACTGTGATGAGCCATGGGTAGTCGTACAACAAGATGGTGGCCTGCCAGGGGGTGTCAGGGTAGTAGTGACTCGTTGTGATCTGCAGCTTGCCGGCTAAGGCTGTGAATTTTTATTTTTTTACATAAAAACATTTCTGCCGTATGTTTCCGTAGGCCTGTTTCAGGTGGAACCTACGATCATTCAGACAAATGGCTAGAGAAAAAGTGGATTACTGTAATACAGCCCTGCTATAGTGATTATTTTTTTTATAGACTATATAGAAATCCAGATCCTGTCATGGAAAGTGTTTTTTTTTGTTTCCTTACATTTTCGCCGTCCGTTAAAATGCCGAGCCGGTATGTTTCACAAAAAAGCTTTAAGTGTCGCGCTAAGAGCTCGAAGGCTCGAGGCTTGTTCTGCCGGCGTCCCTGTGAGTCGCAGTGGCCCCGCTGTGCAAATTCACACCAGCGCCTTATCGTCATCGCTGTGTTTGCATACAAGCCAGTCGGAGCCTGTTGAAGCTGCAGGCCCAGATGTCCCTTCAGGACACTACGGGGTGTGTTGAAAACTGTCACTTGGTTGGGACAATAATTGCAAGGCAAGAACACCAAGCTTTGAGGACAGTCAGTAAAATGTGTGTGTGTTTTCAACTTGATTCTTGCTACAGACGGCACATCTCTCTGGCTGACTCGGATGGATGGGGTTGGGGTGGCTCAGCCAGGCACAGAATGCATTCTCTGTCAAATTCCCAGCATTCTCCTCTCCATTGTCTGAGCTATGAAGCTCTCTTTATGCCGTCGCCTCACTTGGATTCCACTAAAAGGCTCACTTGTACTCAACTTATGCCTCTCCGAATGCGCAGGCATCTTCCACAGATTTTCACTAGCTGTTCTTTTAACACGCCTGCGTTTGGAACGGTTTCTAGTCGTCTCGTGTATGTAGAATGTACTGTATTTTTCATGAAATCTGGCTGGATCTTGTTCCAACCCCCACAGCTATCGGTTTGTAGCTCCTTGCACAACACCAGTCAGTATTGGCCTCGTGCGAATCCCCACGTGAGGATGCGGCTTCAGAGATGTGCAGGTCTCTGCGATTTTTCCCATAAGCCCTTTGCTTTCGAGCTAACACATGCATCTTCATGTCCTCTGCGACTGCAAATATTAAAGGAATTCCTACTCTATAAAAAAAAAAAAAAAAACAGTGATGTGGTTTTGTCTGAGTAAGATTAGATATTTTTACGATAATTTTTCTTTGTGCATACGATCTTTACTGAAATGCTGAATATTGCATAGAGCTAGGAGGCAGGTAAGTGTTAAACTACTGTATACGGCAGCTTCCGAGTAGCCGGTTATTTGCTATATTGCTTTGTTTTATATAATTACTGACCAATTTTGTCTTTTGTTTTTGTTGTTTCCTCAGGACGCATGGGTCTGAACTTTCATCACCCAGCAGCAGAACATATAATGCCACTGAGTGAGTGATTTTTGCTCTTTTACCTCATTCCTAATTATGCATGTGTGCTGTCTTCGTAATCCACGTTGATTGCATTTATATATTATGTCTGTGACTACAGTTACGCCACGTCTTCCTAATGGCGAATCCGCTCCAGATACATATACTACATATAAACGGCCTATTTAAAAATGTCTGTCTATAAATATCGGTGTTGCCCGTCTCCCTGTTTAGTTTCATGGGGCTGTTCTTTAGAACAGCTGGCTGTAAGCCTGGCACATTTTTCCTGTCTGTTTGACCTTTACACAGCCTGAACTCCTGGCTGTGTGTCTCATAGTTCACAATGCTGCCTCGTGGCTCTGTTTGACGCACCGAGCCTGGAGCCGGCACACATGAGCACTAAAATAACAGCCTTGAAGCCCTATATATCCGTTCTGTCCCCTTCAGCAGGTGCATGCTAGCCACAGGGGGCATCCAGCGAGGGACACTGCCCTAAGCTTTTGGGACGATTCCAATAGAATGACTGGTTTCGTTTAGCATGTCGATGTGTGCCCCGACACATTTTAGTCCGGGGGTTGGAATTTGCAATGTATGGCAGTGCTCGAGGCACTCAGTAGGTGTCTGCTGTTTTCGGTCATGTGTATGTGTCTGTCTCAGTCCAACGGAGTGGATGGAGGACATTTTTGTGGCCTGGTGCTGCATCCGTTTAGTTTAGGGGCAATGTTTAGTGGGTGAGCACAGAGCCAACTCTGTTCCTCCCACCGCCATGCCTTCAGAAGGCCCCTTACTGAAGATTTCAGGGGGAAAATTGCCTCATGGACACGCCGCATGTGGACCACTGGTTGCTTTAGGACCACTCGTGAAGGGACATATAATTTAGGACCTTAGAGAAGAAGTATTCCTATTGTCAGATATTTTAGCAGTTAGCAGTATTATACACTTGTATCAAATCTACCTAAGTAATGGTCTGATGAGTTTCTTATTGTAGTGGTTAGCACTGTCGCCTTGCACCTCCGGGTTCGATTCCCGGCCAGGCTCGATTCCCGTCTCTGTGTGCATGGAGCTTGCATGTTCTCCCTGTGCTTGGTGGGTTTCCTCCGGGTTCTCCGGTTTCCTCCCACAGTCCAAAGATATGTAGGTTAGGTTAATTGATGTTCCCAAATTGCCTGTTTTTGTGTTAGTGTGTATGTGTCCTGCGATGGATTGGCACCTTGTGCCCTAAGTCTCCTGGGATAGGCTCCAGGTCCCGTGACCCTGAATACAGGATTAAGCGGTATAGGCGATGAGTGCGTGAGTTTCTTATTGGCGAATAAATAATCTTTTTATTTTATTTAATTTTTTTTAAGTATTTGTAAAAGTCTGGGACACATTTTTAAACCTGAACACTTTGTAATATCTATCCAAGTACTTTTCTTTACTGATGTGATAGGTTACCCTCGAACATGCTGCATTTTCTGTATATTAATAACAAGAGATATTAAGAAAAAAGATATAAGAGAAAAAGATAAGGAAATGCATGCTAGAATTAAATTGTGATCTGTTACAATGTAATCAGTAGAGTTGCAAATGTTCTACAACATTAGCTTTTAACTCCATAGACGTGATAACCTGGTCATTCTATACATTGAGGTCATCAGCTGACTTCATCTTACTGCCACATAATGTTGCTTTAATGAGTCTAGACTTGAGCAATGAAAGCAATCCCAGATCATAACACTACCTCTGGAGGCTTGTACAGTGAGGCACAATGCATGATGGTTGACATGATCCAGAGTGCTTTACTCTGGAATGGGGTCAATCTGGACTCATCAGACCACATGATGTTTTTCCATTACTCCAAAATCCAAACTTTATGCTCCAGAGCAAATTAAAACATTTTTTTGATGAGTCTCACGAATAAATGGTTTTCTTATGGCTACACATCTGTTTAGTCCCAATCCTGTGAGTTCGCATTACATTATGTTGTTGAAATGCTCTCTTCCACTATTTAAACATTTTATTCCTATGACGTTGATGGTTCAGCACTGTCCTTCCAGGTTCCAATAATGTCCCTAATTCTTTTATTTTTTATTTTTTTTATTTAAATTTAGTCGTGTCCAATTCCCTCCCGCCACTAGGGGGGGCTCCCACATTAAGGCTACTTACTACCATTCAGCCAGGAGGGCCGAGGGCTGTCACTTGTTTCCTCCGAACCACGTGACACCAGCCGACCTCTTTTTTTCGAACTGCTCGCTCACGCACCGTTGAGGGCGGCGTAACACACTCGGAGGACAGCGCTATCCGCTCCCTCCGCATGCGCGAGCTCACAGAATGGCGTAGAGCCGTGATTAATGTGGGAGCACTAAGTACCTCTCACCCCTCCCCGCTGAGAGAGCTCGGCCAATTTAGCTCTCTCGAGACCTCCGGCTGTGAGAGGTTACAGCATCACCCGGGAACCGAACCAGCGATCTCCGGAGACCCTGATGATTCTTAACCCAGTTCTAGTCCGATAATTCAACCATTCTGAAATGCCGACTTTTTTTGGCCAGGCAGTGTATAATATTTAATACTTGGTATATTCAAATTGATCATGTCAAACTGTAAATGTCCGTCTCTTGGCTGAAAAGCCTTGTTTTGGAGGAAATAATGAATCAGGTGGATGCTCGGGCATAATACTGGTGCGATATTCTCAGCATGCTCGCTTTTTATTGGGGTCGGAGTTATCAGCATGCCGTGTAACAATTAAAGGACTCGAGGTGATGTTTTTATTTATTTTTAATACAAAAAAACATAACTACAGCATGACTTGCACCATCATTGTTGTTCAAGCTGCGCCAAGATCAACGGCAAATTTCTTTTTCTTATTCAATCTTTCCTCTTAAATTGTGACAGCCGTCACGGAGATAAGCTCACCCGTTGGTTGCCTTAACCTTCCACCAATTGCCCCAAAGCAAATTCCACTTTATGAAACACTCATTCCCCCCCTCACACTCATTGGCTTGGCTAATATTGTTTCACAAGACGTTTCGTATCTCTATCTCTTTCTTTCTCGCACTCGTCTCCCTCTTGTTGCTAGGCACTCTAGACTCCCTGACCTCATCTCATCAGGCGACTTGGGTCTGCTCTTAGCCGCTAAACACACAGAGACGCTTTAAATGAAAAAGGCCGAAATGTGGGATGCTCCATCCAGTCAGTCTGGAGTAAATATTGTCCTCCTGCAGTGAGAATGCCACACAGTCGGGTGATGTTGGAGTTCTTGCTTTGAGGAGGGAGTGTTCTAAAGAAGCCTGCTGAGGGACTGTTTAGCTCATCGGACGCTCTGTTCCACGAGACTCAGCGTGAGCTTTATTCAAGCCTAGCGCCCTTCCTACCAGACGCTAAACAAGATGATGTGATCCCCACTATTCTGCTCCTTTGTGGATTATCGCCTGTGCAGGAATAACTTTAGCATTAGCAACGTTGCTAATAGGGAGTAGGAGATTGTAACGTGGACGGGAAAGGGTTCGAAAAGCTAACTAGCGAAATGCTACCTAGCGTCGTAGTTCCAATTAAAACAAGGTTTGATATTCTGTCATGGAGGGTTAAAGTGACTATTTAATGTTCGCGTTCGGAACATGAACGAATTTCCTAATAAGCGGCCTAAAACGTTTCAACTTTGCCCTGAGCACAACGGCAGCATTTTGACAGAATTTGCACAGTTTTCTGCAATGCAAATCAACCTCTGGGAGTGTGTTCTCGGTTTTTGCCTGATCGGCAGGAAACCACAAGTTCAAAGCCAGCGATGCCCAAGCATCATGACACCGCCCAAGCGTCTAAATGATCCTTCATTTCTTCTGTGTTAATAAAGGCTACATGTACTACATGGATCGGTCTGTGTGACAGGAAGCATGTGTTAGCCATCACTCCTCAATCTAATTCGGTGACGTTCCCACCCAATGCCCAAACCCCAGACACTGGATGCAGTGCCGGTCCCAAGCCTGGATAAAACGGGAGGGGTTGCCTCAGGTGTAAAACCTGTGCCAAGCTCGTGCGCGGATCGGGAGCAGCCCAAATACCAACAACATAAATAATCTTCTAATTAAAAAGTCTAGACGTCTACGTTTCTCATGTTCAGGAAAAACACCTGCAACGTTATGTCATTTTGTTATGCATGTATAGTGCGTTATTTGTGTTGCTTTAATAATTTGTCGCTTACGTGCTACATCGGTTTCATATAACAATTTGATTCTGATCAAATTAACAGATCTGTTCCTGCTCACTACAAGTATATATTTAGGTCGAAATTGTGTCTCCCTTTTTTTCCCCTTTTTTTTAAAATCTCGTATAAACTCGCTGTGCTGAGTGTGCACATGGTGAAGCGTTCTGGTCAGGGTGAATAAGTGGGAGTAGTGCTTTGTTTTGTTTTATGCACCGGTTCGTTCTCTCAAGTGGAGTAGAAGAAAAGCGTTCACACGGTCACCCTGGAAACGTGCATTCGAATCCCGCAGCCCTTTGACTCCGGGAGTCCAAGAGAGCGACAGTGTAGCCTGCGATTTTGGATGCTCCTGGATGCGGAAGAGGGTAGATAACACATTCCTGAGATGGCATTTCAGCTCATTAGATAATTATAGATCATTAATGATAATTATCCAATCTTGCATTTGCCCAGCTGAGTCTGAGCCGGAGCGTATCCCAAACCTGTGTGTGTGTGTGTACAGCAGAGCTGTGTTAGGGCCTGTGCTCTCACACTGTTGCCTAAGTGACTGTTCTCAATGTCTGCCCACAAAACCCATGTCTCTGTTTCTCTCCCTCTCTTTTCTCTGTCTGTCTGTCTGTCTGTCTGTCTCTTTCCTTCCGTTGTTCCTTCTCTCTGATCCCTCTTTCTCTCCTCCCCGTCCCCTGTATGTTTTTTTTTCCCTCTCTCCCTCCTCTGTGCCCCCCGAACAGCCAGGAGTTATGGTCGCAGAAGAGGTAACACTCTGCCTTCTCTCCTCTTTGTATCTGTGTTTGCTCAGGTTAAAGCTGTCTGTGTTCCAGGGTGGAAGTGTTTATTAAGGGGGGGGGGGGGGGGGTTTTGTACGTGTGGAGGGTGAAGATGGGGTGGCTTATGCTGAATGTCTGTCTCATCTTGCTGTGGTTGGATGATTTTATTCTGATTTCATTCCTGCTCTTCTCTGGATTATAGATTATAATATCATCAGTGCATATAATCATGTTTGCGGGAAGGAAACTTTAACCGTTCATTCGCTAACATGGGGCTTGAGTGTTAAATTTCCTGTTTTTGTGGTTTTGTTTTTACGTCTTCGTAAGAAGAACACACCACGATCTTACTTTTCTGCCTTAGTCATTGTGTTTTTCATGCTTAACAAAGTGCTTTGTGATTTGCCTCACACACGCATGCACACACACACACACACACACACAGACAGGGCTGGGTAGTATCCACTCGATAAATCATGTTGTTGCAGTATCATGGACGGTGGCCCTCATTTATCAATCCCTTAGTCATGTGATGTGTGAAAAGGCCAAGAGTTTTACAAAGAATCTGTTTTTCATATTCACGTGCGTATGACGATGAACGCCAGTCGCCTGTAAATAACCAGGCGCATTCTCTACATAGCTGCATTTGTTGACGCCCACAGAACTCCATAAAAGGGCGAAGCTCACAGCGCTGGAACGATAAGTGAAAAGCAAAGAAATAAATTAGGTGGAAGTATTTTACTCGCTATAGGGCCCAAAAATATGCGGCCACGTGATCCATGCGTCAATATGTGCTTTTCGAACAGCCACTCCACTCGACTCACACTGCCACACCGTGTGTTTATGGAGCTCGCTTTGTGCACCGTCATGCTGGAGCAGGTTTAGGACTTCACCAAAATGTCGAGTGACTCTTGGCCAGAAATCCCTCTCTCTCTCTCTCTCCCTCCCTCTCTCTCTCTCTCTCTCTCTCTCTCTCTCTCTCTCTCTCCATGTTTGAAAATGTTCTCCATTGCACCACGTCCTCATTTCATACAGCGGCATTTGTTCTTAATTCAATGACTGGCCTTATTTGGCTTAATTTATAGAGTTGTGTTGCTTGAGTGCTGCACTCTTATCTAACAGAATACAAACTAGGGCAAACAAATAAATTAATAAATCACAGCACTGTCACCTTGCACCTCAAGGGGCCAGGTTCGATTCCCGTCTCTGTGTGCGTGGAGTTTGCATGTTCTCCCCGTGCTTGCTGGGTTTCCTCCAAGTACTCAATTTTCCACCCAAAGTCCAAGGACATACAGGTTAGACTAATTGGTTTTTCCAAATTCCTCCGTAGAGTGTGTGTGTGTGTGTGTGTGTGTGTGTGTGTGTGTGTGTGTGTGTGTGTGTGTGTGTGTGTGTGTGTGTGT
>JAQQZT010000039.1:8852028-8862804 GCA_030068275.1 Clarias platycephalus | reverse complement strand
GGCCCCCCCCCCCCCCCCCCGCCAAATAGATGAGATCACCAATAGTTTTCGTCGCTATGGACACCTGGTGGTAGACTGGCCTCATAAAGCAGAAAGCAAGTCCTACTTTCCTCCTAAAGGTAAGAACAGTGGTGCATTACTGAAGTCTACTGCTAACGCTTACCATAGCTTAATTTCTTAATGTCCACCAGATGCTCAAGTCCCGTAATTATGTTTGACCATAGACATTATTTTTTACCTATCCTGCATACTGCTATCCACTAGATCTTTGCAAAGTCACCCATTAATGTTATCCACCGCTGCCTGCCATTCTGCAATATCAAAAGGTTCCCAACTCTGGAATATGTTGGCAAATATGTTTGAAAGGAGATCTCTGAGACCCGGATTAGGAACCTGAGCCAAGAGTTGGGAATCTTTTGGTATAGCAGAATGGCTGGCACTGGTGGATGGATACCAGTGTCTGGAATTCTGCTATACCAAAAGGTTCCCAACTCTGGGATATGTTGGTCTCTAAGACCAGGATTAGCCTGAGTCCAACAACCATTATCCACCATGGCTGTCGGTCATCCGCCCTGCCACCCATCTCTATCCAGTTCACTGTTATCAATCACAGCTTACCATCCCTCTACGTTCTTACCCATTTTAGCATTTTACCCCCAATCACAGTTGGCCACTAGTTTAACATGCCATATTTCAACACTCTTACCCAACAGAGTCTATTGTTCTTTTAGTCTATTGTCCTTCACCAGAGCCTGCCATCAATCTACATCCTTCCCCCTATGGATTAGCATCCCTCTATAGCTTAAACACCTGAGCCTATCATCTTTCTACATGTTTAGTCATCAGTGTCTCCAAATCCTTTACATACCAACAGACTATTCCATCCCCTTATATCCTTCCCCACCAGATCCTTCCATCCCTGTACATCTTTATCCATCAGAACCTTCTATTTTTCTACATTCATGTTCACAGATTATACCATCCATTTATATCTTTACTCTCTGGAAACCTACCTTCCCTTTATATCTTTACCCACAAGGAGTTACTGCCCCTCTACACCCTTACCCACCATAGCCCACCATCCCACAATATCCTTACCCAAGAGGGGTTACCATCCCGCAACATCCTTACCCAAGAGGGGTTACCATCCCGCAACATCCTTACCCAAGAGGGGTTACCATCACTTATCATCTTACCCATCAGTGGTTAATGTTCCTTTACAACCTTACCCGTCACAGCCCATTATACCACAACATATTTACCCATCAGAGCAAACAACGCAAATCATGTACTTAAGAAAAATAAAGATTTCCTAGGGCAAATAGTACTTAAGTCCCCCATTTAAATGTCTACTTGAGCAATAGTAGTTACCTTCAAATTTACTTAAGTATCAAAAGTACAGGTCTACTAGCTCACAGTAGAATTGTATGGCAGCTTATGTTCCCTGTATCTGTTTATTCTGTATCTTGTTTACTGTTTGTCCTGCCTTCAACTCACCTGGCCGAACTCATTAAGGGCTTCATTATCTGATTAGGTGTGTCACCAGTGGGGAGAATTTTAAACTATGCAGCAAGTGCCTGGGTTTAACCACCCCTATTAAAAAATAATTTTAGTGCAATTGTAGCATTGTACTGAAGTCTAATAAAATAAAAAATGATTGAAGTGCCTGTCCCTGTGATGTACGGTTGAGGGAGAATAATGACTTTTTATAGCATTATACAGCGTCACTCAGAACACTTTGAGTCTGGTTCCTCTTAAGGTTTCTTCCTCAGGTCACATTATAAATAAAATTGAATTGAATATTGAGTTCAACCTCAATATTGCTGAATATGGAACTTTTGTTTCAATGGAAATAAGACTTTTTGCATTCTACCGCACATTATGGCTCTTTTTTTTTTTAAACTGAAAGACATTATGTTTTTACAATTATGTAATGCACTTTGTGTATCTTCTGTGAATTAAACTAATACAGTTTGCACTGTGGCAGTGGCATGCACAGACACTTCTAGGCAAGCATGCTTGCCCCGACAGCACAACACAGGCCGTCTGTCTCTCAGGCACACACATAATACACCCTTCCTGCAGGTGTAGCTGGTAGGGAGGACTGTTTGTGCTCAGTACCTTGAGTGATCGGTTCAGTGGGAGAGAGTTTGGCTTGGCCAGGTGATCAGAGCTCAGCACATGAGCCAGAACCTGCGTCATCTCAGAGGAAGCTCCTCCATAACACTCCATGTGTCATATCAAGGAAACTATTAACACAGTGCTGGATGTGACTCACATTCCTCAGCCTGAGGCTAATGTGCTTCATCTGGGGAAGGCCTGAAAAGAATTCCTGTTCCTTTCCATCTCCCTTTTCCATCACCTGATCCTTTTTAGGGAATTAGAAAACATGCGGCTAAAATAGCTTCGTATTGGGAGCTGAGAAGAAAGCAGTGACCTTGTACGGGAGTTATGTGATCTGGAAATGTATGAGAGGAAAGGGTTCCCTCTCCTGAGATTAGCAGTGTGATGGAGTTGTACCTCATCTTAAACTCTCCTAAAAATGTTTCTCCTTCAGCACTGTTTATAGTGATGTACAGTGTTTACTTTGTGTGACTAAACCAATTTTATCTTACTGCTTATGTGTGTGTATTTTATACAGTGCTTAAGGAAAAATTTCAAACCCTTTCAAGTTTGTCATTTTTCATGCTTATTTGCATGAAACAGATTCAAACCTTTTTTTTTCTTATAAAAGAAGGTGTTTTTGGTACGTTTTGTTAATTTATGAAAAGAACCCAAAATAAATAAAGACTAAAATATTCTATTTAAATAGGTATTCAGACCCATCTCTTAGTATTGGTTAAAGCATCTTTGGCAGTAATGCCTGAGATCTCAGGGAATCTGGAGAAGGTTTTCACTCGGGATAGTCTTTCAGTCTCTGTAGCGGAAAGAAAAACTCCCCACCACATGATGCTGCCACCACCATGTTTCACGGTACACATGATATTAACAAGGTGATGCACAGTGCATGATTGATTTCCTGATTCCAAATAGTTCAATATTTGTTCTGTTAGACTAGAGGATTTTGTCTTTCATTGTGTGAGGGTCCTTGAGAGGCATGTTTTTGTTGTTTGCTGTTAGCATGGTGTCAATGGGGCCTTTTAGCGAGAAATGGCTTCTCAATCTGGCCACTCTACCATAGAGACCTGAATTCTAGAGTGCTGCGCTGATGGTTGTCTTTCTGCAAGTCTTTCCCATCTATATGGGACGTCTTCAACTGAGGTCCTTCACCCTGATTGGGCAGCCAGATATGGAAGGATTGGAAGTTCAGTATACCTTCCATTTGAGAATGATTGAGGCTATTGGGTTCTTTCAATCCTTCGCCAGATCTGTGTCTTGACACAATTCTGTTTACAGATAATTCCACTTTGTTTCCACTGTGAGACCTTTATATAGACACGTGCATGCCTTTCCTAATTATGTCCAACAAATTCAGTCAGACATAGGTGGTCTTCAGGCAAGTTGTAGGAGCATCTTAAGGACCACTAAGTAGGAGAAGGATGCACCAGAGCTCAACTTCATGCGTCATAACAAAGGGTCTGAATACTTATGTAGATTTGCTATTCATAAAGCATTTTTTCATTCATATAAATAAAATTAACAATAAACTAGAAGTGTATAAATTCTAGAATAGCGTTTATTCTCTTTGTATCTTGCAGTAGTCTGACCCTTGTAGATTTGGGAGTAGTCATTAATCTTATCTCTTTTTAAAAAGTGCAGGCTTAGCGAATGGAAGATCCCGCACACTTCTCCGTGACATACTGTGTAAAACGATCCCTTGTGTCTTTGAGCCCGTAACTGCTCTGCAACTGCTCCCGGTGCAACTCACTGACTCATACTGTGGCTCTGCACCACTTGCGGGCAAGAAGCAATACCCAGCTTGCCATGTGGGTCTCAGCTTATGCGCGTGTGTATTTTGAATCACTCTCGAACAGATTGCAGTGTTCAGTAATAACGTAACCGACTTCCTCACTTTAAACGGAATAGAGTGAGAATAAGAACAGGCTACATCATGGTGTAACTCGGTATGATGCACCTAAAGGCATTGGAACAGATGGCAGTGTTTCTAGAACTTTCTTTCAGCTCATAGTACATATTTGTCTTTGGGTTTCATGCGTTAAACATCTTAATTCTCTTATAAGGTCTTTAGATTATTGCAAGTGTACGTTGTGCTCAACCAACGAAATAATAAAATATATAAAGTATATCATGGATCAAAAATGTGGATCTATAGGCTATAGGTATTTTTCTGTTCATTTTACACTTGAGATGGCATCAAAGCTAACAATCTAAGATGAACAGAAACTTGCAATTATGTACTTTTTCAGCATTTGTTGTTTGCTTATGGAGTCAGACTTTCTGTATTCTTATTCATGCTGTATAAGAGGTTAAAAGCTAAACTTTGTTTTTTTTTTTAAATAAAAAAAAATATTCACCAAAAATAGTTTATATTTCAAATATTTGATGTTGGAATTTATTACTGACTGATTCTGAATGACAGTTTTGCCCAATTTTCTACAGTAGTAGGTCTGTTTTTTTTTTTTTTCTGTAAACACACAGAGAGGAAAAATTATATTAATAATTGTTACAGAAATGTTTATATATATATATATATATATATAGAGGTTATTAGATGGATGTTATTAGATACTATCTACCATGCCGTGAAAAAAAGATTTGCTCCTTCCTGTTTTTTTGGGGTTTTTTTTTTGGTAACCCTTTAAAAATATTCATCCTCCAACAAATTTTTATATTACAAAAAGATAACCCGAGTAAACATAAAAGTCCAGTTTTTAAAATGATGATTTCATTTATTAAGAGGGAAAAAGCCGTCCACACCTGCCTGGACCCATGTGAAAAAGCAATTGCCCGCTAAATCTAATAACTGCTTGTGCCATCCTTGGTAGCGACAACTGAAAAAAGCTTTTGCGATAACTGCCCATCAGTCTTTCACATCACTGTGGTGGAATTTGGCTCATTCCTTCTTGCAGAATAGTTTTAATTCCGACACATTTGGACGGTTTTCAAGCATGAACGACCATTTGGAAGTGGACTTGCTGGTGTATTTCAGATCATCGTCCTACTGCATAACCCAAGTGCGCTTGAGCTTGAGTACATTCTCCTTCAGGATTGGCTGGTAGAGCGCGGAATTCATGCTTTTATCAATTATGGCAAGTCGTCCAGGTCCTGGAGCCCCGGCAAGTACTTGGTCTTTTTTTTACATGTCATTAATTCAAGTAAAAGACCATTTTCCCTATTGGAAAAAAAAAAAGTCCTTTAGAGTATCTGTAGCTTCCCCTGAAAAAACAAAAGCAAGTATAGCCAGTCAGCTTAAGAGCTGTAGCGTATTCTCCAAGATTCTTGAACGTCATTTCAGGTTGTAAAACTGCTTCTCACACTAAATCTTGCCCTTTTTTTTTTTGCCAGACAGTACAGCTCTGTCTGACGGCGTCCCTGCTGCAGCGCTGGCTGTCTGTCCTCTTTTAGGAGCCATGTTTTCATTATCAACCTGTTTATGTAGTCAGGCCATGCTCACTCACTCACGCGCTCGCTCTGTACTTTGTCAACGTGGCTGTGTGTTTTATAACCGTCGTCTGATCGGGCTGTCTGCTACAGAGTATTGACATCCAGGGCTTTTTGTTTTGTGCTGTTTGAACATTAATTCCACTTCCTCCTCCATGCTATAAATCTGAGCACAGATGAGTGGAAGAGAGCACTTCTTTCATCACTGTAATCATTTCCACAGTTACGATGAATCGCGAACGGCTTCCCATTCACAGCGTTTGCTCATTACAGTATATTGTGCGTAAGTGCATCATATTTCTATTGGAATGCGAGCTTCATGCACAGAAAAAGAGTGACCTCAGGTTTTAAGAATGACCTTCTTATATGTAATAGCTTTTCATGATGCATGTTTAGTTTGTTTAAGAAAACTTGAGGAAGTAGATTTTTTTGGGGGGCTTTTGAAGCATCATGAAAATCCGAGAGCTGTGAAATCCGTCAGTCGTCCTGTGCATGAACATGTATGCACTTGAGTGTTAAAGCTATAAATCTCATCGTAAGCTACTGCTGTGTGTGTGTGTGTGTGTGTGTGTGCGTGTGCGTGTGCGTGTGCGTGTGCGTGTGCGTGTGCGTGTGCGTGTGCGTGTGCGTGTGCGTGTGCGTGTGCGTGCGTGCGTGTGCGTGCGTGTGCGTGCGTGTGCGTGCGTGTGAGTGCGTGTGCGTGTGTGTGCGTGTGTGTGAGTGTGTGTGCGTGTGTGTGAGGGAGAGAAAACCCTGCTAATGATCCTGCACACACAGTAGCACAGCTGTTCTCTCCAAATAGCCTGCGAGTTTCATGTTCACACTTTTAGAAACTTTAGCATAACCTTAAACTCACACACACAGTCTCAAAACACATGCACAAACACACAGGGTCACTCCAATGCTTGACTGATCATGTGCAACTCTGCTGACTTGGCAGGCTAAAGGCTTCATGTTTTGTTTTGTGTGTACATGGTTCTGTGTTGAAGTCTTTTTTGTTATTTTTATTTTTTTTAAATCTCAGATTTGGTCATTTCGAGTTAATTCTCCCGTCGCTCATTATAGAAAAACTTGCAGCTTATTTCTTATCCTTTTTCACATGAGCATCTATTGATCTGCTCACAGGGCAGCTGCCAGTGCGTGCTTGGAGCGGCCGCTGACCCCGCCCTCTTTTGCATCTATGACATCACAGAAGCCTGTGATTGGTCAGTGTCACTTTGATTGACAGGGATTGTCATTCAGTCGTCCCTCCTCCTCCTCGAGAGAGAGAGAGAGAGAGAGAGAGAGAGAGAGAGAGCACAGTTCAGTTTTGCTCTCTGGACTCGCGGTGCTTGCTGGGCTGTGGTGGTGGTGGCGTCTCACAATCCGTGCCGCTTGGGAGTATTTGACCAAACTGCGTCTAGCCTCACTACCCCCAAAATACACAACGCACACTTTCAGCAGTTTCTATTCTTATACCTGTCGTCTTCTTTACTTTGCACTGTGTTTCATCTCAAAATCCGTTGAGCTTTGGGTAGATTTCAGGATCCGTGTCACTCCGTTAGCCTTATTAAACTCTTGCTTGTATTTTGTGTTAATTTTTTCCTGTCCCCTTCCTCTATTGGACAGAACATGGTGTTCCTTTCTGCCATAGCAGTTCCCTGCTGCCTTGGCCCTGATCCCCGTTCTCAGGCTTTTAGAGGACGTTCGCTTGCATAGACCCAAAGATTCTCTTTCGCTCTCTTGCTAGCAATTTCAGTAGAAGAAACTTAAGAACTATCTAAACTGGGTTGGATTCACCAAAGGAAGTTGAGGAATGTATTTTTTATTTATTTATTTTTTTTAAGACTTTGACTGACCGGATTTGGAGAGGATAACCTATAATGAAATTTTCCCAATTTACTATGAATAGTTGAGTTCCTGGGTACATGATACATGAGAAGTATCGTGGGCGTGGACGTGTCGGTACCCAAGTTATAATCCGGTTACAATGAGGTTGATTTTGTTTAGACAGAGTTGTGGTGAAATTGTGCCACAAGTATAAAAATACATGACTCATGTTTGTAGCTCAGTCCATTTCATTAGGGAATAAAACGTTACTGGACATGCTGTTATAGAAAAATAATCCATGGCACGGTGACTTTCCTATCGCTGCTCGTCCTGCGGTGTTGCGTTCCACTTAGCCACAGCACTTAGCCAACGATTTCATTTCCCAATGCTGCTTCTTGTGTTGTAATGTTTATTATGCAACGGTTAGTTCCGACCGAGTAATCTGATTGGACGAGAGGCTTTCCAACGAGTGATGATATGGAGCATAACGGCACTGGGACGTTTAACTATACTGTACATATCACTCTGGGTCACAGGTGTTCCAACACTCGTTAATTACACTAACTGACGGTCGCAGCCTGGGTGAAAGTCAGTCGGTGCTGTCCGGAGAAAACACATCTGATAACGTTATGTCATCTTAGCAACACTTTGTATCCTTAGTATCTGCTGGTAAGTCATTGCGAATCGCCTCTGAACCATCCGTGTCCTGTTAAAGTGAGCTAGCTGATATTCTAAAGCGGAATAAATGGAAATATAAAATAAATCTCGCAACTTTCTCCGGACTGTCCACCACCTCCTTCCTCAACTTCTAGCTCCATGGTAAAATTTAAAGCTACAGTACTTTCACCCCTGTTAATTGTGTTAAGCTCAACGCTAGTCGCGGAAGGATATGTATTGGCGGCGGCAAAATAGCTGATTAAATAAACAAATCATTATCTGATAATAATTTTTTAAAAATCAATGTTTGTGAAGCTGTTTGTAAAGCAGTATCACACTGGAGGTCATGTTGTTTGCGGAGTATCAGCATGGCCGTGATATCTTCTTCATATCGGGCTGCATCATCGTCCCTACAGCTGAATCATGTTTGGACCGATATTCAAGCACGACAGCACTCCCTGTCGCGTGATGATGCTTAATTATTGTACATGTAATTTAGCATGTTAGCAAAGTTGGCTGATATAGCTTATCACTTGCATTATTCAGTGCGTTTATAAAATTTCCCTGCAGCGGCTACTTAGAGGAGTAGTAGAGCTTTTAAAGCTGCCGATAAACACACAGATTTCGTTCGTGGAAAATTTCAAGCGGCTCTTAAGGAGACAAGAAATACCGCATGTCAGGAGGCAGTGGTTGCTTGGTGCGTTAAGGCTTTGGGTTACCGATCAGAAGATTGTCATTTTGAGCCCAGGCTCTGCCAGGTTGCCGCTGTTGGGCCCTTGAGCGAGGCCCTTAACCCTGTCTGCTCCAGGGGTGCCGTATCATAACTGACCCTGCACTCTGTCTGACCTCAAAGAAAATTGGATATGCAAAGAATAAAGTATTTCTCAATGCGGTAATGTATACGTGACGAATAAAGACTGAACAGAACTGAACATCGGGAGATTTAATAAATAAACACGAGTGAGAATAATAACGACTTTCATTAAACCTATATATTTTCATATAACCTACTTTTCCGCGGAGGAACGACGTTAGCAGCTCTGAACAGTTAATTCATGATCATCCCTCTCTCTAATTCTCTTTCATTAACTATTTACTTTATATGACAGACGAGCACAGCTTGTTGTGGGAATAAGAAACCGTCTTCTAACAGACCATTTTAGTGATGTATATATCATTGTAATTTCTTCTTATTCTAGACAAGGTAACATACTACAGCTGGTGGCTCTCATCTCATTAGGAAAATGTCATGACCTGATGTTTCTCCCTTTCTTTTCCTCTTAAGGAAAAAAAAAAACCTCACTTATCTGTTGATATACACACACACAGCTCTTTCTTTGCACAGTGACTTCTTGACTGACTCCGTGTTGTTCTCCTTCTCCTCTCCTGATGATTCTGCATGGCTCGTGGTTCTACTGTGGAATGCGGAGAGTAAAACATGACGGCTGTGCATTCCTCTACTAGCGTTGAACACAAACTCCCAAAAACTTGCAACGTCGGCACATTCGCACGACACGCAGCCCCTGAAGTCGGTTTTGTCTGTATAACACTTTATTCGGAGTTAAGAAAACACAGCGATTTGTTACCATTTCGGTAAAATTGACGGATTTTGGAGCTCATTAAAATAATTTGTTTATTAATATACATGGACATGCTGTACAGTATATCTTGGGATGTTTTTAGCTTTAAAGGTTATACAGAAGGGATCCATGGTGTATAGTTGTGGTTTAAAGAAATCATTAGTTATGTTAGTATTTCACTTTTTTTTTTTTTCTTTCTTTTTTTTTATCATATACACTTGGATTAAATGTCGAAGATGATTGTTTTCATGTTGTAAATGCAGCGTACATTTTTACTTGTTTGTAGATTATTTGCCTGTTATTAGTAATGATAACTACATCTGGTCTTTTTCATGTCCCGCATTACCACTGGAGACAATCTGGAGACGGTTCTGACCTCTAATTTACCTTTTCATTATCCATAGTTGACCCTGAGTCTCTCTCTCTCCCTCTCTCTCTCCCTCTCTCTCTCTCTCTCTTATACAGGTTATGCCTTCCTGCTTTTCCAGGAAGAGACTTCAGTTCAGGCTCTCATTGATGCCTGCATCGAGGAAGATGGAAAACTCTACTTGTGCGTCTCCAGTCCCACCATTAAAGACAAACCAGTGAGTTAAATAAAATAGTGTGTGTGTGTGTGTGTGTGAGTGTTCAGATCAGTCCATAACATTCCCACCACCACCACCACCAGGTGAATTCAATAACATTGATGAGCAATTATATCCCAGTAAACTGGCGACAGGGCACCCAAGGCTCATCTCCGACAAATAAAACTCAACCCTGGCCATGAGAGAACGTTATCGGAACACTAACAGCTTGCCATGCCGAGTTCAAGGTCGACCCGTCCAAGCACACATGATCTGAGTGATCCAGACATAAAAATCTGATCCACAGAGGCCCCACCCCCTGCAAAAAGCCTGTAGCACCCAACGTCCCGGTGCTAGACACCACAGCACACCACCAGAGGTCCCATGGAGCCAAACCGTGAGGAGTCTGAGCGACACAAGTGGCAAAAACTGGAACCTAGTTTTAATGGTTTGAAAGTTATGGCTGATCATTGTATACTTTCTCTCCTTCTTCTTCTTCTTTGTCTTTCGGCTGTTCCCTTTCAGGGGTCGCCACAGAGAATCATCTGCCTCCATCTAACCCTATCCTCTGCATCCTCTTCTCTCACACCAACTAACTTCATGTC
>JAQQZT010000039.1:8795354-8810098 GCA_030068275.1 Clarias platycephalus | reverse complement strand
GATTGGTTGATTAGATAATTGCATTAATGAGAAATTGAACAGGTGTTCCTAATAATCCTTTAGGTGAGTGTAATATAGAGATATGAGTGCATGAAGGGTCTTCCTCAACTGAGCATTTTGGTTTACACACCTCCTCAAACAAACTTGAGTTGTCAGGAATGTTATCAATTAAGACTTTGTTCTCAGTAGCCGGCTGCTCGATGACCACGTTCGTGGTTTTCCGCCGTTTCTCTTCAGGCTCTCCTTCGAAGCTGTCATTGCTGAGAATGAGAACAGAGTAGAAGCTGTCTGCCTGATCTGTGACTCAAAATGTTAACTTTAATACAAAAGTAGAAGGAATGTTTCATTGTACTGAAGATGGTGGTACCTTTTTTCATTAGGGTCCAAATCTCTAGATCTTTGCTTTGCCACCAGCTTGGCCATCCTTTTAGCCTTGTTCTTCTGACGATTGCTCATGCCGGGACGGAATTCTGAATCTATAAACTCTGCTGCCTGCATGGGCTGTGAAGGAGAGACATTCGTTTATAGACACTGCTGAAACCCAACAACAACAACAATGCAATCTTCTCTACAATATAAAATAGTAATGGACAGGATGATGGGTCACATCTCACATCTACTACAGTAGTGGTAGTCCTTAAGATAATTTATTTTAAGGAAATAATGTCTTTAAAAAGAACAGCTATGCACCATGCAATTCAACACAATGAAATTCTGATCAGCTTGAAGAGAGAAAACATGATTTTCTTAAACGCAGTGTGCACACCAGTAGTTGGTGTCTGAACATGGACTAACCCTGTATAGTCAAACCTTGGATTACGAGTAACTTGGTCTGTAAGTGTTATGCAAGGTGAGCAAAAATTAATAAATTTGAACTTGATGAGCGAGCAAGGTCTTACAACACTAGCAGTACCACTTTGTCTGCCGAATGTCACATGGTGGGCATGATTGCCAGACAAAATGGCGAATGTTTTGATTCTGGATCACATGACCGCATATTGCATGTTTGTCCTGGGACGCCGTAAAGTCTACTGCACACAGAAATAAGGCAACCATTCTAATTTAATTATCAATGAAAGTAGATAAAGCCACAGCTCTCAGCCAAGCAGAAACCCAATAAGAGGTAAATGAGGGCTCCAGAGAGGTGAACGAAGAGGATCCAAGTAGAAATTCATTTCTCTTCTGATAAATTTCAATCGATCACGTTTGTAATACTAACATTTGATTTGTTGCTATTTTGAAAGCCACACAGCGATTTCTTTTTGCAGTCATTGTGTATTTTTCAAAAGATTATTCACTATTGATTTTTTATTTTTTTTTGCTCGTGTCCAGAGTCTTGTTTTTTTACATCCAAAATAAATAAGTGCAGAATTGATGCAGAAATGGAGGGAGAAAATAGATGTGGTTTAGCAACTTTGAAACCCTCACACCTTCCGTAGCAGATCCTCTGCTGTAGCTGGACCGTGAAAACTGAATGATTAAAGATGACTAAACAGGAAATTTTGTTTATTCTTAAGCCTGGAATGTCTCACTATTCCGAGGGTAATTAAACTATGCAGAACTTGGACACTCCAGTTAGGCTACTCTGTGTGTTTTTAGACTGAGAGGAAACTGAAGCACCCAGAGGAATCCCACCAAGCATTGGTAGAACATGCCAACCTCACACACAAACACAGACAGACCCGACGTAGGAAATGAATCCTTGACCTTGTAGGTGCCACAGTGCTAACAGATATGTCACCTGAAAAATATAACGTAATACGTCCATTTTGTTTGTCAATTTAATCGTGAGGAGTAATTCAGTCTTACCGTATGGCTGCGGAGACTCTGGAACCCAACAACCTTGCCAGTCTGGGATCTATTTACATTGGAGGTACAGGTATAGTCCAAGTCTTCATCATTAAACAGCTCCTCTGTATCCATACCTATAGCCGCACCCATATCCAGACCAAGTTTTTTCTGGAGCAATTTCCTCTGTCGGGCCAGGCGTTCCTTGGGGTCGACCTCAGCTGTTTAGCAGACAACATTTTTTTTTAAAAAGGATAAGCGAAACATCTGTGGATAACAATTTGGCTCTTGTTCATTACTTGTGATGGAAGTAAGTGGAATTAAAGTTTTAAAGTTTAATAAAAAGACACTGAAACCTAAGGCAAAATCTACAGCATTGACTGATCATAATTAAAAAGGTTGGATTTACACAAGTCCTTAGAAAAGGTTAAAAATATATAATTAAATAAATAAATACCTACTCATCTATATCTATGTTTTGCCAATTCAAATTTGTTGCTTCATCAACGAAGCTGGACACAATTCAGACAAATGGTAAACAAACTGTATGCACTGTTGATCTCCAATACTAGAGAAGCTTTTGTTTATTTTACGCTTCAGTCAAATGCAAAAGAACCCAAAGAAAGCCATCTGACTTGCAAAGCTTTACTACATTACTACTCATATAGGTGGGGAAAGAAGAGAAAACACCAACACAAGTAATACCTTGTAAAAAAAAAAAAAAAAGAACCTTATTATAAGTCTAAACAAGTTCTGAACAAAAAGTACACTGGGATGGTGAACAAAAACAAAGAGCAAAACAAAACAAAAACAAAAAAACAAAAAAGCAAAACAAAATGTACACTTATGCATAACCTACCAGACTTGTCATCCTGCACTTCAAACTCTGCACCGGCCGACCCAAGCAGTGACGCTCCATGTCTGAGCAAACGAGAGATGTCAAACCTGTAAAAACTGAGTCTGTCTGAAGAGCCGTCCTCCGGAGACATGTCTTCTACATGGGACTCTACACAGGACAGAATATACAATGTAATGTTGCAAAAACTCAACATCAATTTCAGAACATTTTAAAATAGATAATGTTACAAGTGGTTTCACCAAATTCAGCCAAAAATTTTACTTTTAATAACTACTCAATTATTTGACATCTTCAGAACAAGAATCCTTACTATTTAATAGAGCATGCATTTGCTGTTATGACTTGCTGCATAGCCAGACCACAGCTTTTTTGCAGCTCCAGGGACCAGAGATGTACTACGAGATTCAAATCAGGCCACTCTTCAATCTTCCAGGACTTTCTCTGCAAGATTAGGTTGACAGGGTGGCAGGGTGTTCTTTTTCAGTACATGCATCATTCTTCTTCTACCAGAAATACTGCTGAGCCACAAAGCCAAAAATTTCCAAATTTTTGTTTCATCACTCCACAGAACAGAATCTCAAATCGTCTGTGGCCAATTCATATGGTTTTGAGCATAATCTTGTGCTTTTGGGTCAATGGTGAACATCTTCAAGGTTTGGCATGGAAACCTTCAGCGTTTAGTACGTGCCATACTGTGCAGACTGAAACGTTGCCAACGAGTTTTGCTGAAGGTCTTTTGCAGTCATTCAAGGATTTTTCTTCAGAAAGCTGATTGCGGCTATTGACAGCTTTCTTTATCTGCCGTGTCCAGGTAGTGCAGGCATTGTTCTTTCAACTCTATGCTTTCAACAGAGTCCCTAGGTACATTCAGTGTCAAATTATTCAGTCTTTTGGTATCCTTTTCCTAGTTTGTGAAAGGCAAGGATGTCTTCTCCTAACTTTTTTTTTGGACAATTCTTTTGCCTTAGCCATATTTCTAAAATGCCATCAAATGAGACACTGAACAAACCTCTAGCTGTTTGTGTTCTCTCAAAGTTCTTAATTAGTTGCATCAGGTATGCTTGAGACAACACCTGTTTTGCAAATGTCTGCTTCTTATGACGGGTTATATACATGGAATTTGAACCAATTTTAGACTGCAGTAGTCATTAAAAGTTATCTTCAGCTGAATTTGGAGAAATCGCCTGTAATAGTTGTGCAAAGTTAATCAAATTGTTCTTGTTTGATGTGAAACAGCTGACAGTTTGTGAATTTTTCCAACAAAACCCAATTTGAAATGTGGTTGAATAATTTCCGACTGCAACTGGATCGCACCTTAACCCTAAAGAATATGATTACTAATTTTGCCTGAACGTGATCCCCGACACCTACGTGTTCACCTCTGATTTAACATACTGACAAATACTGCGAATAGCTGTACAGAGTTCAAGCTGAGTAATCTCACTTCACTTTCACCGTTTCCCCACTGGAGTTTCACTCATAGAAAAACTTTCCCCATAAACCTTTCAGCTGATTTTATGTGCCACACAAATCTAATTCTCCCAAATGTAATATTTTCCAATCTCACCTTCAATACGCATTCGATCTAGTGACACACTGCATTGTCGTTATTCATTACACAAGTCTACAGAAAAAAATTCTTAAAATGTTGGAAAGGTAAATCTCCAAATGTCACCAGGTAGTTTAATCTCTCTCCTTGTCCTTGGCTTTACATGTTTGTACAAAATGAACTCTGCTGAGCAGAAGCATTCAGTCCGGCGTCTTTACTAGTTATTAATACTGACTGCAACTTGCATCACAAGCAAAGTCACAAACAAACATGAGTATGAAACTCTGTAGTAAATGGCACAGTGAATCTTGATGAGTCTATGAAGGGGCTTGCCCACAGAGAAATACAGGAAGATGTGCTTACCTTCCTTTGGCTTGGGAGCCGGGTTCCATGCAGGAATATTTTTCACTATGGCCTCCACTGCCTGACCAGCTGCAATTCGCGTGTCCCAGTTAGGACTCCTCAAATATATTAAAACCTTATAAAGAAGATGGAACAAGAAACCATATTCAGGCAGCATCGCCTTGTGTCTATGCATGTAATATTACTAGGCCACTTCTGTGCATTACACACACACCAAGAATAGCCAATTCAAACACTGATGTAACCTTCAGATTAGCGATAAGCCTCTAGCATTTCCACATCTATAAATTGCATTTCTGCAAAACTGAAAACAGAGCTTGCAAGTAAAACAAACAAGCCTTAAAACAAAATGGCAGCATTAGATGATGTGCAAGATGTCAAAAGAAAAGTGAAAGATCACCTTGGATAACAAATTATTCAGCTCATGTGGATGAAGCTTGACCACATCTCCCAGCTGTTGAGCGGCAGCTTTCCTTGTCACTGGAGTCGTGCCAGTGTCCAACAAGATGAACAGACGCTCAAGCCTGAGATTCAGGGAAAAAAAAAAAAAAAAAAAAAGTTACTCACAGCACTGAAAGTCGGCTCATGAAACGCTTGGTGTTAATTATTTTTAGAATTTTGAGATTTGACCTGGAGAAGACCCTACTACTGTTTACATGTGTCACCGAACCAGGACGAGCAGCTAACGCCATCTCATTGTCAGATGATGTAATGTTTTACTTAACGAAAGGAACAGAATTAAAATAACTAGCTAGTTTCACTGACCTTTCACCAAAAAAAATAAAATAAATAATAATGTCAAAACAGGGGCTACAAAGGCTTATTCACAAACCCTGAACACCTACAGAAGATTGCCGTAAACTGGGTTGTGGTAACCACATCACTTTCACTAACTCTGCGCAAGTGTAGGTGGACAAGAGTACATTTCAGGGCACACTAACCAGCACCTCAAGTCTCAGAAGCCGAGATTTAATCATACAGACGATTCATGTTAGCTGGGTCAAGGGCATGACAGCGGTGGACGTCTGAGAGGTGAAATGGTTTTGATGCTTCTGACTTGTCATTTAAGCCATTAGGACGTTACCAAAAAAAGAAAGGGTGGGAGAAAAAAAAAAAACACATAAAAAGGAAAGGGGTTCCCAGGGTTAATACCCTTTCCAGACAAGGCTCAATGATTTTTCCACAGCCTTGTCCTCCATGCTCAGTGATTTCACTAATGTTTAAAAGGTCATGTTTAAGAATATGCATTAGGGTGACTGTCTTGGTACAGAGACTAATGTGGCGCATAAGGACAACGGATTTGGATGCCTGGTTGCCTGGGGTTTTTGATCAAAGAAAATACAAAATCAATAAGTGGTGAAGTCGACAGCCGTTCCATAATCGATCATCAGTTTGAGTACAACAATACATCATCTAATAATCATCATAATTACTTAGTACATGAAATCCTTCCGGGGACTTATGCCAAAAACTGAATGACTGCCAACATCTGATTGGGCTCGGTGGGAACGCTTTCTGACTGGACTCCCTCGGCGTCCAATAGGATTTTGGCAGCCATTCACTTTTTGGCACAACACAGGAAGTATTTTTCCAAAGGGGGAAGAGAGGGGGGAAAAAAAAAAGAAAAAAAAAAGGAGCTAAATTTGTACTCAATTCTCGATTTAGCTCAGTGAGACCGCAGAAAATTCATACAAGACTCACCGGACCGTTTTTTTTTTTTTTTGGCCGGAATAAGGGTTGTGAAATTTGGTGTCGATAACTTGCATTGTCCTGTCATTTTTATACACATGTGCATTCTACTGACTTTTGTAAAGTATAAATAAAATTATTAACAGGCATTTCCCCTACACAGCAGTTGCCCGGGCACATGAAGTTAAATTTGTAATTACTAAAAACACTTCATATTTTTCATAATCAAGCCTTACCACCACCATCTAATCAAGTTTTGATTATAATCGTTTATCGTTGTACCAACAACATTTATTTTTCTTTGCATTGCAATACATTTACAGGTCTGCAAATAAAAAGCTATTAAATTCAATGATATGGTTATATACCAATTGGAAAGAGCATTATATATACACACACATACACCATTAAATGTGTATACCAGCAACAAACCGTTGCACCGTATTACAGCAACAAATAATAAATTGGTGCGTACATGCAAGATGAACACATTATGACGTATAAAGGCTGATGTCATAGTTCTTGGGTCCTAATGCAAGAACAGAAAAACTATACAAGAAACTCTGTACAAAACGTTGTACAATTGTGCAAAAATCCAATAAGACAAAAAAATAAAAATAAAAAAAAAAACAGCATCATCCTCCCACTGAGACATCGTCATTCAGAGAAGACTGGAATTTCCATCCTGTCCATGACAGCCAAGAGTGTTCTCAGCATCTTCCCTTTCACTTTCCAGACACTTAAAGACCATTTGTTTCACCTTAGTGTTGAGATGCGTTAGAAAGTATTTGGTTAAGAGGTACACTGTGCTTTCATTGTGTATAAAAATAGACGAGATGATGCAGCTTGGCTGCCTACACTTGCCAGGATATGACCAAATCATTCAGCAAACAGGAGCGATGCAGCCATGATTACACACATCATGAACACATACTGGGGGGGAATTTTCGCTACAACAAACCAGCTCTTCTAGATCACACGTTTAACAAGTTGGGGTGATGTTTAATCGACTAATCACCTGCGGTCAGGTGGAGATGATGTAGCCAAGCTTAACGTTATATACCGGAAATAACAATGTAGTATTAGTATTCTATCACTATACAGGTTTTCCCTTTATAAGATACACATAAGATGTCTAATGCACCGTGGATAAGGTCATCAGCACTAGCATCATATTCCAACATAACGAGGCCTCTATAAAGTTTCCCAGCACAACAATAAACATTATACTGCGACATGTTTTTGTAAAGGTATTCACCACGAAGTTAAAAAAAAATAAATAATAAAAACACCGTCCTAGTTAAATTCACATTTTCCCTTTATAATGACTCGCCATTCTTTTTCCATCCACTTGAAAAAGCATAAAAATGTGGCCTTGTTTCGGAGTCCGGCTACAAGGCTAGCCTGCTGCACTGGATCGGATCGGCTCAGCTAGCAACGGCACGGGAGCTACGTTGCTAATTTGCTAGCTTAAGAGTTAGCCTGGGTGCTATGCTTTAAAAAGTAAAGAAAAAAATAAACAAGAACTCACCTCGAGACAGCCATGGTGAAAAAATAAAGTGTATGTTTTTCCTAATGTAAGTATGGTCCGTTGGAGGGATGCTGAATAGCGGACAGTAACATTAATTGCTCGGAAGCGGATTAGCTTATGTTAGCTTAGCTTATCAGTCCGCTAACTGACCGGTGTAGCACTGTAGCGCTAGCTAGATACTTAGCCAGCGCGTGCTGTATGCAGAAAGGCCCGATATCCCTCGCGCACCATCCGAACAGCAGAGTGTCGACGGTGCAGCCGCTTCACACTAGCTTAAAAAGAGACGCCGCGGATTTTCTTAAATATCTCCTTACACACAAAAACAGCGAGTCACACTTTAACACCATAGACATCAATTTAACCCTCGGCACTTCTCCCAAAAAGATATTTCAACCGAATAAGTAAAGAAAAATAATTTTGTTGGTCACAAAAGAGAAGCCGGGAGGCTGATTTTATATGAGGAGCCATCTTGTATATATTCCTTCCTCCGCAGTAGCTGCCACCTGATTGGTTACATGGCCTTCCGCTGACCAATCAGAGCGCACATGTCAAGAGGAAGCACGCGGCTCGACAAAAAAAAGAAAAAGAAATCCTTGACAGGATATGGGATTCCTTTCCTCACAAGTCAAATGCAATTGTTACACCTTTAGCTATAAGCCCTTTACATTTCTGTTGCAAATGCACCTGAAGAGCTTAGCACAGGGTCTATATACACCTTGCTGAAAAAGCCTGCTTAGTCTGAACAGCTAGCATTTGACAAAACACATGCCAAGCTAATCAAAATGGTAGACTGGTGGTAGACTGATGACAAAACTGGTGGAAAATGGAAACATTTCTGAACTACTATTACATGAATAGGTGGCCCTGAGGTGTCACGGGTTCGAATCCCACCTCAGGTCTGTGCGTGTGGAGTTTGCATGTTTTCCCCATGATTGGTAGGTTTCCTCCAGGTATTCTGGGTTCCTTAAAGTACTCTGGGTTTCCTTGGTGTGTGTGTGTGTGTGTTTGCATATGCGTTTGCCTTGCAATGGATTGGCATCTTGTCCAGGGTGTACCCTGCCTCATGCAATATGTCTCCTGTGTGTGTGTGTGTGTTTGCATATGCGTTTGCCTTGCAATGGATTGGAATCTTGTCCAGGGTGTACCCTGCCTCGTGCAATATATCTCCTGGAATAGGCTCCCCCCCCCCCCCCCGCCACCAGATGACATAACTGAATGTTAAATTTTTAAGAAAATAACAAGTAAGGCAAGTAGAAAATCTTTGCCTTTTATAGATCAATTTATTCAAGTAAAAATACTTCTAGAAAATGACTTATCACACGTCAGATCTGGTGTACCCAGCTGAATAGCCTGTGTTCAACAAGTCAATATCAATTAACAATATCGTGCAATATCGATTAGCAATGCCATGTCCAATATCAATTAGCAACATTGTGTGCAATATCATTTAGGGATATTTTTTTAGGAATATCATGTGCAATATTGTGCAGTATCAATTTACAGTACCATATGTAATATAATTTAGCAATAACATTTGGTAAAATCATTTAGCAATATCGTGCAATATTACTCGTCACTGCTGCTATGTACAATTCTACATCAGTATCTGGTTTCTGCTATTCTTATTGCTAAACCGGTTGATCTACGAAGTGGTAATGATAGTCACTGGGCCCCTGTGCTCCCTGATTTATTATGTATATGTAATACCTAAATAATAACTATTATATCAACTATTACAATTAAACGGTGGTTTATAGTGATCACCTCATCAAAGGCATTACACCAAATCTAATAAAAATAAATAAATAAATCACAGACTACATGAATATACAATAATCTACTAATAATATGACCACTGAACCTCAATTAAATTAATTTTTATATAACGTTTCATATAAATTTACAGAATCAAAAAGAAAATTAGGAAAATGAGCTGAATGAAAATGAACTGAATATCCCCAACTCTAAACCAGCAAACTGGTGACAAGATCATGGGCACCCAAGCCTCCTCCATGCCTGCAGGAACCGAAGGCCAGCCTGCCTGTTCCAATCCCACAGAAAAGACAATGCACCGAAAATTATAGAAAAAAGTCACTGTTGGCTATAATATAAATCCATCAGAACATCTAGTGGACCGGGCCCAGCAGTTGGCAACAAATCACCTCCAGAGGCCCTGCAGAGCTACACCCCTTGGGCTCAAGGGGAATCTAAATCGTAGTTGTTAATGTGAATCCAAAACCTGATGTTAATAGTTTTAATGTCACGGCTAATCAATGCAAGTCAAAGACTACTGGCCTACTTTGCAAACTACAACTGACTCATACCTGACTCACATATGACTGCACTGTATAAGAAGTAACTTTCTCCATATAACCAGATGTTTTGGAGAACTACGTAACCTGTATCTAATTTTTAATCTGCAATCTAAACTCTTGATCTGCTGATCCAACAAATCATCCTGATCCTGTTTGACAGTTTATGACGCATCAGGAAGAACTAAAGACAGATTTAGCATCTTTTTTATTAAAATGCTTTCCTAGTGATGGGTAGTTTGTGATATATGTATTAGATATAACTCATTTTTTTGTGCTTGTTGATTTTTACATTCCTGTAATGCTTCAAAAGAGCTAATGAGGCTTCCAGAAGTGGTTAAATGTGCAACAGCTGCTTCATAACTCCAGGCATGCAGTTTATTTTATGCAATGCAATTATTAATTGTATTAGATCAGTGGAAATGAATAATCTAATACTTATTAAGTAATTTTGTGTTGTGGAATTTTAACATCACATCACTGATTTAAAATGTTTTGAATAATCTTTTGGATTCTCTTGGATTCAGACTTCAGACCGACATTGCTGCAAAAGGTGTTTTAACCAAGTACTCAGTGATAGGTATAAGTACATATGTAAATTGGGTATTTAAATATTTATATATTTAATATTTATACAGTATATACTACTTACTTACTTATACTACAAACTTAAGAATCCATTTGAATCCATCATATCTAAGCCGACCTTTCTGTTCTTGAGTGTTAACAGTGGTTGGCACCTTGTTGTGAAGTGTCTGTGTTAACTTCATAAAGCTGTCGCTTGACTGTAGATTATGACAATGAAAGAACATGAGAAGACTACACTTCTAAGAACATTTAATGTGAAAAGTGTACTCATAAGTAGATATAAATGAATGATGTACAGTTTCTATGCACAGATCTTCTCAATTAATTGCCTTTATAATAAATGAACAATAATGGATGTTGAGATATGTATGAAAGTAAGTTAAGAAACTCTTGTCTCGTTTTGCATGTAGCTAGAAATGTCAGGATGTGGTTGTCAACATAGGAGGTGTGAATAAAATTTGAGTCACAATATTTTAATCCAGCTGAGCACTTATATTGTAGTTATGTTATATTTAATTATATTATATAATATAGTATTTTACACATATTTAGTATGCTATATAATATATTATACAGTATAGTATATTATATTCATATACATACTATATACATACTGCATAGTGTGTCCCGAAAAATGTGACATCATTTTGAAGACTACCGACTTGAAGTACATACATTTGTGAAGCTTTGTTAATCTTTATATACATATAAGATGTTATTTTTGTTATAAAATCTATATTAGTTTAAATATGTTGTTGGAATTATAATAAATACATCTTTTATTTTTCAACATAAAGCCTTTTTAATCTTGTTTGCCTAGGACATGATGTCAAAAGTTTTGGGACACTCTATATCTGCCAAAAAATATATACACACTTTAGGAAAAGAAAAACAGTTTGATGTATATTAAGTTAATGTAATATTAATAATATTATTATTATATTATCATATATATCAATATACAGTACAATGTATAGCAATATATTTAGTATTAAACTATTTATAGAAGTTTTGACACTTTATGTTTGTTTTTCTGTAGTCTCATGAGACCCCATGGCTTCTATAGACAACAACTTCACATTTTCTTCAGCCTTGTAAGATCTTCATATTAAGATGGTATGGTATTTGTCTAGTATTTGTGCTGCTTTAGGTTTTAGAAGATTTTCAACTACAGTGGAGCATGGCTCCAAAAAAAATCATAAAATCATAGGGTTGTGCTCAGGCAAGGAGGCCTGAAACATTGTTGTTGTTCCAGTTCATCCATCATAAATGTGTTTTATGGGGTTAAGGTCAGTGGTCTGTGCAGGGCAGTCAAGTTTTTTTGACACCAACTTTTTGACACAAACTATGTCTTGACAGTCCTTGGTTTGTTTTATATGGAACATATTTGGGTCTCTTAGTTAGAGGTGAAAGGGAACTATGATGCTACAGCATACACAGGCATTCAATAAATCCCATGCTTTCAACATTGCAGAAACAGTTTGAGGAAGGGAAACATTTGAATGTGTGGTTAGGTGTACACAGAAGTGTGAGCTGGAGAGACCTGAAAATGGCTGTGCATTCACCCTGCCCGATCAACGTAGTCAATGATTAGATGAAGAAGAAGAAGTAACTTCAAAAAGAAATGTGTACCAAGCTTCATCCACAAGCAGACTTGAGACTGTCATTGCTGCAAAAGGTGCATTTCTAGAGAACTGGGACAAAACATGTCCAGCACATAATATTGTGTTTTTCTGTAAAATTCAGAATTTTATTTTATTTTATTATGGTCAACTGAAAAAGCTGAATCATCTTATAATAAAAATAGTTTTTTTCAATCCAACTTAAAAGAATTTTCATTTTATGACTACCTGTGCAAACACCACTGCCCACCGGCCATGCCATGCCCACTGCCCACTGCCCAAATAAACAGAATTTCTGTTTTCTTATATAGACAACATCATCAGGTAGGAATTTGTAGTGCTTATTTTTTTATTTTTTTATTAATTTTTTTTTACATTAAGGAAGATTTTATTAATAGTATTACTTCTTTACTGTTTAGAGGAAGCAATTTTTTATTCTAATTAAATGCTTTTAAAAGGTGCTGCCTTGAATTTAGAAATAATTGTATGACAGTAAAAAAAACCTTGGTTATTAAACAAAACCTATGTTTGCAACAAAATAATAATAATTTAAATACATATTTTAATGTCTGACGGTGTTGACAAAAATGTTACAACTGGGAGGTTATTCTAAAACCCACATCGCACTGTTCAACAATATATATCTGAAAAAAAAAAAATAATAATAATAATAATAAAGTTTTTTTTTTCTTCAAATTTTAAATATGTCCAGTTCTCAAGAATGACTGATATATAAAAACACTTTAATATCTGTATTGTAGCCTGCTCTCCTGCTATGCTAAACTCTGGTTAGCCTGTGCCTGTCAGTGACCCCAAAAACTGCAAGAAGCTTTGCCAGTGTCAAACTGGCAATGTTGAGGTTCACCCACCCACCAAACTTCAACTGCCTTCCTGCCTGACATGATTCATGGTGTCACTGTCAGCAGCATGCACTGACCTAGTTATTATATAACGTCTAGACTCACAAATAGGTGATGTAAACTCAACCTTTTATGTAATATCAACCTTTTTAGCCCAATCTTTTCTCAAATTATACATCACAATTTTGCATTTAAATTTTACCCTACACCTACTGTATGGGTCTCTTTTACTAAACATCAACAGGGCAGATAGGGCTAGGGACTTGAGAATATCACTTTCACAAAACATTGAATATTTCACTATGTATTACAATCCAATTTTACCTAGCCATAAACGCATTTTATTTTATGGTCACAGTGACTATTAGTAGATTATCTCTGGGGATTTTAGTTCCATTGTGAATCCAATTCCATTTCCAATCTATTTTTAAACACAAAACTGAATAAACAGTAGACATTGCTGCTATGGACCATAAACGCTATTAGAGGTGGCTGGTCACTAGAGCATTACTAGAGCATTTTCTCACCTAATTTGCAGGTGCTTCTTAACTTACTTCTTACTAACTGGTGAAAGCTACGTATACTGTAAATGCTTTACTTAGTTGTGAGACCTAAAGCCTTTCCTATGACCGTAACTGTTGTTATAGTGACAGCAGTTGATAGTCTAGCACTTTAATCCTTTTGATTTCTTTACTGATGCATTAGCTATGGCTTTACTTGCAGTAAATGTAGCACTGTCCATTATAGTGGTGCTGCTCGACCACTGGTGCAACAAGTCCAATCTAGCTTATATGAGATTTCTATGACTGAGGCCATCTAGAATCAAATCAAAGAGACACAACTGGCTATATTGGCACAACAGCTGCAAAGCTGCAACTCCTTAATGTATCCACAAATCATATGAACAGTATGTAATGAATAAAACATGAATTAATTAAATTGATAATTTTCTTTCAAAACAGCACACCCATTTTTGTATGCCTTTCATGTCACTGTAATTTACCGGCAGTTACTGTTAGTCATGAATTAAAAAATGAAGCCATACATTTGATCAGTTTAGGTACATTTAACATTTTAGGCAATTCGTGAAAGAACTTAGGTCCTGGTCTCTCCTAGCAGATATAAACAGTCATTCGCAGCAGTTGTACGTAGTCTGTTATCTTAAAGTTAATGAGAAAAAATAGTAGAGAGAAACTGGGAAGGTTGCCAATTTAAAAAATGACAGCTTTAGCTCTGATGCAGATGCTGGTGAGGCTTTTCATAAATGTAAATGTTAATTAGCTTTTACAGTAAAAATAACAAGGTATTAACATAAGCACATTAATCTTTGTAAACCTATGATTTGACTTGCAGCTGGCACATCTGTCAGAGCTGCTGCTGAAGAATCTGTCCAATCAGATTTAAGAATTAAGCAGTGCTGCAATTAAAGAATTTTTATTTATGTTAATCAGTAGGTCTAGTTGCATTCATTCTTGTTTGTTCATATGTATACCTGGTCCATTAGTGGCTAGGATCAATCCGATCGATCGATCGATCGATCGATCGATCGATTGATCTATCTATCTATCTATCTATCTATCTAT
>JAQQZT010000039.1:8777185-8787296 GCA_030068275.1 Clarias platycephalus | reverse complement strand
CAACATTTCTAAAGAATGCTTTCAGCACCTTGTTGAATCAATGCCACGTAGAATTAAGGCAGTTCTGAAGGCAAAAGTGGGTCAAACACTGTATTAGTATGTGTTCCTAATAATCCTTTAGGTGAGTGTATATGTCAATATATACATCTAACATATCGCAAAAAAATGTAGTATTAAAATACAAGTTGATACAAGTTTTTCTTCAGATGGTACATCTGCACATGTCTTGTCCTGCTGGAATAGTTATTGAAACTGCTGGGCTTCCTGATACATATGGCTGTAGAAGAACGACAACACGAGGTGTCAGAGGAGAAAACACCGATCCAACAAATTTTGGTAAATGTTTCAAAATACTTTGACTGCTTGAATCTCAAAACGTCTGGTTCGCACATGAACCCTGCAATGGTGTGACCGAATTTTGCCAGCACCAGGATAGTAGAAGTCCCAGCACCTGTTAAAGCCATCCAGCAAATGAGTATCAATAAATAGAACATTTGCCTGTTTAACCAACATGGAAGTGACAGTAAGAAGAGAATTAATGATAGTCAGCATCATTGTAATGTATGTTACTCATCTGAAGCTGAAGCTCAGAGTTTCATGGCACAGCAAGCAGTAAAGTGCTGGGAGACCAATAGTTAGAAGCAAATCACTCAGGTTCTTTAACAGGACATGACATGGATTCTAGGAAAGAACTTCCGAGTCTTCCAGTCCCAGGAACAGATATCTGTTAACAAAAAAGAAAAATGAAGAGTATCACAATTATAAGTATTGAGATGTTTAGCAAAACATCATTGTAAACCTCGCTCCAAAAGAAACGGGATGTCACATCAGAACACCACTGAACTGAAATCTGTCTCTTATTGAAAGATAGTTATGAAAAATGTGTGCAGTATATTTGCTCCTTTTCTGAAGAATTCATGTTTTTGCTGGAGCTGTATAATGAGGAGACAGTAAATGAACCTGCTTGAGGCTGAAACACCATCCATTAACACCTAAGTACTACAGTACATGGAGTGGTTGGGACTCAGGTCTTCAGTACTTCAGCCTGTGTGACCCTTAAGTCACATGACTTAATCATCTCCTAGCAACTAGTCTGCACAGTATAGAGAGGAGATGATTAGTACCTAATATTAAACTGCCTTTTAATGTGTTCTGTAATTTGGTTCTTCTGTTTTAATAAACTGGCTGACGAAAAAAAAAAAATAGAAAAAAAAGTCACACACTAAGATTTCATTTAATCACTTTTAGCTTTAACACAATGTGGTGGCCAGTTAATGTGTGAAAATCGTTCCTCATGCTCCCAGGAGCGCTCTTTCACAGTTTGAATCCAGGAATATGCCTGTGCAATCTGAGAAGAAATACTCCATTAATGTGATACCCTGGTCATTCAGTACTTTCTGATTGTCAGCTGACGTTTTTATTGCACAGGCTAGACCAGACCAAAAGAAGCAAAATGACCCCAGATCATAACACTCTCTCCAGATGCTTGTACACTATGTACTGTACTGTATGATGGGTATATCACCTCCCTTCTTACCCTGATGCACCCATCACTCTGGAATAAGGTCCCTCCTTTTTCCATTGCTCCAAAGTCCAATCTTTATGCTCCCTTGGAGCCTTTTTCTAATTAGTCTCCCTAACAAGTGGTTTTCTTATGGCCACACAGTTGTTTAGTCCCAATCCCGTGAGTCCTCATCACATTGTGCGTGTATGTGGAAATCCTGTTACTTTTACTATGAAACATAGATACGGTTGAGTTTTTACATTGCAGCTTTATTACACATTCAGGTGATCTCAATTCATCAGTTTTTATGTGTTTGATGTTTCCTAACCTAGTTCCAGGAATTTCAAATGTCCTTAGTTGTTCTCTTTGCTTGATGCATCACAATAATTTAACCCTTCTGTAAAGGCAATTGTTTTGAAGAGGCATATTAAGAACACTGACCTGGTTAATTCTTTTTCAAGATGTTCTAAATTGTTGTATTGGTTACACCCAATGCTTGTGTAATAGTTCTGATCATCCTTCCTTTTTTCAGTCTCTCAGACTTGCTTTTCTTTCCCAGAGATAGCTCTGAGGTCTTTATGGTGGTTTATTCTTTTTCAGCAACAAATACAGTCTGCACAGGCAAAACCCAGAGCTCAAAGCAAGAATTTTAATTGTTTAGCAGCTTATCTAGCACGGCACACCACAGGACAGACCACCAGGGCAACAACAATTTGATACATATGGGTTAAGAAGCTTATTAAAAAAGTCTAAATCAATTTATTGTGATGAAATAAATACTCATCTTTACAAAGGGTACCAATACTTCTGGAGCTCACTGAATATGAAAACATTATAATATTGCCACCTTGAGAGTCCCAATGTGG
This sequence comes from Clarias platycephalus, assembly GCA_030068275.1. Classification (NCBI taxonomy): domain Eukaryota; kingdom Metazoa; phylum Chordata; class Actinopteri; order Siluriformes; family Clariidae; genus Clarias; species Clarias platycephalus. The sequence goes on along the minus strand of JAQQZT010000039.1, from coordinate 8,784,926 downwards.
TCACTGTTTCAACTAGGCATTCTTGGCCCTGTGCAGCTCCCACATGCTGGACATCAGGACGTTCTCCACTGCAAGAGAAGGACATCCACTGACCAGATAATGGAGCTTGTGTCTGACTTGGTTGTGTAGACTGTAGAGATGATTTCATGTGGTAGTTTATACATATAGTTTATATATATATATATACTGTAAATACCCTAGTGCCAGTACAGCAGAATTTCCTGTGCTTTTTTCCCCCCTTCTTCTTCTTCACTGGAAATCCATTGCATAATTATAACCACAGGATTTCAGCACACATACCAGCCCACCCATCATACAAGAGGACCATAATTTCAGCTTGGAGCACAAAGCATCATTATATACAGAGGATGAATATTATATACTTGTGAATATATCAGGGAAACTCTTACAAAGGCAAGAATGTATTCACATTATTTCACCAGAAGAACTCCACCAGCAGCTGAAATTATATGTAAACCTTTCCTTTTGTCACTGGTTTGCCTTTTCACAGATGATACATTCAACGTGCAAAATCTTTCTGAGCATCCATAGAAGATGCAAGCTTGTCCATGAACACCAGGATTAAGACAGTATAACATAAGCATGTTCGATAATTCTTGCGAAATTAATCACAGTCACAATTGATGACAGATGCATCAGATGCATTATATTCAGTCTAATATTTGTTTTCTGATGTTAAATTGCCGGAGCCCTTTTTAGATGTTTACCTTATCAAAGTCGATCAAATCCTTACAGTTGCCTATTTTTTCCACTGCACATCAACTTCAGGAACATAATGTTCACCTGCTGCCTAAGACATCCCACGTACTCGCAGGTACCATTGTAATGAGATATTGTAACCGTTGCTACTGTACTATGACAAGAGACAAATTAGGAAAGAACAACTCCAAAACTGCAACTCTTATGGGAAGTTCTATAGATGTACTGTAGGTCAAATTGATAAAAAGGGTAATCCTGGTTCTGATAGGAAGGTGTCAGTGTTCTGGTCAGTATTAGATGGGTGGTCATAATGTTCTCCTCCATGTACTCTGGGTTCCTCCTCCAGTCCAAAGACATGGAGGTGGGGCTAATTGGCATTCCCAAATTACCTGGCGTGTTTGAATGTTGACTGGAGGGCCTAACACGGTCGTAAAAATGGGAATAAATACAGTGGTCATCACTGGTCTCTCTGGTCCCTAGTTGGACTACAGAGGTTCCTAGATGGATGGATGGATGGTCGTAATGTTGACAGGCTGTAAAGTGCCTACATATAGAATAAATAAATTGGTTGTTTATGTAATAATGTCGGCAGAAACAGCAGGATTTTCCCTTTCCTCTGTCTAACAAGGAATAACTGATTAGAATCAAGGAAATCTAATTTAAACTTATCCATCCTTAAATAAATCAGCCACTGGCTTGTATATATTTTCTTTCAGAAAGGGATAATTAAGGGTTGTATTGTCAGTTTTAATGTTAGGGATGTACTGTACATCTTGCTACGCATTGGTGATTAGAGAGTCCTTCCCTGATTATGTACAATTATACAGTATCTTATTCAAGGTCAAGTCATATTCAAGCAACAATATTCATAGCAACTTGAATATTGTGGCATCACATAGACCAATCAACAGAACATTTTCCCATTATAGCATTTACAAGTCATACCATATGTTTGTCCCCAGCATACTGTATACGGTTTTGTGCAATATGTTTGAAATCAGGACTTTATGCTCACCTTGTAATTCATTATACAGGATGACACGGACACGGTGTCAGTAAAGAGTCCGTCCAAACGAAGGGCAATATATTCTAAAAGTGGGTGATAAACATGAAACTGTTGCATAGAATTCATTTTTAAAATGTTCGATTCACTATGACATTCTTTCACAGAAGATATTCTGTGTTGTATAATCATCAGCGGAAGCAATGACTCATGGGTAATTCAGCACACAGTTCCTCACACAAGAGCACGACAGGCTTCTGGACCGTGTGTGCGATAGAGGTGCTGTCGAGCGAGATACCCAGAGAACAGACTGGTTACCACAGTGATGAAAATGTCATTAGTATAGTTCTGGCCAACAGATCCTTCAGACCTTTTATTCCTCCACAGGGGCTGCAAGAAAATAACGTAGGCAGACTTTGGTTAACCTTTTCCCTACATTACCCACAGTGATGTTAGACATTCTGCTGAAAATGTTGCCCATTATTCCTGATCATTTTTTTTTTTCCTTTTTCTCCGGTGGCCACATCAGACAGATACAGTACTAACTTCTCAACAAAGCACCAAGCCTAAATAAATCCTAAAATGAATCCTAATTCAGTTCCACAGGGCTTCTAATGAGTTTCATAATACTATCAAGGTGTTTCAGAGAATAAATGTGACACTTGACATAGCGTGAAGTTTTCGCATATGTACTTTACTGTGAATTTTACACTCACCAGCCACTATATCACAAGACAGGTGGCTTAGGGTTAGTACCCCAACTAGGGTTGCCTTGCACCTCCGGGGTACGGGTTCGATTCCAGCCTCAGGTCTGTGCGTGTGGAGTTTGCATGTTCTCACTTTTGTAAGTCGCTCTGGATAAGAGCGTCTGCCAAATGCCTAATGTAAATGTAAATATATTAGGAAAACCTGCTCATCCAGGTAATTTTCCAAATAGCCAAACGTGTGATAACAGTGCAGTGCATACAATTATTGTCTCAGGATTTCAGAAATTCAGTCTGTTCCGTGTAGAGTTATATACACAGGATGCAAATTTGAATGAGGAGTGCTACAGCAGCACAAGGCCACATCAAGTTCTACTCCTGTTAGCCAAAGAGAGGAATCTGCAGATGGTAGAGTGCAGAATAATGCATCACCAAGATGAACCTGTGTCAGCACCTGAGGGGGTGGTGTTAACGTTGTGGTCATTGTCATCCTCCGCACAGTAATTAGATTAAAATAAAACGTGGGAGTGTTTGAGAGGTGGGAGAATTACAAAAATCCTAACATGGATGTGCGGCTGAAAATCTCCAGCAGTCTTGCGATAATCAAGTTAATAGGACCAGAATCTCCAACAATTGTTAAAAGCACCTTGTGAAATAAATGCCACGTAGGAAATAAAACAAACAACTGCACCTTGGAAAAAAAGGTTTCCAAGGTCTAGGAATATATGAGGGCTGTACTGGAAGTAATGCAAAATCAGCATTGTTTTAGGACTTATATAGGCCATTCAAATTGCACATGATGGTGGTTCCAGATGTGGACAGGTACCCGAGAGTAGGCTCCCAATACATGGTTTGTCTTCAATGGTGGTTTCCCCTTATTTTGCATATTGCTCTTGTCAGTGGTGACATCACCATAAACATTCTGTAGCACAGTGGGACCATAAACTGCGACAAAGGGGATTTTCAAAGAGGATTCGAGAGATGGGTTTAACGATGGTGCAGATGTTGAGTGGTACGTGAAGAGTTATTCTACCAACATGTGCCATTTGAATTACCTGTCAGTTGAAAAAATAACATATGCCCAATTTTGCATTACTTACAGCCTTTATAATAATAATAATAATAATAATAATAATAATAATAATAATAACAATAGTTTATACACATAGTAGCCTTAAAAACAACTGATTGATTCTGTAGGATGCACAAGGACAACATAGCATAACATAGCAGACAGAATAGTAGTACAGACCTAAATGTACATGGTCACATAAATACCAAAGTAAAAGCTTTTAAAGTGTAAATCACAATCAAGCCAGACTCTCTTCTGATTTTACTGTCAGTCCAATTTTTCTGCTGTGCTGGACCACCTCGATAGCTTTCTCTGTATCCCCGCAACAAGCCCATGTGAGCAAATTTCCAAAATCAATAATGTTACAGTACAAACGTCATTCATGTGTAATGTAGAACAAAATGCCACTCTCCCTTTTTATTTATAAGTGCTGAAATAAATGAACTGGCATCACCACATGCCTTCATGACAAAGATGGTTTGTGATGAAGGTTGTCTGACAGCTCGTCAGCTGTTCAAGATTAGAGCTAGAAGGTAAAATAAAAAAGGGGTTGGCAGACGCAGAGTGCTTGCTCACTTTGCATCTATTACTGGTGCTTGTGTACTGAAGGATGTGTGGGTGTGAGAGGGAAGGCGGTGGCGATATGCATTTGCAATGAAGTGTGAAGTTGTCTGACTGCTTTTGCTTCGATGATCACGTGCCCATTTATCAGCTATTTAACTATTGTAGGAGAACATAAGTAATACCAGAGTTGGGTGTAACGTATTACTAAGTACCTTAGACGCATTAGAGTACTTGGATTATTTTTTTTATGTAACGAGTAATCTAATGCGTTAGATCCGCCATTTGAGTACTCAGTTATTTACTTATATTTTCAAAAATGTTATTCAGACAATTAATTTAATCCGTAAGCCAGACAGCAGTCATTCCCTTAGTGTGTGTGTGTGTGTGTGTGTGTGTGTGTGTGTGTGTGTGAAAGTCGTCTTATAAGCCCCGCCCAGGATAACCTGCCCCCTTCTGTTATTCCTGCTGCTATACCCCTATCTCACCTATGCGGTTTGACTCGCGGTGCGAAGCGGTGTTAGGCACCGTGAGCGGCCGTGAGTGACCGCTCAACGGTCCACAAAGTTCTGCAAGGTCCGCGAGCTTCCAGTAGAAAGATGGAAACATATTCATAGCGCCAAAACTCGCTGTGAATCATGATGAACCGTACTTACGGTCACCGCGCGAAACCGCATAGGTGAGATAGGGGTATTAGTAGTTAACAGATTATGGGCCAAACTTCGCTGAGTGATGATGGTAGAATAACTATAAAGGTCTTGACTAAAACAACATGCATGAGTTGTAATTTTCTGCAATGAAAAAGTTCTAGTTACTCTTATCAGAAAGTAATTCTGTAATGTAACTGATTACTTTTTAATGACAGTAATTTTGTAATGTAATTAGTTACTTTAAAATGGTAACTAATCTGTTGGGAATATTTGCATGGAAGACATTGTTTAGACTTTGGCAATTATATTGGCTATATTTGTCAAATATTACCTGATTACTTTAGCTATGGATATGGAATACTTTCCATGACATAAATTCTAGCGATTCAAACACTGCAGGGTCAGAAGTACAGCATAGCATGCACACTCTGACACACTACGGCCAATCTGCAAATACCAATTAGCCTACTCTGCATGTCTTCGTACTGTGGGAGGAAACAGAAGTACATGGAGATGACCCACCAAGCACAGGGAGCACTTCATGCATCTTCCACTCTGGATGTGCGCGGCCACACCACCATGCAGCCCTAATTTAACACACCCAGTTTAATTCCACTAATTATTCAAACTGTCCAAGGTTGAATTTTTATGTGTTTATTCCTAATGTTCCATCATGCTGATACTTGAAATAGCAGAATTTCTGAAGTATAAAGTTCATGACCCTAAGATTAAAATGACTCATTCATGAGACAGAAATCCCCCCCAACCCCACATCCACCCACATTATACCATGATACGACAAACAGCTGGATATAGTCAGTGCCCTTAACACCATGGATTATCAATGCACAAATTGTAAAAACTATACTCAAAAGGGTTTTAAAAAAAATGCCACGTATAAATGAAGGTTTTCAATCAGTAATGATGTAGAAACCTCAGATTATGGTGGCTTTCTTAACTGAATGATGCTTCCCATACCCAGAGAACTGCGTTTCTGAGGTGCATTCTTATTTTTATTAAACAGGCTCTGTTTTTTCTTTTTTATAGATAACCAAGCTGTATCTATGCAGCAATGGTCAGTTCTCTGATTGATCTGACAATACATGTTGCTCTTGTTTGTATAGTATACTGTAGGTATGGTTCCACAAAGTACAGAAAATTGTACTTAAGACAACCTGTGATATTTGAAGCAACAAATTACAAACCATCAAACACTCCCTACAGGTGATACATTGGTTAGTATTGTGGTGTTGAACCTCCAGTATTGAAGTTCTAAGCCCCACCTCGGTCTGCATACAGTACATGGAGTTTGTATCTTCTCCTTGTGCTTGGCGGGTTTTCTCTGGGTAATTGGTGTTCCCAAATTGTGTGTGTGTGTGTGTGTGTGTGTGTACAGGATAAGTGGTATGGAAGATGAATGAATGAAACTCTGTGACTTTTCCTCATAGTCTATTCCAGTGACATGCCTTCTAGTTTGGAATCATGCCTCGACAATTCTCCAGCAAAGATCACATGGGGTAAGGAACCAATTCAATTAAGCACAGAGATAAAAACATAAAGATGGCTAAAATTTTGCTAGTGAAGTGTAATTTCCGCACACATTCAACATCGATCTTTGTTAGATACATTAATGAATTAAGTGTAAGCCTAATGAGTACATTTTAATCTGATACCTGTAATAAATATATAAACATTTGCAACTTTTCCATGGTATAAAGGAATCATGAAGAAAATGACAGATCAATAAAGCCGTATGCAACAGAAAATATGTTGTACAGCTACAGTACACATATTTTTTATTTATTTAAAAATATGTTTGGTACCAAAGTGCATTTGCAACATCACAGGATAACAGCCTACATTCAACATTCGAGGTAATCTGGCTATCAGTGGCATAGATTCGCAGGTGTTGATGAAAATCACACCATATTTTTCTATTCAAGTAGAAAGAATATAAAAAAAAAGTACTGTTCTCAGTGAAAAAAAACAAAACAAAACAAAAAAAAACACAAGGAAATGAAAACAAACTTCACATAGAAGGAACTTGAAGGAAAGAAGCAAGTCTCACGGGATAGCACTACTTGCTCACTTTGTGCCTCATTGTCCAGCTATTACATTACTTAACACAATGTCCATTACTTCAAAGCTTTTTAAATTAAAACAGGAATCAGGAGTTTGAAATATCCAGCATGCACTGCAATGGTCGGCATTCCCATCATTAAGTAACCACTGAGAGCGTAGCCAGCATTCAGCTGCCATCACCTGTTAAAGCACGGTGCTGTGCACGTGTAAACAGAGTTCATGTGGTAGGACATGCTCGGCATCTTCATTGTAGTATCCACTGGTACGGAGATAGTCTGTGGCTGTGCTTGTCCATGTGATGGGCCACTAGACGTCTGCAGTGAACCACTGTGGCACAGGTACGTGTTTGAGGTGTGGCCTGAGACCAGCAGAGGTTGGCAGCTCTGCTGGGCGTATTGCAAGGCTGGCCTTTGGATGTACTGGGCTACTGTGGTACTCTGGCTTTGCGCTGGATACGTGGCCTGTCCTGGCTGTGGACCAGGCTGCTGTAGCTGACCGTTTTGCTTGTTAGCTTCCTTCACATCACTATCATGGGCACTATGAACAAAATAAGGCACAAGTATTAAGTGAAATATGATATTGTAGTGGCTGGGATATTGTTGAATATAATTAGACTTTTACATTTATATCTTGTATGAAAAAGAGAATACATCAAACTAAAAAGTGCATAGATACAGCAGTCACTCACAGAAGCAGTCTCTCCACACAGGGCAGTAGCTGCTCCCAGGCGTAGGCGGACAGGCGCTGCAGACGAGTTGGCCAGGTCGGAGCCAAACGCAGGATTACCCGAGATGAAGCCACACAGGCAGCAGCTACCAGCGATGGTGCAAATCGCAGAAATGCATGGTCTAGGAATGGTTTTCAGTAAACTATTTTAGCTATTTGTTTTCAGTAAACAAAGATGTTTCCCTTCGAAACCAGCTATGAAAGTAATGTCAAATTAAGTGAA
>JAQQZT010000039.1:8742434-8753614 GCA_030068275.1 Clarias platycephalus | reverse complement strand
TCTCCTTTCCCGGCCTGTCAGTTTGGGTCAATTACAGTGGAACCTTGGATTATGATCATAATTCGTTCTGGAAGAGGGCTCGTATTTTAAAACACTCGTAAACCAAATAGGATTGTCCCATAAGAAATAATGGAAACTCAAATGATTCATTCCACAGCCCCAAAAAATAAATGCATAAAAATGATTAACACAAAATATAAAGTAAGAAGGGGGAGCTCTTGCATGGCAATGGAGTAGGAAGTGTTTGGCTCGTGCTCTCGCCGAACTCTTGTTTTTTTATAGAAATAAGTGCTTTACTTTACAAAACACTGTGTAAAATTTGATATGATTTTCGCTTTGAAATAAGGGGAAAATTAATATGCAGGTCAAAGGCGGAAAAACTATGCAAATATAGATACGACACATCATCCAACACTAGGCCCAACGTTGCCTCGTCTTCGTGCTCCACCATCACCCAGTCTCGAGCAACACCACCCCCTCCGGGCAGTCCAGAGAAAATGGATGCTGAGGCCTTGAAATCCGAGATTCTTCGCTCATTAAAAGATATTAAAACGAGATACAATCCGGTAAATGGGAAATTATAAATAATGCGGAGGCGTTTCACTCCGAAATAGAACAAATGTGATACAAGAGGTGGAAGGCGGCCTATCAACGTGGTCAGACGAGGTGACAACTTTAAAATCTCTTTGAAAACAGAGATAGCTGAGCTAAGAGGAAAATGCTAGGATATGGAGGGAAGGATGAGAAGATGCAGTATCAGGATAGTGGGGTTAGCTGAGAAGGATGGATCAAACTCTACTGTGTTTGTTTCGAGGCTGCTGAGAGAAACAAAATGGAAATACAAATACAAATGGAGAGGGATGTGCTTGTGGACTATATTATCCCCACAGAGGCTTGAAAATTATGCAAACACTTAACTTCTATCCGTCTATACCGTTCTCCAGCCTAGACAACGCTTCAGTGAAGCAGTGACCTTTTGGTTTACATCGTTTTTAGCTCCTCCCAGAAGGCGTAGAAGGTGCTATTCAGCCATGAGCAGGAGACACAACAATATTTACGTAATAGTCTCGCTGTTGATGAAAGCATCACTGATTCTTTTATTAATGCACCGTTAAGGATTTAGGTGCATTTATTTATTTAGTTATTTATTTTATTGTTGTTATTATTATTATTATTATTATTATTAGTGTAATTAATAATATAGCTCTTCCTCAAGTGTGAGCTTGTGTTGCTTAGTTCCATTTTAAGAGAAGCGTCTAATATTATTGCCTTTGCCGGTGTCATTAGGTTTACTTTTATTAACTTTTTTTCCTATTGTTATTATTGTTATTACCATTATTGTTCTTATTGTTATTACTATGATATTCTGCAGATTTAACGATATATCATAATGCGCTGTTTGAGTTACTTTAGTATGGTTGGTTTGGCGGGAGCGTGAGCTGTTGGCTTTGTAGACACTCTACAACTCTCTGTAACGCAAACACTAAATGTGTGGATTTGTTTTCGAAGGGTATCTTGTTCACCATGTTTTTGTAGGTGATAAGGGGGGAGGGGTTTATCGGTGTTTATCTGGGTTTTTTTTTTTTTCTACCAGACTTATTCTGTCAGAATAGACGTATTCTATTCTGTCCTCTTCAACTATATGGGAGTCACTTAAGGCATATCTACGAGGCCGGATAATTTCATATTGCGCAAGGAAGAATAAAAATGATACTGCACACCATAAAGAACCGGCTGATGAGATCATCATCAGCTAAGACAAAGGATTGCCAATCAGTCCGTTTCTGTAATTAACAATGAGCAAGGCTTAAAAAATACTGATAGCCTTAAAATTAATGCATGTATTCAAAATTATTACCAGTTGTCACTATACACTTTCGATTCATGTGTCGATCCTCTCTCCCTGGAGGACCTTTTCGATAATATACTTATCCCTTCTATTGATCCAGTGATAGTTGCTGAATTGGAAGAAAACCTCACGGTGCAAGAGAGAGCCTCATCAATTAGATCTATGCAAGTTGGCAAATCACCGGGCCAGGATGGTTTCCCAACAGATTTCTTTAAAACATTTTCAGAGCAGCTTTCCCCTTTATTGTTATCAGGATTTGAAGAGTCACTTTCACTAAAATCCCTACCACCAACCATGCGTCAAGCAGTTATCTCATTAATCCTTAAAAAAGACAAGAACCCTCTCGAGTGTAGCTCATTCCGTCCAATCTCCATTTTTAATACTGATGCCAAAGTGCTTGGTAAAGTCCTTGCGTGACGTTTAGAAGGGGTGTTGCCCTCCATCACATCACCTGACCAAACAGGGTTTATTAAGAATCGTTATTCTTTTTTTAACATTAGACAACTTTTGAATATTCTTCATGGCACATCGGAGGTAGTTCTGTCGTTGGATGCGGAAAACGCATTTGACCGTGTGGAATGGGGTTATCTTTTCAATACACTGGAGAGGTTTGGATTTGGTCGTAAGCTTATATCATGGATAAAAAATGATATACGTCTCCATTAGCTGCTGTGCGTACTAATAACAGCATATCTGCTTATTTTGAGCTTCACCGCGGCACGAGGCAGGGATGCCCTCTGTCTCCACTTTTACATGCAGACATGTTATTATACTTGTCAAAACCCCTGATAAACTTACATAAGTTAGTGATGCTACTTACAGTTTGGCCAAATATCTGGCTATAAAAGTAATATCCAGAAAAGTGAACTAATGCCTGTTGGTGATGGGGTCAGTCTGTCATCTTTAAGCTCTGTTCCCTTTAAAATTAGCCCTAAAACATTTAAATACCCTGAGATTTAGGTTACACATGATCATAAAGACTTGTATTGAGCCAATTATCCACCTCTTTTATCTAATCTAAAAGAAGATCTTTCATTGACCAAGACCAAATCCATCTTTCATTGGGTGGAAGAATTAATACAATAAAAATGAGTGTATTGCCCAAGTTTTTGTATATCTTTCCATCATTCTTAACAAAATCTTTCTTCTCCAAATTAAATAATCAGATTTCAACCTTTATTTGGAACAAAAAAAACACCAAAAAGAATTAAAAGACGTATACTGCAGAAACCTCATACAAAAGGAGGGATGGCACTTCTTAATTTTATGTATTATTATTATTGGGCAGCCAATGTAAGAGCACTGATGTTCTGGTTAAATAATGACATTAATCCCCCTGTTTGGACAATTCTGGAGGGTCCCAGTTCTCTAATAGCATTATTGTGTTCTAAAATACCACTTATTCAACCAATCTCTAGTTCGACTTCTAATCCAGTTGTTATACATTTAGTTAAAATCTGGAATCAATTCAGACTATCGCTTTCCCTTAAAGAGTTACCACGCCCCAATTGCTAAAAATTACATGTTTGTTCTATCAATGATGGATGATACTTTTAAAGTTTGGGCTAGAAAGGGTTTAGTCTCATTGTCTGAACTTTATATCGATGGAAATTTTGCATCCTTCGAACAGTTGGTACAGAAATACGACATTTCAAATTCACATTTTTATAGATACTTCAGAGCTTCGGAACTTTGTGGCATTGAATTCTAATAATTTCCCATCATGCCCTCCACTTTCTTTATTAGATTCAATATTTGAATGTAAAACAGTCCAAAAACAAACTGTACGCAGGATTTATGAATTATTCAATATGTATGATTCAACACCCTTAGATTGACTCAGAAAATAAATGGGAGACAGATTTAGATGAACCAATTTCAGAGGAAATCTGGCACAAAATAATACAGGGTATTTTCTCATCATCCATTTGCCTTAGACATGCTGTAATACAATTCAAGATTGTGCATCGTCTACACTGGTCAAAAGACAGACTTTCTAAGATTAAAGCTGATATAGACACCACATGTGATAGATGCAGGCTCCTGCAACTCTGCTGCATATGTTCTGGACGTGTCCAAGACTCTACATGTTCTGGACCAATATTTTGGAGACTTCTTGTGGACTATTTGGCGGGATAGTAGAGCCATCTCCATTTATTGCATTGTTTGTTGTGCCCCCAGAAAACACTAGTTTTAACCAAATAAAAATATTGGCCCTTGGCTAGGAGACTGATATTGACTAAATGGAAAGACCCTGATGCACCAACATTTAGCCACTGGATAAGGAAAGTAATGTACTGCCTTAAACTGGAGAAAATTAGGTATACAGTTAGAGGATCTACTGGCGCATTTTATAATATTTGGCAGCCTTTCTTAACTTTTGCTGAGGGCATGAACGCAGATAATATTGTACTGTAAAGGAAGGGTGTGGGAAATATTACTTATGTTATTATTTAAAAAATTTTATGGACATCTGATGGTTATGGCATCCTTGTGTTTGCTCTTGTGACTTATATAAAGTAAGAATAAAATAAATTAACCAGCAAATTAACCTGCACTCACAGTGTCCAATGACGCGCACGCACACACAAAAAGAGCAGGCTGATACAGAGAGAGAATATGGATCTTTAACCTCTCTAATGAGACTTGCTTTTGCTTTACACGTGCAGACACAAAATAAAATATGTTTTACGCACACACACACGTGGTCACAGTGTTATAGTAAACAGTACAGGATGTTGATTATACCAGTGAGAGACGAGCACTAAGATGCAGCAGGGGAGACGATTACCCACCATTCCGCAGCGCAAGAGAGAGAAAAACCGTTGACTCAGTTGTGATCACGTGACGCTCGGCATGCGTGATACATGATTCTCGGTACTCGTAAACCAAGACTTGTTCGTTTTTCAAGTCAAAATTTATTAAAAAAATCTTTGCTCGTATTGTGGGACACTCGCAAACCGTGTTACTCGTAATCCGAGGTTTCACTGTATTATTTTCCTTCCACTTCAGTTATGTGCCACTTTGTGTTGGTCTGTCACATGAAAGTCCAATAAAATATATTTACATTTGCGGTTGGAATGTGACAAAATGTAAGAAGTGACTATGAATACTTTTGCAAGGCACTGCAAAAGTGACTTGATAAGCCACAACAGAGAATCAGCAATAAAAACTGGACCAGTTTGTATGAGGGGGTGTTCATAGTCAAACCAGCACTTATGATGAATGAAGGGGTAAAACTGGCATTTACAGAAGACTTCGAGCATAGTTACTGTAAATGATGAGACTCCGCAGTAAAACCTTTGAATGGTGTCAGCTGTGAATGACAATCCTGGTCGAGGTGGCCACTTTCATTAACGTGACAATTAAGAGAGTGGAAGTCCTGATCCTTGAAAATTGATAAATAGCTTTTCACTAAATTGCGGAAGAGACACATCTGTCTGTCACAATAATTGACAAACCCTCCTGCCACATCCACCTAGAGAGTTCTGTACTTACTCTGAGTCATTTCCACATGTTTTGGCCATTAAAGGCCAGTGTTTCAGCCTTGAATCAGGCAATATGATCATGGCATATTGAGAAAACGTTCCACCTCGAAGCTCTAGTGAAACTCTGGGCTAAATGGATTAGTGTTTTAGAGGATTATGTAGAGGATAAGTAAAGGGAGTTTATGCATTTTCTTTGGTCAAAACTCTTGGTTTGACTCGAACGCTTCTTGTATACAGATGAAACTCGAAAAAAAAGAAAAGAAATTAGAATATCGTTCATGAGCTGTACGCCATAATCATCTCAATTGTGATAGATCACGGCTTGAACTCATGTTTTAGTTTCACTTTTTAAGTTGCATTACTGAAATAAATGAACTTTTTGCATGATATTCTAATTTTTCGAGTTTCACCTATATGTAGAAAGGCAAACTACAATTGGTGAGGCAGTTATTCTTTAAAGAATTATTATTATTTTTTGTATCTTTTTAACTTAATTATTCTTTAAAGCCTTATTTAAGGCTATTTTCTGATAAGATGTGATTTCAGCGTGGTTATTGTTTAAGTGAGACAGATCATATGTGCTGAATGCAAGTTATGAAGCACATAAAGAGCGAATGTGAAGAACCAATAAGTGGGCCTTATGAATATGAAAAGACTGCCATAGCCCACCAAAGATATAAAAAAGTGAACTGGACAAATGAGCTTTTTTTTTTTTTAGATTTTAAGACGGTCTTAAACACTCATTTCATCAGGTTTAACCATCTGTTACATTTTCATTACAATGTTTTTTTTCTATGTCCAAATGCTTTTCTGATGTACAGTACTGTATTAGCAGTTAGTTTAGTGTGTGCTCTTTAATATCACCTTTTTAAACAAATCATTCCCACTATCTCTACAGGTATGACCTCTCAGTCTGAACCAAGGAGCCTGGTTACCCAGCAAGTGGGCATTCACTCACCCAAAGCCATAAAAACAACAGTGAGTAATAGAATTGCCGCTCCTCAACTACCACTATTAAATGAACCTATTCTCAGCAGGAAGAGACAGCGAGAAACATACACAAAAGACTCACATGGGCGCATCTTAAAATCGAAAAGACAGCGTGTTGGAAATTCCCAAGAAAACGAGTCATTAGGATCTATCCGCTACTGGGAACCGCCTGATCCAGAAATAGAGAGGACTCTTCGGCTCTTTCCCATTTGCTCCTCACAGCCTGTAAAAGTCCCACGTTTGAACCAGCCTGTTGTAGTCCTCAATCACCCAGACACGGATATTCCCGAAGTGGCCAACATTATGAGATCAGTTCACAGACACAAAGGAGCCGTGCAAAGGGTCGTTCTTTCTCAGGGAACTCTAAAAGCCCTTTCCGAGTTTAGCTGTAACACATTCCGTAAGAGATGTGCAGACAACCTGAAGCTGTCTGATTGTAGAAGAGTGTGGCCTCAAGGGACGGTTAAAGAAAGGTTCATCCTCAATCTGAAGCTGAAGAGATTGTGTGGCAGTAAGTTTAAGGTAGCAAATCTAAGCTCTAACGCGAACAAGCTTCGGTCAAGCTTCAGGTGCTGGTTTTGTGGTCGCCGCTTTAGGAACCAGGAGGTGTGGGTAGGTCATGGTCAGAGGCACATCATGGAGGCTACACGAGACTGGAACAAGTTATTCACCAGTGAATGGCAGGGTAATGACATAGACCAGCAATCCTTCTTCTGAGCTTTTGTGATTTATAAGAATTGCTTCATGCAGGCCATTTTTTTTTCATGCATTGAATGTTCTGCATGATTTTGAGTGGGCTGGAAGAAGGTTTCTACATGCACAGCTCAGGAAATGTGTATTTCTGGATTTTACAGCATGCCACTTTTATTAGTAGTAATATTAGTTTGATAAACCATCTCAGGGACGGTAAGCCAATGGAACCGGAATTATTTATTTGTTCTTTTTTACCCTAGTCTCAGTGTATGTTATTATAAAAGCAATATGCATTATTTATATAAAGATTTCAAAAGCATTTCTTTATAATGAAGACTGACCAAAATGAAACAGCATTGCTGTACAATTTATTTAAATGATCTGGAAACAGCATTATCTGTTGTATGACTTTATTTATAGCTTTAATCGCTTCCCTCTAACTGTGGACGTTGATGTTTTTGTTGAATTTTCTTGATAAATATATTAATGAATTATTTACCAAAAAAATCTATCATTTTTTTTTACATTAAACAATATCCAATAATTAATTCCTGAATTCAAGTGTGTAGGCTCATGCTCAGGCTAAAGTCTTTGCAAGGACGCAATTATTTATACATTTGGACGAACCCAAATGCAGTTAAGGTATTTACTTTTTGTTGTGTAACCAGATGTACATTTTGCAATGAGAATGCGATCAAGTTCAACATGTCAGTTGTACGGATTCACTGAAATTGTGATATTTATCGACTACAGGATTTCTTCATGATTTTAATACTGCCCTGTATACCAATGGTGTTATCTGTCTGTGTTTTTTTTTTTTTTTTTTTTGCTATGTTGGCTCAACTGAATTCAGAATTCAGTGTTATCACTGATTGCAGTCCATTTCAACTCCATTTGTATGTTCCCACTGAAGGAGTGAGTGATTTTTGTATAGATCTCTATATGATAAACCTTTATGTTGTATTTATTCATCTCAAAGTGTTTCAATGAGAGATTAATTTGGTTATTTATATTATTATTTGACTGTCTGGACAGTTTGCGGTGTAGTGGTTATTTATTGTAGCACCTAAAACGTTTCTTAATGTAATCACTTTTTGCATTCCACGGCCCAGTCCCAAGTCACCTCCTCTTGCATCCATGCTTTTTTAATCTGTCTAGAAGCGCAGACTAAAGACACTGGTAAAATGCTTGTAAAATATTATAAAAAAACGTAAAAATTATTCCCAAGTCATGTACTACATGAACAAGTGCCTTCCCTTATGGCTTGTGTTTTGTGCTGTGTGTAGAGACATCAGACTGTTTCAAATAAGAGATAAAGAAATATGACACTGAAACAATGTTTGGTTCGCGCACCAATGTATGTTTATGAACCAGAAATGTGAAACGTTTGGAATAGCCGTAACTTGAAATATGTATGTTTACACTAGACATCAGGCAATTCAGTTTCCATTTACATCCTGAATCTCATCACTAAAACTGATTGTAATTAAACAATTCAAATGGTTCATAATATTTTACTATTGTTTTGAGGTGAAGCAAAAACAACCTATGTGACATAAATGCATTAAATACAGCTTATGTACGAAAACTTTACACACCTTTACAACCCATTTGTCAGTATGAGCAAGACATTGCGTTTTGATCAGTATTAAATGGTCCTGTTGCAAATTCCAGCATAAGGACACTTTTTTTTTAATTTTTTTTTTATTATCACCAAACTGTTTGTTCCCGACTGATCTTGAGAATCATGAAAGTGCAGGAAGTTGTGTGCAGCTGATCCATCACAGGGAAACGGAGTCACGGCTTCACTGCGTGCCTCAGACTAGTGCTGTCTTTTGTATTGCTTTGCATGTCCACCAACACCAGTGTGTTCTTTTGGTGGTTCGCGATGATTTCAGAGACAGTTTTGAATCGCTGCAAGACAGGAAGGAAAGTGGGGTTTTAGCAAATGCTGAAAATAATCGACTGATTGATTAAGTTGTTCGTGCCATGATTTACTAAGTGTAACTTGATGTTTAATAAATTCTGAATTTTCCCTTACCTCTTCTCTGTTCTTCTGCTTGCCCAGGGCGTACTGTTTTGTGCTGGGAATATAGCGCACTGGGATGTTGTAAACCCGTCCATTGTAATACACAACTAAAGTATAGGGCTGCAGGGCATCCACACCTGAGCTCTTCCTCACCATGTAAGAACCGTCCTGAGGAACAACAGACAACACCAAAATATCATTCTATTTATATAAGGGTGTCTTCTCTGCTCATCACTGTATGTGATGTAATATCTTCTTCTTTGTCTTTCGGCTGTTCCCTTTCAGGGGTCGCCACAGTCAATCGTCTGCCTCCATCTAACCCTATATCCGCTATGGCATTCTCTTCTTTCACACCAATTAACTTCATGTCCTCTCTTGCTACATCCATAAATCTCTTCTTTGGTCTTCTTCTAGACCTCCTGCCTGGCAGTTCCAACCTCAGCGTCCTTTTACCGATATACCCCCTATGGTTGCATTTGTATGTGATGTAATATGCTTAACTGAATTTAAATAGTTAAACCCCTTATATCCTGCTGTATGTAAAATGGATCATACGTTTAACATTTTCCTGAACATAAGTAAAAACAAAAAATCATTAGTCGAGCGTACAACAACAAAAATGATCGTATCTTTCGGATTAGTTCCTTTCAAATAGGAATTTTTGACACTCTGTTATGAATTATATCTTGTTGGGAAGCTTATTTTTAAAAACAATGCTGTGTACTTTATGTATAGTCATTTCCTTAGATGCCACACTGAAAGATGAATGGTTTCCTGGTATTCCTGCTGGCTGCTGACATTATGTTTATCAGCTTTTTTTTCTTCTTTTTTCCTTAAAATGCCTCTTGTCATGAGCTGAATATATATATTTTTTTAACAGAAGTGCACATAATTTCATACGCCAGTTCACAGGTCCTCAAGCATGTGGTTTAGGGGCATTTTTTAATATCTTGATTAATATATTGTTTTGCGTTTAACATTTTCTTAATAAAATTATACAATATATACAGTATATATATATACACAGTATATATAAACTTTTTTGTAACAAGCACTGGTGCATATTTAATGGACTTTTGCATGTCATTTGCATTTTAATAAATAAGGTTTCCTATAACCACAATGCCTTCTTGACCATGAAGGTTGTGGATTAATGATCTCTGACAGAAGCGCCAGCTGTAATTCAAACAACAGGTTTATATTCATGTGCTCTTTGCTCCAGAGGCTTTGAGTCAGGAGATGTCCATTTTTCATTTGGGGGAGGAGTCTTCAGTGTCAGCATTTTGCAACAGTAAGTTATGAGGTAATGAGTCTTATGAGGGAATGACTTTTTATAGTTTTATTGTTCCAACCAAATATAGCAATAAATGTAAAAAGTGAAAAGTGTTTGTTTATTATTAAATTAAATTTGTAATTGTTGGCAAATCGGTGCAAACAAAACACTTTAGGATGTGCTGCTTTTGGGAAGTTCTTTTCCCTATAATGTCATGGCCTAAATAAGTCTTATTTCCTTACATGTTGTTTTTCTTTTGGCTACTACCATTAGTGGTCAGAACAGCAGATGATCTGATCATTATGGCACAGGTTTTTATGCGGGGTTGTGAATGAAAGGTGAGAACTTAAAATGTCATATGCATTGGAACCTTGGATTACGAGCATAATTCATTCCGGAAGCAGGCTCGTATTTCAAAACAAAAAAACCAAACAAAATCAAAGTGAATTTTCCCATAAGAAATAATGGAAACTCAAATTTACCTTTAACAAAAAAAGTAAACAAATCCAGACAGATAAGTGTCTCCGTTTATGTGAGCAGGCGCTGTGTGTGTATGTGTGAAGCTAAAGTAAGAGAAGAGGAGGAACAGACCCCCCCCCCTCTTCTCATCTTACACAGTAACCCCTCCTCCTCTCTTATTTGAGTCTTTCTCACACACACACACACACACACACACACACACACACACACACACACACACACACATTAACGGAAAGATGGAAAAAAATTTATCGAAAAAAATTAACAAGTCACATCGCTAATAACACTCGTGTGAGCACATACTAACGGAATCACTGCTGTAAAGTAAAAATAAAATAAATTAACCTGCACTTTACCTTTGAAAAGAATCGCGACAGA
>JAQQZT010000039.1:8725032-8738933 GCA_030068275.1 Clarias platycephalus | reverse complement strand
CCCACCAAGCACGGGGAGAACATGCAAACTCCATGCACACAGAGACGGGAATCGAGCCTGGCCGGGAATCAAACCCGAACCCTGGAGGTGCAACGCGACAGTGCTAACCACTACACCACCGTGCCGCCCCCATTGTCATGTAATGTAGATTTAATTTACTGATTAATTTCAGAAGAGATAAATTATTGGGCTGCATCAAGCAGAGAAAATAACTAAGGAAATTTGGAAACACATTATCATAAGCTGGAAGGATAGTGCTGATCTATAAACTTAGTGAAAGAAATCATGAATGGAGGTAAAAAAAAATAAAAATCCACAGTTAAAGCCATAGCTATATTTAATATTAAGATACAATGTGGTGAAATCTCTCATAGGATTGGGACTAAACAGCTGTGCCGCCATAAGAAAAGTACTCGTTAGTTCAGAAATAAAATCATAAACAATGCTTCAGATTGCTAGGGAGGATAAACATTGGATTTTGGACCAATGGAAAAAGGTCATGTTGTCTGATGAGTTCAGACTGACCCTATTCCAGATCGACAGGGGAAGAAGGGCAGCACATGAAGCGATACATCCATCATGCCGAGTGCCCACTGTACACGCCCTCTAGAGGCAGTGTTACAGTATGATGTGGGGTTTCTTCTGTTGGTCAGGTCTAGACTCATAGACTCAGCAACGTTATGTGGCAATAAAATGAAGTCAGCTGATGACCTTAATGTACTGAATGACCAGGTTATCACATCTTTATCACGTTTCTCTTGCATGATGGCGCAGGACTCAAACTATGAGAGAGTGGTTGTGAGAGCATCTTTCTCATGCACACTTGAACATTCTCTACATTGTGTACAGTATTTTAAGCAAAGCAAAAAGACAGGCAATGTGTTTCAACATGTACAGTATACAGTAGCAAACATTTATGTTTTAAAAAAAAAAAAATTAATAATCAGTAATACTTACTGGACATGTAAGCGGCTTTTTCATATTAATTCTGCAAGTATAAAACAAAGTATTGTACTCAGCAATAATTATTCACATTAAAATAATAATAAATACATTTTTATTTCCTGGCGACCATGCTTTGTGTCAGTTTTATCTTCTTTCTTTGTGTTTTGGTTGATACAGAATATATTGCTTAAAAAAAAAAAAAAAAAAAAAAAAACATTATATAGGTGTTTATATTCTAGGAATAGTTTTCTAGAAATATTAGAAAAGACTTTAGAAGTAATCTCTTTTAGTCTCATCTACTGGATTCGAGGACTTGTGAGATTGAAAATCATGACAAATCTGAAGCTGACTAACTAGACATTAAGACCTATGTACAGTATGCTCCATATCTTATCTTTAAAGTAGATATTATAAAAAGTAATGAATTTGTCTGGATTCTACTGTATATACTAGGCAGTTAGATTCTGGTTACACACTCACTCGCTTGTTCACTCTCATCATCTATACCGCTTTATCCTGTATGCAGGGTCGCGAGGGCCTGGAGTCCAACCCAGGAGACTGGGGGCATGAAGCGGGGTACACCCTGGATGTGGTGCCGATCCATCACAGGGCACACACACACACTCATTCACACTCTACCGGCAAATTGGGAACGCCAATTAACCTAACCTACAAGTCTTTGGATTATGGGAGGAAACCGGAGTACCCGGAGGAAACCCACCAAGTACGGGGAGAACATGCGTACAAACAGACCCCGAGGCGGGAACCTGGAGGTGCATAGCTACAGTGCTAACCGCTAAGCCGCATGTTCCGCCCTGGTAACACACATCCTGTTTTTTTCCCCGAGATTAAGGACACTTGAAGAAAACTTAGTGGATAGTAAAAGTTCTTTGTGCAGCAGAGAGTCTGGACAATTTGCATAGGCATTACTGGAAGACTTTTATAATATTGTTTTAAGATTATACAGTAGAACGTTTTTCATTTATACCACCGCATCATTGAATTCCGATGAATAATTTTTCATAGCACTCGTTCTGGCTGCAAGGCAAATCATAGGTTTATATTAATGTGCTCGGTCTAATACGTTCTCGTTTCTATAGCAACAGCTCATTCACAGGGACTTGTATGGGCGGCGCACGAAACTGAACATATTCTTATGTACCCACTCCCTCACTGTCATACAGGGTTGTGGGAGGCCTGGAGCCCATCCCAGGGGACTCGGGGCATGGAGTGGGATACACCCTGAATGGGGTGCCAGTTTGTCATATTGTGCTGTTATTTAATACATAAAAAAGTGTAATTGTTGATATGGCGATGCTTTCACTTATGAAAACCATTCATGAAAAAAGACATTTATGTAACACTTATGTCTTAGCGGTCGGCACTTAAGGCAGCTTTCTGGCACAGGAAAGTGTTGAGGACAGGGGGCTTTGTGATTTCTTTGTAATGTGAAAAGCTTGTTTTTTTTAGCTTAAAGAGGAAGAAAAAGAGGCTGGTGAAGCAGAGACAGGCATGTATGTACAGTAAGTAATTACATGAATTAATTTGTCGCAAAATTATACAACACTCACTCACTCATCACGTACTGTGTACCGCTTTTTTCTGTAAACATGGTCGCAGGGGGCCTGGAGCCTATGCCACGAGACTTAGGGCACGAGGTGGGTACACTCTGGATGAGGTGCCAATCTATCGCATGGCACACACACACACACACATGCGCATTCACACACTACGCGCAATTTGGGAACACCAAATGACATAATCTGCATGTCTTTGGACTGTGGGAGGAAACCAGAGTACCCTTAGGAACCCCACCAAGCACGGGAAGAACATGCACCCGCACCCGGACCCGGACCCTGGAGGTGCAAGGCGACAATGCTAACCACTAAACCACCTTGCCACCAAATTATACAGTACAACATTCATTATTAAATTTTAATTGTTTAACTGTTTGGTTAGGTATATTGGTAATGTCCTTTTTCACATTTTATGAAGGGTGCAAATAACATCGTACAGTATATGGTTGATTGCTCGTGTTGCAGACTGCCCTCTGTTTCGAAATGGTTGTTCCTGTTTAATCTCTCTCTCTCTTAACCGTCATCACAACTGATGGTTGGTTGCAATGACCTATGACTTCACGCCAACATTCATTGCTGTGAAGAGAATTACATTGCTGAGGGCACCAACCCCAAGCACACCCACTCAGTCATACACTACAGGCAATCTGGAAATGCCAGTAAGCCTGCATGCCTGTCTTTGGACTGAAACCCATCAAGCATGGCAAGAACATGCAACCTCCACAAGCACAGACCAGAGATGAGTTTTAAGCCCTAAACCTAGAGGTGTAATATCTCCTATTCCTGTTTTACTAATATAATTTTTTTGTTTTATTGAATAAGTTTTATTATAACTTGCGTTTGTTACTGGATTTGCCCTGAACTTTTCCTGCCACATACAGCGTTACAACATTTTGTGTAATCACTTCTTCCTCCATTGTTGTTGGTCCGGACTTCCTATTGGACCTTGTTACTGTTTCGAGACAGGCCCAGATAGAGTAACACAAATACTGCAAGGAAGTTTTTATCATGACGATAGCGCACCGCACATAGGCAGAAGAACTACAGGACATGTGGGTGGGCCATGGAATTACATGTTTGTCCCATTCTATTTAAAGATCAGGAGTTACCCAAACAAGCAACAAATCTTATTCTGTACAGTACATGTTGTCTTTATGATCAAAATACACTATATCTGAAAGCTCTTCAGTAAAACATTGTGTTCATGTGTATTTAAAAAACCCAGAAATAATTATACCAGACAATTTTAGACCTAAAAGGCCAAACACCACACCACACTAAATACATATGCAATATACATTTACACCTATAAATCAAGCAAACAGTTCATAAGTGAATCCCCCAATTTAGCACAACTACTGTATATAGTACTAATAGACTCAAATGTAATTAAAGTGTCTCTGTCGCCCTCTAGTGGCAGTACAACATTAAACTTGCCTTTGTTAGTGAATAGAACACAAAAAATTCTAAAGTTTCTTTTTGTTAATATTCTGACATTTTTTTTCCAGGTAAAAACCTACCAGGTAGAATATTATGGATTATTCATGACTGAAGTCAATCTTTTAATTAATCAATTAGGTAATTAATTATTTGTCACATGTACCTTACAGCACAGTGAAATGATTATTATAGGGGGCAGTGGTGGCTCAGTCGGTTAAGGCTGTGGGTTACTGATCAGAAGGTCGGGGGGTCGAGCCCCAGCATCGCCAAGTTGCTACTGTTGAGCCCTTGAGCAAGGCCTTTAACCCTATCTGCGCCAAGGGCGCTTTAAGCTGGCTGCGCTCTGACCCCAGTTTCCTAATTGGGATATGCGAAGAAGACATTTCACTGTGCTGTAAAGTACATGTGACAAATAATTGAATACTTTTATTTATTTATTTAATTTTTTCCACATATCCCAGTTAGGAAGCTGGGGTCAGAGTGCAAGGGGCCTGGTTGGCTACAACGCCCCTGGGGCAGATATGGTTAAGGGCCTTGAACAAGGGCTCAACAGTGGCAGATTGCCAGTGGCTTGAACCCCCAAACTTTCCGATCAGTACCACTTGAGACACCACCACTTTTGCTATGTAATGTACAATTTGTCAACTATCCATCTGATCAGATATAATTTGTGTTTTCTCTTAATACTTTTAACTTTAGATTTCCCGAGCAGCACTGGTGGTGTATTAGATGCGGTAGTGATCCCTGGGTTTTAGACTGACTGGATATTTGTGTCCTGCATCATTGGTGCACATTGCAGGTGTACATTTATAGAGATCTTTTCTCATGCACCGTTTCCATTAATCTACCTCTACCATCTTATCAGTCAGTTTATGACCACAATGGATGGGGATATTTTTAGGTGGAACTGTTGCCCTAGCAACCCTACCTGATACATTATTATTACTACCAGTGGCACATGTGCACACACGCTATTACATGTATCTTAGGTGAACTACAGTGAATGAGAATAGCCCATCGTGTGGAATATTTAGTAGGGTCGATTGGTTCAAAAAGAATGGTGAGTGTATATATATATATATGGCAGTGTACTTATTCCCAGTGAAAATATTTTATGGAATGTAATGATGTAATGTATATTAGCATATTATGTAGTGCTGTACTAGGATGTTAGATTTTAGGATGTAGTCAGTGGAATGATTCTCCAGTATAAAGCAAACTCATAGGCACATTTACCTCCCTCCTGCTTCTACGGCACTTTTGCAAAGTACTGAAGATGAATAAATGAATGAATCTGGCCTCAGCAGTACCTACTGGTCAAACTCTTGTGCAATGTTTTCCTCTAACGTGCACGAGGATCATGATGGCTCGTTAAAATTTGTCCAGCTGTAATCCATTTAGCTGAATTTTGGCTTCAAAGTGACTCAGTCAGCCGCGTCTTGTCTGTCTCAGCACAGGAGGGTAAAAATCTTAGGTCAGGACTTTGTCTACCTACACCTGAAGGACAAAAATGGAGTATTGAGGACGGAGTAATAGTTCGAAATGGTTTAAAAGATGAGAGCGTGAGGTCATACGAGGCAGGTTTGGCATTGTAAAGTGAGACACGTTCGCTTGGGCGTTGTCGATGTTGTAGAGATCTTTTCTCATGCACCGTAACAGCAAAATAACCTAATTAATAACTCAATGATTTTAGTTTCTTATACATATTCTTATTCTTTTCTTTTTCTAAGAAATGTACCAAATAAATTTGAATAAATGTTCAAATATATAATGCATTCTGTTGCTTCTTTGCACAATGAAAAACTAATTCAAACAGAGATAATATAACTCGTATTATAAGGACACAAAAGTCAGTCATGTTGCTGAGAATGTAATACCTGGGGCTTGGTTTAGGGGGCAGCTGTAGTGCAGGGGGCTGTAGCTTTGGGCTGCACCTGTGGACCAGAAAGAGGAACCGTTACAGATATTTTGGAAAAAGAGTACACAAAAATATTGACAAATTTACTTATTTTCTGCATGTTTGGGTATAAAAAGTGCTAGATTTAACAGGTGCTACAACGTGAATTTCATCAGAAGTGTAAGAATAAATAAGATGCAGAAATGAAAGTAAAAGAATCTCAAAACAGAGACAGAAAATAAATGAGGGGCATTCAAGTCAAACCGGGACTTTTGATTGTCACTGTTGAAACATTGTCCTTCCAGGAACTCCTTTAATAGCTCTTTCCTTTAATGGAAAAAAGGGCCTGGTTGGATCATCGAAAGCGTTCGGTTCATGCATGACAATTCACGACCTCATACCCATAGCACATAGCAGGGGCGAAGACGTAAAGCAGGTAGTCCGGCCATGGCTCCGGTGGACTGAGAAAAACCTGATGGTATCCGAGCACTAGAGAAACACTTGGATAGGAGCATTATGGTAGAAAGGGAAGTATAAAGGGAAATAAAGGTAGTTTTTACTTTCATGTAAAGTGTTATGATAATCAAAAGTCCTGGTTTGACTTGATTGCCCTTTGTATATCTCTGCTCTCACTGATAACATGTGTAGCTCAACGGCAATCATAGACTCACCTGCTGATGGATGGAGAGTCATCCTTTAAACAAAAAAGAAAGCTTACATATAATTTACAAAGTTAATAAATGGGAATATGAAACGATTTCATCGGATCTATGCTTAGAAGACATAATGTTTAAAACTCACCTGGTCAGGAACCTCATAGACATCTGAAAACAATAAAGAGGATCATTACTGTAGCATGGTGCAGGACTCTAATACACAACGACATCTCAGCATATTTCTACAGTTGAGCGGATATGTTGGACATGTTTTTCATCCCCACTCTCATCCACGGTTTAGCACGACTCTTTTTTGTAAAGGAAGACTTATTATGTATTATGATGGTTTAGTAGTCATCTGTTCTTCCTGTTCATGATGCTTAGCAGTGGTTTTTGGTAAATCCTCTGAGGTCATGCTGGTTTATCATTCTCTTTATGCTATTATAACACAGTTCTAAATACAATGTGGAGGGTGTTATTGATCCTCACAATAGTTTAGCAACCCGCTTTAACCTGCGATTGTAATCTACTGCCGTCTAACAATGCTAAGCACAGTAGTGCATGCTTACTTTTGAACAGTCTACCAAACAAATGATTTCAACAGAGATGATCGGGTTGGTTTATTCCAATTTTAAGCTTGATCATCATCTGCTTCATAAAAAATTGCACATCCTAAGAGAAGACCAGCATCAGTCGCTACAGTATATAAACCTTTTTTTTTTTTTTTTTTTAATGATTTTTTAATTTTTTTTGTTTATGATCAAAACAAATAGATGCTTACAAATTACTGGGTTATAAAGAACAGCATACCTGGACTGTATGATCGAATTACTTGGTGATGATCTATGGGGAAAAAAAACACCAAACAATAATGTTTATTAAGGGTGAGAGATTTAAATGCAGTGCCATTACAAACGAGCTGGGTTGAACGGTACAGTATTAAAACCACAGTGAAATGAATGTTTCATTTACAGCATTTTAAAATGTTTTAGATTTTAAATTTTGCCAGCATGGTGGCTTAATGGTTAGCACTGTCGCCTGCACCTCCAGGGTGAGGGTTCGATTCCCGTCTCGGGTCTGTCTGCGTGCATGGAGTTTGCATGTTCTCCCTGTGCTTGGTAGATTTTTTGCTTCAGGTTTCGCCGGTTTCCTCCCACAGTCAAGATACATACAGATTAGGCTAATTGGCATTTCCAAATTGCCCGTAGTGTGTGAATGAGTATGTGTGTGTGTGCACTGTGATGGATTGGCACACCGTCCAGGGCTCCAGAACCCTGCGACCCTGCATGCAGGATAAAGCGGAATAGATGATGAGTGAGAGAGTGCGTGAGATTGAATTGTCTGAAAAATAATCATGTCTGGAACTTAAACGTGGATGTTCTGTCATTTGATAGATTTCTGTAGAAAAGGTGTACGTTGATTGCTTGTACTGGCTTAAATGCAACATGACATTTTATTTCTAACCTTTTTCAGAAGGATCAATATAGTTATCATCTGTGCCATCCTCAGGATCAATATAGTCCTCCTGCAACGAAAGAAAGAAAGAAAGAAAGAAAAAAAGAATTTGGTATCATTTTCAGGTTAATATTTAATAACTGTGTTTATGATGCGTGCAATAAAAACCTGCTATGGTACAATAAAAGAGCATGAGCATTTCAAGGCCAGTGTGGACAGTGTTGACTATCAGTGAACTATAAAGCAACACTTTACTTACATCATACTTTGCTGCTTGTTTAGGCTTCTCTGGAATTGGTGGTTTGGATGGAAGGAAGGGCTTCATCGGTTTAGGTTGTGTTTGTCGACTAGGACGCGAGTCTGTAAAAGAGAAGCGACTGAATCAACAGGAAGTTCTAGTTTGATCGAGCTCACTGACTAAATGCAGCTGCAGGGGCAGTTTGTGAAATGGCAACATGTGTATGATGTCACATGTGTATGATAGTCCTCATGAAGTTCTCATCTCAAAACTGGTGAATGACTATGATGACACAGGGTTCTAGAAGAGGAACAACGCCGCAATAATAATAATAATAATAATAATAAAAAGGAAAACTCAAAAATAAAAAAGTTCAATTGAGTTTGAATTGATCAAAATCATTGATCTAACTTACTGTTTTAACTCAAATTCTTTGATACAGTAGCTTTGTACACATTACTTCACTTCCCATTGTTAAAAACAATTGGGTCAAACAAAACAAGAATCTTGCATAATCATGTTGTCAACAGCACTCTTCACCCACATCCGCCTGAACCCACGACTGGGTAGTGTTTCTACGATCAACATTAGAGTGCAAACATGCCACATGCTGTACAGTAGTCCCACCCTAAACATGCAACCCATCTGCTCAGCGGGGATTCAAACTCATACACGCCAGATGAGAAAGGAAAAAAAAGAAAAAATATTTGCTTTATCATGTGAGTTCAATCCTGAAGTGAGTGTTTAACATCTTGAATTCTTGTTCTTTTTGACCCAAATTGTTTTGGACTAACAATAAAAAGTTAAGCAAGGTAAACAAAACTATTCAATTTGAGAATACTTGAAAATCTATTGCATCACATTGCCTTAATTGTAAGAAATGTAGTTTTTAAATCTTATTTAACAGTAAAGTGCATCCTGTCTACATGATCTGTGGTCACAGCCCATGCACCATATTTAGCGCCATTTTTATAAACTAAAAACGAAGAAGAAGTGGTTAACCAGATTAATATTAACTGAAAAAGTACACCTTTTTTGTCCATGCACTGTACATTGTTCCATTAACTGTAGACTCCTATCAGAATGTGTGGTTTGACCCTGAGCTCTTAGTGTTTCGTTAGTCATGTTCCGCCTATCTTCCAAAATACAGTAAATCAAATTTCTGCAGTCTGTACCATATTTGATGCAATATCCATGGAGTAATGTAATTTATGGTGTAATGGCTTAGTGACTAAAAGTCATATTTCCTCTGTTTCTTAACACAAGACACAGACATCCTGCATGAAGTAGTTTGGGATCATAAAGATAGCAAGAAGAAATTTACCCAAGTAGTCTCCTCCTGTGTACTTGATCACTCGGGGAGGAGTGAAGACTCTCTCACAAGGAGGAGGCTCATAGTTGTAATCAGCCTGTGGTTCTTCATACACATCACTGTCCTGCAAGACAGAATTAGTTACGCATTAACTATATATATATATATATATATATATATATATATATATATATATAAATGCATAAAAAACAAACCTGATGAGTTACTTACAAATTCAGAATCAGACGACTGTTCTGACTCTTGGATATCACCTGAATAAAGAGAGAAGAGAACCGTGATTAGTATATTTTGAGAGATTTATGAGCACACATACTGTAATAAACACATAATCGACTTTAATAGAACCGTCAAAGGAACTCACCAGGGTAGTCTCTTGCAGGTACTTTTGGAGGTCCTTTGTTTTTTAGTCTGACAAAGAGAACAATCAAGCAGTGTGCATTAAAGAGTGTTTCCTGTCTCTTTATTCACAAACATATAAACCACAATTTTATCTCTCGAAAATTTTATTCTACAGGAAATGATGTGAAATACTGAAATAATGAATTTCAAATACTTGGAAAGAAGTAGCACTACATTAAGTATGTTTTTTTTTTTTTTCAGAACTTGCACCCCACCTACAGTATGATTGCCTTTGAGCACCCCACCTTGTGCTCTAGGATAAACTCCAGGCCCACCATGAACATACATTGGATAAGCAGTATAGGTGATGGATGGATAGATGGATTTGAACCCTACGCTGTGCACCTGGAAGCACTGAACAAAAAGCCAGCAGGGGGAATGCGCCAGTGCTGCTAGAATAGTCTGACAATTACGGCTCCTACATTTCCTCAACTTCAGTTACATCAATCAAGTTGATAACTGGTCTCAACTAGAGATTTAAAATGCTTTTTAAATGCTTTTTGTACCAGTGTGAACTGGTACATAGAATATAAACTCATCCAATGCTAGTGTGATTCAAGGTGGGGATTTTAGTTTTGTGGTTTTCATTGCTAACATGGGTATACTGTAACTACGATTGCTGCCTTGTGGTTGCAACCGAGTGATCAACCAGTGAAGAAGCAGTTAACATGCATGTGTCTACACAGTCAAAGTCTTCACTACTGTACATATGCATCAGTTAGAGAGTATTTAAAAAAAAAAAAAAAGATTACAGAGGTCTGATAGAGAGATCTGTTATATTGCACAGACTCATTGCTTTTGCTAAATATCAGAATGAGCAATGAGGTTGTGGTGCATTATGAGAGGGAAAGAAGGCCTTTTATCTTGTCATCCAGGGAGCGAAGGTGAAAAGGGTTCGCGTGTACAGGAGCCATGAGTTCCACATAAATATCAAATTAGATATACAACAAAAAACAATGTAGACAGTTAGACAACAACAAAAGTAACACTGTGAGACACAATACTGTTGAAAATAAGGCGTTCCTAAAATATTACATCCACAAGAATGGTATTTATGTGTCGTTACAGTGACCTTGACTTTTGACCAATTTTGAATTTTGCGCATTCACAACTCCTGGGTGAATAAACAGTGACCTCGACTTTTGAACTCTTTTGAACTCTGCAATCTGTACTCAGTTTGTCCTTTACTCAAAGTGGATGTTTGTGTCAATTTGGAAGAGATTCCCTCAAGGTCTTCTTGAGCTTTTGCGCTCACAATACGAGAGACATGATGTCACAGACCAGTTGGCATTCGCACATTGACCACCAAATCTGTGACGTCAAGTGGACATTTGTGTAAATCCTGGAGAAATACCCTGAAGGCATTCCTGTGATATTGTGCTCAAATGTATGGGACAGATGCAAGGTGACAGTGACCTTGACCTTTGACCACCAAAATCTAAGCAGTGCATCCTTGAGCCCAAGTGGACATCTGTGGCAATTTTAACAAATTCTCTAAAGTCATTACTGAGATATTGCATTCGAACAAATGGGATGGTTGCAAGGTCACAGTGACCTTGACCTTTGACCCTTGACACCCACCTCCCACAAAATCTAATCAGTTCATCCTTCTGGGCCATAGCATATGTTGTTGTTGGTTTTTCGGCTGCTCCCGGCAAGGGGTCGCCACAGTGGAATATCCAGTCCGCACAACAACTTGGCACAGGTTTTTTTTTTTTTTACGCCGGATGCCCTTCATGACACAACCCTCCCATTTTTTTTTTACCCGGGCTTTGGACCGGCACTGCATCCAGTGGCTGGGGGGTTTGGGCATATAAGTTGAATCAAAATGGGACCTTGGTTTACTTGAATAAAGCTTCTTTCATTTGTACAGAGCAACAGAACAGATTGTTCAGAGCAATCGTGCAGACCATTATATTATAAACAAGATTTGACCGAATGGGAGTTTCCTTAACCGTTTGCTGTTTCCTCTTCCAATACAAAGCAAAGCAACAAAAAGAGAAGCCTCCCAAATTAGTAGC
The DNA here is from genome assembly GCA_030068275.1 of Clarias platycephalus. NCBI lineage: Eukaryota > Metazoa > Chordata > Actinopteri > Siluriformes > Clariidae > Clarias > Clarias platycephalus. Next base: position 8,726,972 of record JAQQZT010000039.1, on the reverse strand, counting down.
AAACACATCACAGTGAAAATGTGACTGATGTAATTCCCATAAAACACCAGATACAACATTTTAATAAAAAAAATAAAATAATTAATAATAATTAATGACCAGTGTTGGGAAGAGCTCTAAATTAATATTATATTCCTTTTCACACAAAATTCTTTCTTCCTCATGGAAGAATGAAGAAGTTGTACCGTCGTACTTCTCTCCTTGCAGACCAACAAAACCAGCAAGGACATGTGACTGGTGCACAATTAATACATGTGGCGGTGTGTGATTGCACTTGGAAATTCTCTACATGCATTATTTTCTCTGAAATGAATTGTTTTCTTTTGCACATAAAATAAACTGTAGTAATTTGCAACAAAAGCTTTGCAAAGAAACGTTTAAAGCAAAGATGCTTTGTGACAATGAAGTTAAATAGTTCTAGATTAAGAAACTATAAAGTCAAAGTTAACTAAAGCTAACTAAAGTAAGTAATTTGGGGAAACAATACTGAGAAACTTGGACAATGTGTCACATGCAAAACCCAGCAGCCTTTGTGCCATTGTGCTTTTTTTCTTTCTTTCTTTTTTTTTTCTGAAATGTGGTCTGTTACATAATATGCTGCTTCTTTACTGACATACGTACAATTATAGCTCTATCTCTCAATCTCTATTGCCGCTTAACCCTAAACAGTTCAATGTTCCTCTCTAAAGACATCTGTAATTTAGTCAGTTCTACTGATGTACATTTAATTTATTCCACAGAAATTTCAAAACACATCTGCAGTTTACTTTTATTGATGTGGAGAGCATCATCAATAGTGGAGAGCATCATCAATAACACTGTGAGTATACTGTATATCACCATGTGTTTAGAAGATATCATTTCTCATACTGCAAGCTTAACGTTTAACCTACTTCTTAACTTAAATCATTACAGACTGAGCCTTGTGAAGAAAAACAAGGTCATAATATTAAATATAATAAGAAGAATAGATATAATATTTCGTGCTTTTAAAAGTGCTAGTGGATAAAGCATAAAATCATATTGTTTGGTGGAAAAGTACTTTTTAGAAATTTTTGCAAAGTAAGCGGTAATTAATCGTTAATTACGCTAACTAACTAATGGTATGGAGGAAGACTCCATCAAGCCAATCCATCTTGTGGGAGAGGCTCCAGGAAGCATGTGGTGAAATCTTATCAGATTATCTTGAAAAATTGTCATCCAAAAAGACTGCCAAAAATTGCTGCAAAAGGTGTGAAGAACACATTCATCATTTCTATCAAAATAGTTATTTCTAACTCTGACAATGTCAGCATGTCTTGTTCTTCTGCTATAGTTTCTACAGTTCTTTCTGTGTGTTTCCTTGGAAAACAATAAAACTTCTAAATGACCCCAAACTTTTGAGCAGCAGTGTACATGCCAAAACCCACATACAAAACCAGTCACGAAAGCCCTTTTAGTAAGAGAACACTTCTACTAATATTAAACCCTATTCAAGCCACTACCTGGTGTGTTGAACAAGTCATTGTACACCCGAGCACAATAGCCTTTCAGGATTTATTTGGAATTTAATCACAGTACCCAGAAGTTAATGGAGCTGTTTTCCTATAGCGGAAAAAGTGGAAATATAAAGAGAATTTAAAGGGATTTACAGGACTGTCCACCACCTACATGTTTTATTCTCCTCACATTTCAGCTACATCATACCAGTAACAATTAAAAAAAATGTTCAAGCCCATTCAATAACTTTCAAGTTCCGCCAGACGAGGAAGGATACAGTATGTGTTGGTCAGAAGTGGGTAGAGTTGCCAAAAATTGTACTCAAGTAAGAGTAGCTGTACTTTAAAGTAATATTACTGAAGTAGAAGTAAAAAGTAGTCGTCCATGCCTCCGAGTGGCGCAGTGGTAAAGCGCTCGCCCTATCATCCGGAGATCGCTGGTTCGAACCCCGGGTGATGCTG
>JAQQZT010000039.1:8638689-8651390 GCA_030068275.1 Clarias platycephalus | reverse complement strand
TCACAGCGCCAAAACTCGCGGTGAATCATGATGAACCGTACTTATGGCCACCGCGCGAAACCGGGTAGGTGAGATAGGGGTATTTTACTTCTCCTTCACACTCCATCAGGCCAATAACGCAAGGATATCAACACGTTCTCGCGAGACCAGACGCATCTCGTACCATGAGATCTCGTCACACTCCTACTTTATACGTACCTACTGCATGACACATTGAATGTCAATAATAATTCAGATAAATGTGACATTCAGTACATTTTGAGGGACAATTAAGCAAAGCACATCATATAATATTAATAAAGGCCTTTTGTATTGATGAAAAAAAAATGGTGGCATTTCAACTTGCATTACAATAAAACGCATGCTACTATACAGTATATGGCAAAGTTGCTGCTAGCTGTGTGGAATAAATTTAGGTCTACAGAGCGCGTAGAGAAAGAAAGAGAGTGCATTAGTGGGGAGGCATAAGTGGGTACAGATGATAGCTTGGATTAACTGTTCTTGGCTATAATAGAGGTTAACAGCACCGAGACATTTTCTTCCATCACAAAAAATAAAAGCACTTAACGACCAGCTGGAGGAAATGAAAATTACTGGGCCTCACCCATAAACTACAATAGACTCAACTTTTGTCTGTGATGCCGCCATGTGCAGGCTTGAAAAGGATTGAAGTGCTAATAGGAGATACATAATTAAGATAATTGCTTTTACTAAATGCTTTAGATTTGGAATTAAGAAAATGCACGGAGGAGTTAAACAGCTCAATTAGCGTTATATCTCTTACGGAAATTAAGTAACGCGTTGATAATCGGATACACGCCTTAAGTTGTGCCAATCAGAATAATTTTCCACACTTTGATTCTGTTGACGTTCATGCACTACATACAGTATGCTGCAAATGACACTCGCATAAGGGCTCTCTTCGTTTTCTGTAAAAAGAGAAATGCATGTAAGCCACACCACCCATTGTTTTGGGCTAGCTGCTGATTTAATTGTAGAGTTAAAGAGAACAGTTGTTATTTAATTGCTTAATCACATTTTTTTTGTTCTTAGGATTCAAGTATTACGAGGACATCTCAAAGCCAGTAAGCAAAGCGGAGGCTGAGGCGGTGGGTCAGATTATAGAGGAGATCGCCGGCTGTTTCAGTCCGGACGTCACGATCACTGTGACTGGGGGCTTCCGCAGGTAAGTTAAGCAACCTGTCAACTTACTTTACATAATTTTATATTAACACTTGCATTGTCAGTATGGACATCTACTACAGTATGTATTGATGGAAAAGCAAGAAATGCACATTTAAAATGAACTATTAAACAAACAAGACTGGATATTAGAGGTAAGCACAAACAATAAGAGCACTGAACTACAAAGTTTACGGTTTTATTCAAAGATAAATTATGTGCACCTGAAATTGTTTAATATTGAAAACATTCACACTGATGTTTAGACAACTCTGGACTACACTACAGTTGTGATTATGGAGTGAAGTTTCTGAAAACACATCTCAGACTTTGAAGTACATTTTTCAAAATTGGCACTGTTTGTCATTTTAAACACATTCAATACAAATACATTTGTGTACAAGTTATAGAATGATACAAGGAACATTATTAAATAACATTAAAATTAAAGTTGTATAAATGTTAACCTTTTAGAAAAAAACATAATAAAGGTATGACAAATGCACATTGTCTACACACATTATAATTTCATAACTTCAGTTTTGGATCTTATTGTCACATTATGTTAGGCACACAGTTCTGACAGCACATGCAATAACAAAAGAAATGAATAATTCATGACTAGTTGACGTCTTTAAAAAAAAAACAGTTTAACCTTCATGTTTTCTTCCACTGTTAAAAAAAAGTTAATTTCTAGGTAACTTTTTTTTATAAAAATGTGTTGTAATTGTTTATTGTTATAGTTTATAGGCTTGCAGCCATTTAATGCTGGTGATCTTTAATTTGTAAAATTGAGGAAGTTGCAGTGACTAAATTATTAATGTACTCTACAGTAATGTACTTTATTTTGACCAGAATTCTTTCCCTGTCATTATCCTGATATAAATTATTATTTAAATCTTTACATTTTCCACATGTATGTATCATTTATTATTATCAATTCTATTCATCTCTATTTTTCTAACTTGTTAGGTTATAACATATTGCAATTGTCAGAAAATGAATAAAAATGTGCTTTGGCCATCAGTATTTTCTATACCCTGAGTTCTGGACAGCTGGCACACTCGGTAAGCCCAGACTGAATGCAGAACCATTTTCTCATGAAACATGAGAAAGATATGGATTATTTTAAACAAAGAACCAAAATAAATTTAAACTATCAATCAGTTGTTTAAATCAAATGTAGTGTTTGTTAGTGTAAGTTGATTGTTGTGTAGCATTTCTTGGTGTGTGATGACTTGTGTGTAGTGTTTGTTAGTGTCAGTTTAGCATTTGTTTGTGTATGATGACTGGTATAAAAAGTTATTGGTGTATGGTGACTGGTGCATACAGTAGCATTTATTGGTGTATAATTGATGTGTAACATTTCTTGGTGTATAATGATTGGTCTGTAACATTTGTTGGTGTATGATGACTGGAGCGTATTGTTTGTTTTTTGTTTGTTAATGGGTGTGTAGCGTTTGTTGGTGTATAATGACTTCTGTGTATTGTTTGTATGTGAGATCTGGTGTGTTGTGTTTGTTGGTGTATGTTGATTGGTGTGTAGTGTTTGTTGGTGCATGATGACAAGTGTGTGGAATGTTTTGGTCTATAATGACTAGTGTATATTTTTCTATCAGTGTGTGATGATTTGTGTAGCATTTCTTGGTGTATTATGAGTTGTCTTTAGTGTTTGTTGGTGTATGATGACTGTTGTGTAACATTAGTTAGTGTGTGATGACTGGTCTGTATTGTTTTTTTAGTGTATGATGACTGCAGTGTATCATTTGTTGTAAGATGATTACTGATGTGTATAGTTTTTTTGGTGTGTAGTGTTTGTTGGTGTGTTGATTGGTGTGTAGTGTTTGTGTGTGTAAAATGACTGGTGTGTAGAATTAGTTAGAGTGTGAGCACTGGTGTATAGTGTTTGTTGGTGTTTGATGACTGGTGTGTATAATTTTTTTGAAGGATGATGACTGGTGTGTAGCGTTTGTTCATAATAAGTCCTTAGTAATTTAGGAAACATTTATAGGTGTTAATATTCAGTTATAGAGAAGTGAAGTTTGTTACAGTGGACCCTCTGTAATGCGAACGATAACGCTGTGTCTTTTTTGTGCAGTGCAGTTGCACAAGTGTGCAGCGCAGAAAAACAAATCTGTATTCCAATGAAAAAAACTGAATCGGTCTACAACCAAATCAGGTTACGACCAGAACTTAGGAATGAATTAAGTTTGTGAACCGACGTTCAATTGTATAGCTTTCTGCTCACACACATTTAGATTAGACCAAATCTGGCTTTATTATTAAGAGAATTACTCAAATCAAAGTATGAAATATTACAGAATTAATACTAGAGAAAATACTGTAAAAGCTTTTCACTCACTCACTCACTCACTCACTCACTCACTCACTCACTCACTCACTCACTCACTGTCTATACTGTACTGCTTAATCCTGTATACAGGGTCACAGGTTGTATCCCAGGAGACTTCGGCCACAAGGCACACACACAAACAAAAACATACATATACGTTATTTAAAACCTTTTCATATATTATAGATTATAAAGGCTACCTTGACACAAAGTTAGAAGCTTCTACAATTGTTCTTGTCTGAACATGATTTGAAATATATTTATTAAAGCTTTTTAATATTTGTATAAAACAATTATTGTTAACCTTATCTAATCTAATGTAGTTCAGGGAGGATGCTATCAGCATGCAGCTACATCATTTTTTAAGTGTATGTTAAACTGAGTAAAGTAATGTAACTCTGCTGCATGCTGATAGCAGCTGGTACTTATCAGCTAGATATCATCAGATAATGTTTGGAACGAATTTTTTAAACAATGCATTTAAACTGCAATAAAACAGATGAATTTGTAAATCAAAAATTTCAAGAACAAATGATGCTGACGACACTGTTCACATACAATATTAAAGAACTTCTGATTTGTCAGCTTTTATAAGCAGCACTGTGTCCAAGCTGGTCAGACCTGATAGTAGAAAATGTCCGTCCATGAAGGGGGAAGCTGGAACAGGCAACAGAGTGATGTACAGTATTAGGGGCATATACACCCAAAATATTTCTGGCCAGAATATATTTTAATTGTTTCATTACTCATCCAAGTAGCTTGGTCAGTCTGAGGGAAGTTAGTGGAAGTCCATGAATTTGTATGCTCCAGGGTCAACGATCTTCGTCTGCCTGGATGTGCTCATTAGGTGAACAACTGAGAAGGTGAGAGTAGGAGAGAGAGTCATTAGAGAGTAAGGAAGGGAAAGTTGTTAAGAAGAACCAATAATAGAGATTAGGGAGAGTCATTAAGATGTAACAACCAGAGAATGTGAAAAGAACGGGAGCCCTTAGGCTTTCTTGGTGGACCTGTGAAGAGGTCTTGGTCTTCAGCATGAACAATAGGAGACAGGTTGTGCCTAAAACCTTCACCTCTGTTGTGAGACAGATTTTCCACTTACACCTACAGTACAGTATATCTCCTCCTTTACACCTCTCTTGAACCACCTGTCCACTATGTCCAAAATTTGTGTATTATTTTCCACTTGTCCTGAGATGTTGCCTGTTCTGTGCTAGTACATTTTGCTATGTACTGTACTAAGCTCAGCACACTCTTCACTGCCCCGGACTGTACTGTATATAATGCATTGCTTTATTCATATTTCAATGTTTGGTCTTTGTGGTGGACAAGACACCGTCTTACCGAATTGGTGAACTGGTATTGTTGTTTACCAAAAATCCTTTTTTGCTTCTCTGACCCACCATCCATGGATGACAAGGTCTCAGCTCTACAGTATGTGTTCTTCTGCTGGACCTGGAAGCTATCTTTTTTAAAAGCCCACTTAGGGTATCCACAGGCCTTGAGAGCTGTGCTTGTCTTTCTTCTTTTTTTTTTTGCTAAGTGGAGGTGCGGATGTTTTCTGTCCTGTGGTGCAGTGGCCAAAGACACCTAATTTGTGTTGCAGTAGGCAATTAAATTGCAGGTATTGTTCTACTTCTATTTCTAGGTTCCCAATATTCGCTATGAGAACTGCACAGTCCAGGAAGGCCGACCTGTTGTCCTTGGTGTCCTCTCTGGTCAATTACATTGATATGCTCTGTAAAGACCTGTCCTCGTGAATCTTAATCTTCACCCAACTGTCATCTACATACAGTACCTGTACCAATGGGTTGGTGCAGTTCTCGTGAAAGTGTTGGGTGCTTCTTCTCCACTTCCCCATATATAGGTTGGCCACAATTGTTGACACTGATGAGCCCATAGTGCAGGTGTGTTTGTCTGTAGACATCAGCCTAGGATGTTTCAATCAACAGCTTAAATTTGATTGGATTCTGACAATAAGAGTAGAAGTAGGAAATACAGAAAGTAAATAGTTAAAATATCCCATAGCAGTTTGCGTGTATGCTGCTGAATTATCAACTCTTTAAGAGCAAATTTGACATACAGTATACTGCAGGTGCTAAATTTGGTTCGAATAATCTAGTCATAGAGGCTATATAATTAATCTGCTATGGTTGTTGCTCAATTTAACAGAGATAAATGATAAAGGTATTAACATACAAAAGTCTCTAGGCAGAGCATTTATGCCAATGCATTTACAAATCTTTCTAAAATGAACAGGAAAACAAGAAGACAGAGGTGCAAACAGCAACAGCTGCAAGCTTTGGCAACCCTAGATATGCTTTTCCCTTGCCATCCCCTAGAAATCAAAAAGCATGTTTTTGTGTGATTTTGGTGTGTTTAGTTTGGTTCAGCAACATGTCAGCTAATGTGTGATCCCTAGTTGTTAGTGTGAGATCCTCAGTTGTTTAATATTCATTTCCCAATTTCCAGGTGATAAAATAGTCTAAAAAGAACTTATTAGGAAAGTGTGATATTCTATTAGGATGGTAAAAGTTTTGTAATATAACCTTTAAAAAAAATAAATAAAAAAAAGTCTAAAAGTCTCATTCACCCACACATTTTCAAAACATCTGAATTTTCTTCACTACTGTGCATAAATTTTTAGGAGCAGTTAGGTGGGGTTGAAGCCCTCGGGACTGAACTTGGATGGGGCGTCTGGTTAGTTGTCATTTGATTGACATGTAGATTAATTATAGAACAAGTAAGTGGGAACACCAGTATTGAACCATATATAGCATCTAGTACATACTGACAGTGATCTGCCTTGGCCTTTTAAAATGTGAACTATTATAACAAATGTGGATTTAGCTCCACCTTACAGTATATTGCCTGTTACCAACTCCAGGACCGCACTTTTCCTTTAATAAATAAATAAATAAATAAATAAATACTTGCAGTCTGCTAGTGGGTAGGACAGACTGATCCACCTGACATGCATGTCCCTGGAATATGTCATGGTTAGAGATATGAATTATCAAAGATTTCACCTCTTGTAAGGCCGGGATCAGTGTATCACTATCTAGCACTCACAGCAGGTGTACACCTGCAGCGACCACCCACGTTCTGTACGGGTCACTGTCGTCTCACAGTACTAAAAATCTGCTGCATCTTTATCTGAAATGATTTAGACATGTGCCTGATGTCTGTAGTGGCCTGGAATCAAAAGGGAGATGAAAATGGTGAATAAGTTCAGTTTGAAAGGAATCACATTGCCTGCATTTCTAGGTGCCAGCAAATGTGGAATATTAGGAACTAGCTGATAAGCCCTAAGCTCAATGCTGCAAGGCAGGATTTTAAATCTAAGCTAGGATTTGAATAACATCAGCATGGTGATCATTAGTGGTGGCGCTTAATACACCACTTCGAGCACAGGTCTGAATAAATGTAAAGGCCTTTATCAGATCAATAAAAAATAAAAATAAAAAAAAACTAACAGTCAGAAAATATCCACTCTCTTGCTGTAGAATTAATTTGAACTTTTAGAAAAGAAAAATCCATAATTTTTTGTCATTATGTCCTTACTTTTCAATAAGTTTTGTCCATCTGTCAACAAGCTTTCATAAGGCAGAGAGAAACACAGACCCCAAGTCACAAGTGCTTTTCTGTACAAAAGTACAAACAGAATCATCTTCCCAATATATAATGATGTAATGAATGGTGAGACAGAGTGCTACATCTGAAAGCTCTGTGGGTCCTCTTTGTAGTCTTCGAGCGTGGAGCTGTCTATTGCTCCACTGCCCGAGGCACTGGCATACAGCACACCATCACACCGCATTTAAAAAATATTTTAGGCTGAGCTGCAAGCAATGATGCACAGCTGTCTTCATTTCTTCATCAGAAGTTACTCTTCGTCCTCGTAGGGCTGCTTTCATGGGACCAAACAGGTGAAAGTCTTATGTAGCAACATTAGGACTATAGGGAGGATGCTTTAACCCCTTAAAACAGAGTAAAGGATTGACAGTGTGGGCAGAAGTTTGCGGACGTGCATCGTCATGCAAGATCACAACATCCTTGGATAGCAGTCCTCTGCATTTTATCAGAGGTTCATGCTTCAGCTCTTCAATACACATCTCACTGTAGCAATCACTGTTGATTGTTTTTAATGTTCCAATACTGGCCCCTGGAGAATCCCTGAAAATTGGAAGTATACTGTACATTTTTCATATAGTTTCATACTGATAGTTTTCGATAATTTCCCATACCTTTCTCTGATGTTTACTCTGAAGCTTGTAGAGATGAATCCAAAAACCAAATCACTGCATGTTGCTCTTCTTTTGTTAAAATCACAAGTGGGTCGTTCAGTTTCTTTCTTGCACCGCATGTACAAATGAACTGATGTAACACATTCATACCTGCGCAGCAGTGACTGGGGAGAAAGTAACCTTAAACGAAAAGTGCTGATAAGGCAGTGCAGCCAACAGAAGGTTTAATAGAACCGGAGTGCAGATAATTTTTTTTACTCACCCGTGCATATAATATACAATATACAGACAAATGTATGTGTATTCCTGACCATCACTGCTACAGTATACTACATGTATTTTTTGAACCTTCCAATTTAAAACCATTCTGTAAAAAACATTATAGATAATATTTTTTAGATCTATACAGCTTATGCTATGCAGGGTTAGGGCCTGGAGCTTATTCCAGGGATCCAAGGGCACAAGGTGAGGTTCACTCTAGATAGGGTGCCAATTGCACACTACAGGAAACTCCAATGCAATTAGACTGCAAGGCTTTTGACTATGAGAGGAAACCAGAGTACCCAGAGGAAACCTACTAAGCACAAAGGAAATATGCAAACTCTCCCGTTTAACCAATGGGCATTTGTTCATGGGCAGTTAGCATTCGAATGTTTTGTGTTCAAATGCAATGTGTTCAATGTGGTTGGGTTGAGATATCAATGGAGATCACTTGAAGCCTACACCCAACTACTTTAAACCATGCTGCCATGGACCTGGTATTGTAGTAAAAAAGTGGTGTATGCTGAAATATTTTTCCATCTTAGTCTAAGTAAATGTAAATCTAAACACTACAGTGTCCAAAACCATTACTGAGGGCTTCTAACAGCCACATATGGATGTGATGGTCAGGCATCCACATACTGTACCTTTTGCCATATACTGCATAAAGAAAGGCTGACTGCTCTGAGTTATAGATGTTTGGGAATTTTACTGCTAACATTCCAAACTACATGCACTCTACATTGTATCCTGGGAGCACTGGATGTGTGGTCTCACTCACTCATTCACTCTACTGCTTATTCTGTACAGGGTTGTGGGAGGTCTGGGGCCTATCCCAGACAGGGCACACCAGGGTACATCATCAGTCTATTGTGGGTGAAGGTGACATGCACACACTCATGCACACACTTTGGGCAATTTAGAAATGCTAATTAGCCTATTCTGCATGTGATAGGAAAGTGAGATTACCGTCTATCGCAATTCAACATGAAGGGGAAGCCACTCCACTGCAGGGCAGTAGATATGCACTTTCAAAGCTAGGTCATTTGGTCTGATGAGTACAAATCACTTATCTTATTCCAGAGCAATGGGTGTGTCAGTATAATAAGAGAAGCACATGAAGTGATGCATCCATCATAAATAGTGGCCACTGTACAAGCCTCTGGAGGCAGTGTTATGATCTGGGGTTGCTTCATTTGGTCAGGTCTAGACTAAGCAATGCTATTTAGCTATAAACTGAAGTCAGCTGATGACCTGAATGTACTGAATGACCAGGTTATCACATCAATGGATTTTCTTTCTTCCTTGATGGCACAGGCTACAATACCAAGATTTATCAGGCTCAAATTGTGACCCTCAAATAAAGTCTCTCTGATGCGCTGGAGAAGATTTGATGAAGTGGTTCAACTCTTGTGTTAACACAATGTTTTGTGCAACTTGTGTTAACACAAATGTTATTATAGAATAGAATAGAATAGAATAGAATAGAATAGAATATCTTTATTGTCATTAGAACTTGTGGGAAGTCCAACTAAATTAGGTGCTTTACACTTACTGTATTACACAAATTACACTTTACACACTTTATACACAACATAAATTACGCTAGAAACAGTGTGGCATTTGTAGAAACTATGCAACTATGAAACTATGCCATGGTGAATCAAAGCTAAATGAGTTCAGATTACATATTGGTGTGCAATAATTTTTTTTTACCAGGCAGTATATAAAGTATCCATCATTCATCCATTTATCCAACCTCTGTAGTCTACAGTAGTTAGGGAGTGTGGAGGCCACAGGTGATTATCATTGTATTTATTCCCATTTCATGACTGTAGAGGGATCTCTGGTCAACATTCACACACGCATTCACACACTACGGCAATTTGGGAATGGCCATTAGCCTAACCTACATGTCTTTGGATTATGGGAAGAAACTGGAGTACCCAGAGCAAACCCACCAAGCACGGGGAGAACATGCACACAGACCAAGCACACAGACCCCGAGGTGGGTCTCGAACCCGGACCCTGGAGGTGCAAGGTGACAGTGCTAATCACTAAGCCACCATGCTGCCTATATGTGTTTTTTCAAAATTACTTTTCTCATTATGTGACATTGAAATATGAATAAATTCTCATACAGATGATCCTCTAGCACTATTTGACTAGACCCACTATCTCTCAGCACAGAAAAAAAAATCAAACATCAAGGCTTTTCTTTGTTCTGGCACATACAGTAGGTGATTGGAATGAACGTCCCCATGATGTCCAAATAGCAGAGTCACTTGTTGTCCCCAAGCGATGACTAAGACGGTCCTATTCAGAATACTTAAATTAGCACAAACTTTTTATATATCTATACTATGTTTACTTCATAGTCTTAGTCCATGAAATAGGAAACCATTATCAGGATGTATTTGTTTCTAGAGACTTTAAATCACTTGTGTAATTTGCTCTGAATAAGGGTGTATGGAGATGTAAATGAGGCTGTGTGCAGTGTGTCGCTAATATGATTGACATTTAAGTTGAGATGTTTTAAAAACTCAACGCACAATACAGTGATTTCGAATTTAGTATATTCAAATACACTAAAAGCTGAAACATAATATTTAATATATTCCATGCTTAGAAAGAAAGTGTAGATAATTTGACGTTTAAAGGTCATTTTCCAGGCATAATGTATTTTTTATTTAAGATCTTTTTTTCTGAAGCTCATTAAGAATTCGACTGAATACTGTACACAGCTTGTAAATAAATAAGTAATCTCACTGCCTCCAGTTCCAAGGTGCAACAGTTTTATTTCCATTGTTTTATTTTATTTAGAGCCTTTATTTTATTTATAGCTCATTTAGAAGCATTGTGCCCTTTAAGACATTGTTAACTTTTTGAAGCTCTCATCCCACTCATCACACATCTCTTATTCTTATATGAACCGTCTGGCTTTTGTTAATAAATAAAATAATCATTTTAAAAAAGCTGATTTTAAACTATTCGTATTTTTTTCTTTTGAATCTCGCATTTATTTTCCTTTGTGGCATCCTACAAAACATGCGCATCATGAGTATGCACGCGTATCACCTCTGAGCTGTCTACTAAATGAGCCGGTTGAGTTACTCTACTAGCTGGTGGGCAGAGATACAAAATTTCCTCCATGTAAAATGATGTTTCATCATGAGCCTTAGGCTGCTTTTTGATTGTCCAAGTACAAACGGAGGAAGTGTTGAAGTTACAAGCTACAACAAGAAAATGTCTAGCTTCCCCTCACAGAACATTTGTCATGCTTTTGTCATGCTTCACTGGTGCATTCTATTAAGATTTTTACTCAATTGTTTTTTTTTTTTTTAACATCTTCTTTCTTTACTTTCTTGCTCGTCCTCTGGTCGGTGTCTCTCGTGGGGTCTGAGGTCTTTAATGTTCTGGTGGCTTAGCTTTAAAAAGAAGTTTAGTTTTAACTGCTGCACCATGTTGTAAATTATTCAGCAGCAAGCTGTCTTGTAGAACAGAATAACTTGCCCCTCTGTGGGAGAGACAAGCCTTCTGTTGTTTATGCAGACCCTGGTTCTCGACGATCCTACACTTACCTTCCCCTTGGCTCTAGTGTAAATGGTTCAGGGAATAGAGCCACTTGACTGACTTTATTTTATCTGCTGTTGCAGCCCAGTGACTAACCACATCATCCCAGGAGCTTCGCTGACACACCCCGATCATGTCGCACTCCGGGAAACGACAGGTTTTAATGCTTTCCATGCCAAGTGGGGGAAGTAGCAGAATAGCCTAGGGTATAAGTTTAAAAGTGTGTCTTATGAATATGTTCCTATTGCTATAAACTGCAGCTGTGTCCTGAGGGGCTGGTTTGTGGTCTGTTTCTGTCGCCTTTGGCAATGGTTCAGGATGCAGAGGAGTAAAAAAAAAAAAAAAAAATCCAGAGTTTACTATCTTGGTCCTTACTGAATTCCTTATCTAGCACTTGTCGGGCCATCTGTAACTGGAAAATTAGGCAGTGATGAATTACACGAATCAAGGGACTTATTTGGGGCAGCTACCACAGGGAACTAACAGGATGCTGGGAGATGTTTTATTTACAGTACAGAAAATAAGTGCTGTAGTTGAGGCTGAATAGTTAGGTTAATGCATTGAGGGAGTGCATGACTCTATGATCTATAAGCCTGTCAGAGGAATCGGTCTTAGTAGCTGACATCTACAGTAAACGTTCCTCTATCTCTCTTGCCTCTGTAATGCTAAACTGAGCTGATCAAGCTCCATATCACACAGCCATGTTTCATTATTACTGTACCATCTGGACTGAATTCTTTCACTCTGAAAGTCTTTGTGCATTCTGGTGGCAGTAGTGGTGTGGGGACGGCTATCAATGCCGTTCAGGGGGTTTCTGACATTCCATTATCAGAATTTAAAGGTGGTGCAGCATCTTTTGATGGTTCTGCATCACACTTCATATGCTTCATCCTGCAGCATTGCTTGTCGAACATGCGAAGAGCGTGGCGGCCCTGTTGTCTTTTATTTATTTTAGCATATTTAAAATACTAAACACAATAGCATTTATACACTGTCCTCTCTCCAGGACTATTTAATTACACTGTTCTCTCTCTAGGACCACCCAATTACACTGTCCTCTCTCTAAGACCAACCAATTACACTGTCCTCTC
>JAQQZT010000039.1:8597406-8613420 GCA_030068275.1 Clarias platycephalus | reverse complement strand
CCCCCCTCCCCCGCTGTCTTCTGTCTCTTTATCTCACATTCTCTTCTACTTTATTTCTTCCCAGTATTCCCCTAAAACACAATTACTTTTGTTTGTGTGTGTGTGTGTGTGCATGTGATTTTATCCTGTTTTTTCCTTTATACATTTACTCACCTCAGTTTTCTGCTTCTGTTCAAAGTATTCGTTCTGTTTCTTTTCCGGCTCTTCTAACCTCCCATGCATTTTGTACTCGTCTTCCTCTGCATACCTGCTCCGCTTCCTGCTTGCCTGCATGCGCTCTGTGGTAAAGTCTGGAATTGATTTCATTTCCTATGGAGTGGAACCATTTAGCGCAGATTGAGAATGGCACCCCGCTGTTGTCACCGCTTTACGAGTTACAATTTACAGCGAGTGTATACAGAGAAAATGTGCCCTTTAGCAGTCTCTGGTCTTTAATGAAATACTGGGTAAGATTTTGATGCATATGTGATGAACTGTGGTCACTGAGCCATTAAATCTCTAGATTATTCTTACGCAACCATACACAGAAAAGAAATGGCAAATCACCCAAAATTAGGGCAATAGCAATTTTTTATTTATTTACGCTACCTGAGTATCTGAACAAATAATCCACACACATGGACACACACACACACATGCACACACATGCACACACACACTTTACCACTTTCAACTGCTTGCCATGTGAATTGTAGTTTTTCTAAATTTAACTTATAGTATATAAAAAATAAAATAAATACAGTGGTACCTCTGGACGAGAACTGAATTAGTTCCGGAGGCAAGTTGTTAAGGCAAAAAGTCCTATTGCGAAGCACGTTTTTCCATACTGTAGGTAATAATGTAAATGCAGGTCATTTGTTCCAGCCACCCAAAAATATTACTAATATTTCTAACACTATAATAAAAAATTTTCATAGAAAAACTATTTAGTCGAAACATTTAAAAAAGACTTGTAAATTAATTAAATAGACTTGCCACTCGCTGCTTTAAAAATGAAACTGAAGGTTTTTCTTGCCATGGTGCTTGATAACATCCTTGGGACAAATGGTGCTACGTGTTCACTTAATCTTGCACAAAATAAAAAAATAAAAAAAAAAATACAAAAAATTTACCTCAATTGGCTTGCATCGCCAACTGATGCAAACAAGTTTTAAATGGCTCCCGGAATTATGCGCAACACTCGGTTCAGCTCATATGCCGAAAATGCTTCGCATGCCAATGCAAATTTCCAAAATTTCAGTTCTTAGGGCGAAAATTCATGAGGCCGAAATATCACTTGTGTAAAAATAATAAAACAAAATCCAAAAAGAAATTTTGAAATGCGGATGAACAAATTATGTTTTTCTTAAAATAGTCATAAAGCATTGTTTTTTTTTTTTTTTTTACACATTATTTACACAGTTTAGGATTGCAGCTGATGTGGTAAAACATCCTTAAAAAAAACTTTGCAAAAATCTAAGGCATTCAATGGCATGGACAAATCACTTTTTTTTTTTTAAACTTAAAGTAAAATTTGTTGTACTATTATTATAATTTTTCTTAAACCTTCTTACATTGACTACCCATAAGTATGCACTGCATTAAAGGGGGTAAACATACAGTACAGGCAATACAGTCACATGACTTCATAATAAAACCCCATATACAGTACACTACCACAGTGACCTTGGATAAACCACATACAGTCGATCTAGGGGAGGATTAAGAGCCCAACAGTGACGTCTCAGTGGTGCTCAAATTTGAACTGACAATCTTTTGATCAGCAAGTCTGTTCTTTATCAAATGAACTCCTCCTGACCTGAGGCTTCTGGGGATTAGTATATTGTAATTAATACTGTGAGAAAGTTTTTTTTTTTTTTAAAATATATAAATATAAACATTTTATGTAATTATTACTGCACAAAATATATTGTCTTACTTTTCAGGGTATTCTCCTATACTCAGACTTCCAGGAGTCAACCTTTGACTTTAGCAGATTGCCAAGTCAACGGTTTGAAGCCATGGACCATTTCCAGAAGTGCTTCCTTATCGTAAAGTTGAAGAAAGAGCTCGTGGTTGGTCAGCAGGAAGAGCAGAGACGTGGGAAGGACTGGAAGGCAGTGCGGGTGGATCTGGTGGCACCTCCGGCTGAGTGCTATGCCTTTGCCCTGCTGGGCTGGAGTGGCTCTACGGTAAGGGATGAATGATCTGAGGGCAATGCACCATACAATGTTTAAACACCATATCCTCCTTACTTAAAGAATACTTGAACAGGTACTGTATTTTGGTTTGAAACATGGAATCAGGAGTGAGTTAATTACGGGTGCCTCTAGAAACTGACATACCATTCGTCATTACATGGAATTATGGGAGGCAGTGGAGTATAAAAATGACATCTTCCCACAATGCATAAGGTCTAGACTGGGATTTGGGAACTTGCAACCCCTAGTTAGTTTATGGGACTAGCATTAATCATTTTAACATTCAGTTTATGTGGTGCCATACGAGCTTTCAACACTGGTGCAATAGAAAAGTGTTTTAAACTAGTTCTTTAAATGTGTTTGTGGACTTAATTTAACCTTTAATTCTTACTCTCTTGTTGTGCTTTTGTAGCTGGACTAATTACATTGTCAGAGTTAGCGATGGGTGATTATGCTGTCATTAGGCTAAATGCCAACAGGAAAAAAAGGCAGTAGAAGAAAAAGGCGGGGCAGCAAGCTAGAAATGAAGTTTCTGTAAAAACAAGGCAGAACTGAGGAAGGTATTAGACAATTTGAATACTGAGTAATGATGTTTACAATCTTTTTAATTTGGTGCCAATGAAATTAGTTTCGGTTTGTGGCCAAAATTATTATTTAGATAGTCCATTAGGCTCTCTGGCTTGGCGGAGTACTGGGAGCTTATGGGAAGTGCTGTTACACAAAAAAGAAAGAAAAAAGTTCTGTGGTTCGAGTGAGCAGAATCCCAAGTTATGAATTTTTTTTTGGTCACGTGCTAATTCCCACCAAGTACAGTAGCAGCTCTCCCATACAATATTATACAGTAAGCCAGCTACCAATCAGGAAGGCTAGGATGTGGGAGACTACATCCTCCAATACATGTGAAACCAGCCAACCTCAACATTTTTCAAACTGATGCTCCTGGAGTCACAGGGCAGCATAATATACAGTACACAGAGGAAACCACCATCTACACTCTTCCACATACAGTACATCAGCATACAGATGTTTACAATTGTTTAGCATTAGATTGGCAGGGGACAGAGTCTATGCCATCTGAGCTTTCCTGCTCTTTTGGCTCTCAGCTATGGACGGCTGTCACATTTTCAGGAACTGAACTCATAATCTTTTGACCATATATCAACCCTTTGCGAGAGTCAACCTTGTGAAATAAGCCATTTATTTAACCATTTAATTTTGATATTAAAGTATTTCACTTAAAAAAAAAAAAGAAGAAGAACAGTATGGGACTCTTACATAATCAGTGTTACAGTATCATCACCAGTAGGCCATGTGCTCGTGCAGGTGCTGAAGATCACTTTTCATTTTTCTTCATAGGGTAAGAGTAAAAGGAAGGAAAGGAAAGATCAACATTCTTTTTTAAAATGATTATATTGTAACTATGCTACAAATATTCCGTTAATATTGTCATGTTATACGTGATTAAAGGGTGTTATGTTGTTTATCCATTACTTCTTCTTTTGTTGTTGTTGCCTGATAAAACTGTTAATTTATTCCACCATTCTTTGCTTTATTACATTGCTTTGTTCATTTGTGAGCTCAGCAGTATCATGTGGGTTCCACTTACAGTGTTTTGTTGATAAACAGTGCTAAACTGGCCATGACCTTTGGGAAATTAGCATAATGCAGAAAGCATTAGTGATTAGAAGAGATTAATAGAGGGGAAATTTAATAGGTCTGCTGACCATGATAAGGCTTTCCATAGAGATTAATGTCAAATGGTGTATTTGTTTCAAATTGGAGATTAACCGAATACTGAATTTAGATGGTACGTGCATATTAGAGCTAATTGCGACTGAGGTACTAGATTATAAATTAAAAAAAGTAAACTTTTTTGGAACTGATGAAGCAGAAAATAATAGAAAAGATTAGTTTGTTAACTTCCATAAAAATTTGCTCTGCATCTAACATGCATCTAGCCCTATACAATGAGTTTGTCAGCAAAAAGAGATAACTTTTTTAAGTATTGCAAACAGAATATTTTGTGCATTTCACAAGGGTTATTCAAAAGCACAAGTGACAAAATACAAATGGTTTTGGTTATATCAGTGTACATTTTGTATGATTTTGCAAAACCCTACAACTCCCACAGCTTTTTCCCCCCCACAATGGATAAATCAACCTGCAGTCAAATTGTGGTAATTTAAGTATATTAAATAGCGTTGGTTGGGTTTAGAAAAAAAAAAAAAAAAAAAACATGCTCATGCTTTGAAATTATAGGAAACTGGAACATGGATATACTGTATGTGTTAAGTTTTGTTGCCTACAAAACCTTTTTAATCACTATAATTGTTGATGATAGAGCCTTATCATAGTACAGGTATGTGTCATATAAAGTGTGTTCGTGTATCATTCCAGTTCATATACGTGCATGGTTCGTGGTATAATAGAGGATGGAGCGAGGTAAGCAGATATAGCAAATGCAACAGCTTGTGTGCTGAATGTTATAACATTATCTTTCACAAATATTACCATAATATGCATCATGGCTCCCAAATACAGCAAAACCAGTGCTAGTAATAGCAGCAGCAAGAGAAGTGTTGATTTGGAAGTGAAACAAAAGTTACACTACAGTGTCTGATATAACTTTTTTTTTTAATTCTTAAGTTTATAAAATGTTTTTCACATTAATGCCCAAAACACAAAATATCCTTCATCAGTACAGAATATAGTATATACAGCATGTATTGCATGTAGTTCCTGAATACCAGCTTGGTTACAGTAATAGAGCTTGAACATCGTTTTCTTTTATTATCAGCATTCTTCAAAAATCCATTGAACACATTTAGTTTACTTACTGCAGCCACTATGATGTCACGTGATGGAAATAAGCGGCGCAGTTTGCTTTTTAGGATGTCTTGTGTTATTGCATATCATGGTTTGCCTAAAATGTCAAAGGTAAAAGCTTCTAAAAGAAGGATATGTTGCATTATTTTCAAAGTAAATATTTTGTTATAGATAACCTTGTGTGCCGTAGAAAAACACTTGAAGAAGTCCAAAAATGCTGTTTAGCACATTTCGCTGTCAGACTGTTGATCTTACGCGAGACTGTATCTCTGCAGCAATTTGAAAGAGATTTGAGGAGATTTGCCCGACTGGAGCGAAACATGCTACTGGACAACCATGCCCTCTTTGACAAAACTACGGTATGTCATACACATAACACTCACTCAAGGAAATGTATAGAATCATGGATCACATAAAACACTGTAATAATCTCATGTCTGGAACTACTCACTACATTCTATTTGCTTGTTTACCACATGGCACACATCTAAGGTGATTAAGCCATATATTAAATGTATTTTTTACAGTATATCACAACGAGGACAAATCTTTGTCCTGGTCTGCGAGAGGAAAGATTAGACAAAATCAGCCTGGGTTTCTTATATTTTCTCTTTATAACTGTAAAAATACAGTTTCTATTGAGCTTCTCAGATGTGCTGTAGGAAAGGAGAAAGAACTGTGATGCAACTGTAAGCTTAGTTGCGTTATAGTGCTTTCTACCTTTCTGTGGAATCTCAGTGGGACTGCATCAACTGCTCTAGCACTCATGATGTGCTGATGTTTCACTAGTTGTTCTTTATTTAAATACAGTATGAGCAATGCAAAAGATATCGGGCTAGGGTTGAAAACGCCAGTTTTTTTTTTTTTTTGCTTTGCTTGAGATGGCTAATTGATAAAGGATACACAAGATGTATTAAGCTTTTCCAAATTTTCCTTTTAAACAAAATCAATTACCTTTGAGTACACTCGGTTAAAATTTCACTCAGCATAGTAATGTAGATATGTGGAGCTGCCAGTAAGTGCAGGTAAATGCACTCATTCAGTCCTGCAAAACACACTCACACTTTAATGAAGGACCATTCATCCATCCATCTAGGAACCTTTGTATGTAGTCAAATTACGGACCATGGAGGCTAATGGTGGTACGAAATGGTACAAAAACTCCTATTTTGTATGACCATGGGAGGACCTCCGGTTAACATTCACACACTACGGGAAATTTGGGAACATCACTTTATCTAATCTGACTGATCTGCATGTCTTTGGACTGGAGAACCCAGAGGTAACCCAACAAGCACGCAGAGGACTCTGACCCGACGTGGGAATCAAACCCAGGACCTGTAGGTGCAAGGCGACAGTCCTAACTCCTAAGCTACGTGCCACCATTAATGGAGGAGATATTATGTATACAATTGTACAGAAAATGCTTCTAATGCCAATCATAATTGAGTAATTTGCTTACTTGACATACTTTATCAACTCGGCTGAAATAAAAAAAATACCATCGACACATGACCAGCCTTAACACACACTTTCCCCCTTAAAAAAATGTTCTCATCAAATTCACTTCCCACCGGGACTGGCAGGAATTTAGCCTGATAGTGGCCAACATTAACATATAATGACTGCCGCACTGTTTTTTCCCTAACAGAGTAATCCATCAATGTCATGTCCCAATGGTTCGCTGTGACAGCACAGCCTCAACCATGCTGACAGCCAATCAGAACTGACACCTTGGGAGGTTTCCTCCAATGGGCCCGCAAATCATATAATATGTCCTGTCACATGTGTCACATATGCTGACAGCTCAGATGAGTCGATTTATGATTCAAGATGAATGATAAAAGTAGACTATAATGATAGACTACTGTGTATTGCCTTCTGGGTCTTGTTCAGATGTCCTTGTTTACTTCTATTGTTTGTCTGTCTCTCGGTGTGAGTACCTGTTTATGCATCTCAGCATGTTAACTGTAACGAAAATAAGGCATGTGAGGTTTTCACATATGCAGGTCACTTTGAATGTCTACATATAATAAGTGCAGTGTTATTAAAACTGATTCCCCTCCCCAATTCCCAACACCTGCTACCAAAAATCTCATGACAGTAGCTGTATGCTCACATTTCCATTTAAAGCTAAATATCCCATGCACCTGGTCTGCAGATAACCTTCACATGGTTCTCTATTATTTATCATTACTTCATTCATATTCAGTTACCGCTTTATCCTGGTCAGGGTCTTAGTGGATTTTGTGCATCATGGATGGGATGCCGGTCAATTGCGGGGCACTATACACTACTATACGAGGCTTTATTAGTTCTACCAAGACCTTCAGGTTTTCTAATATCCTACTAGTACAATGTAAGATTGGGAGGAAAACATGTTAAGGGAGTATAGGCTTTACTTTTTATTGCTAGACCTCAAATAATAAAATAATTTTAGGACTATGTAAGCAAAGCCACACACCAATTGTAAATATAGATGACAAATATCCCATACGAATACAATTCTGATTCGTATAAGATGTTGGGATGCCAGATGATGGACTCAGTGCTGAGTCAGTGTGTATACTTTTGCCACTCATGACTTCAGGTCCTGCCCCATGGACTCATTTGCATTGTGCGGTTGACGTGAAGTCAAGCAGGCAGTGATGTCGGGTTTTCAAACACGCCACTGGTGTGACAGAAAGGGAGATGACCTGTCTCTCTCGATCTACAGGGTAAAAACGAGGGTCAGCATTCTGGCAGATATGGAGGACGAAATGACGTCTGGAGAGTTCATTTAAAGTCAGAGATGCACAATGACTTTGAGAGCACTGATGCTCGGAAGAGGACAAGATTGCACTGACAATGTTTATTCAGAGGCAGAGACTGGAAGGAAATTTGGGAGGTTACAGACGTACACACTGTCACACTGAAACAATCTTCGGTATAATGTAATGAGTGAAGGTCAGTCTTTATGATGGGAAGAGATGGAAAAGAAAAAGCAGTGGAGGGTGTGCTAATAAGGCTTCAGGCTAATGAAGTTCAATTAGATATTTCTTTCTCTTCTCTGTTCTGCTTACACACACACAGTGCCATCCTTTCATTCCACCGAGTATGACCAAAGCCAAAGGTGTGACGTTGGTTGCCGTGAACACTTAATTAACCGGAAGAAAGTATAGCTGACACGTTCGAGTTAATGGTGCTTTTATCTTTGTGAAGCACTCTAATTGACCCTCTGGTAATGGAATGAACTGTGTCTTGTTCCTGTCTAAAGAATATATATCGTGAGAGGACGTAGCCTGATGAGGTTGCATAATTATCACATGGCTGAAGTCTCGACAAGGTCGTCCTGACTGGTGCGGCAGCCATTTTCTTTCTTGATGATGAATGTTATTGAGCGTTCCAATTAAGAACATGGCTGAACATGCTTAAATTACACCGATTACAAGCTAGCACTTGCGCACATAACCCCAGCACCTCTAGCGAAGATGTAACAGCTTTTAGAGGGTGGTAATTATTGACTAATGGGAGTCTGTAGCATGGGAGTTCTTAACAGCTGGCTTCAGAGTGCCTCGTCATCTTTAAGATTCGCGCCGATCTCGGAGTGTTGTTGAAATGCGCTCCTAGGAGTCCGGTGTGCAAGTTTGAAAGCTTCCTTTGACTCTTGTGCGACTTTGAAAGTCACTGGATAGGAAACTCTGGCCTGAGGCAATTTCATGTATTTGTGGGAATAACAGATTCAGATGTAAATCAATGTTTTGTATGGGCTTGACACGTACGTCATGTATCATTCTTGAAGCAAAAGCAGAAGTGGATGTTTGCTTGGCCTAGTGTACATGAGTGAGTGTGTGTTGTGGGGGGTGGAGGGGGATTGACTGTGTCCTCTACTGTAGGGCTGAAGGTGGAGGATAATTAATATGTGGTCTGGGCTTTGATGAATGAGGACATTGGAAGATTTCATCAGCTTCAGACAATTCTTCTCCCTCCCCAAACAGGAGGTTTGTGTGACCCTGCTAACACCTTCCCAAATAGTCCCCTCACTTTAGCGGTCACTGGATGTGCGGAGTTCTTTAAAGACATTTTTCTAAATTGTGCATAGTGAATATTACATTTCTTTTTTTTTTTTTTTTTAACCGTTCTTGTGCGCTGCATAGGAATTTGGTTATTCTATATATTAATGCGCTGTGTGTATAAGTGTGTGTGTGTGTGTGTGTGGGTGTGAGTATATGTTTTCTGGTAGGGTAATTACTCAAAGCCAGATGTAAGAGTATGATTAATAACCCAGTACTATGCAGACTCTGAAGCCGGATGTCCTGGCATAGGGGTTGGCGCTTTATCTGTCATATAACATGGAATAATTAATATCCTCTCATCTACAGAAGACCCGCTGTAATTGTCCGAAGTGCTCATATCACATACTGAAAACTCTAAGCTACAGCAGGGTCTACTGACATTAGATGGAGAAACCTGCAGATAGGATTTATTTCTACAGCTTTATTTCTTTCATCTATTAAATTACCCATGACCGTCTGCAGCTTTATATAATAATACAGAAGTCTATGCTTGCACAGATTTTTTTTAATGATTATTGGGTAAACGTTTGTGGATGTACAGTACCAGAGTAGAACCGGTTTGGTGTTTATAATTGTGAGTGAGAACTAGTGTGTATCTTGCATACAGCAATCCATATATTTTTAATAAATGCTAGCCTGTCCCTTAAGTCAGAAGTCTTTCTTCTTTCAGATTTCTCTCAAAAGAAACAAGTCTTTATTTCCCCCAGAGAGTTTTTCAGCTGAAATGGCTCAGTGAGAATAATGCTAGACTAAAAAAGAGACTTTTCCTTATAAATGGTTGAATTAAAGAAATGAAAAAAAGAGTATGAATTCACAATTACACACAGCATGTTGCAGATATGAACTCACTGACTTTGACTAACTCATCGTCTACACCGCTTTATCCTGCATACAGGGTCACGACTAATGACCAGGAGCCTATCCCATGAGACTTAGGGCATGAGGCTGGGTACAACCTGGACAGGGTGCCAATTCATCACAGGGCACACACATACACACTTACACTACGGGCAATTTGGAAACACGAATTAGCCTAATCGGCATGTCTTTGGACTGTGGGAGGAGGAAAGAGGAAACCTGGAGGAAACCCACCAAGCACAGGGAGAACATGCACACACTCCATGCACACAGAGGCAGGAATCAAACCTGGACCTTGGAGGTGCAATGCAACAGTGCTAACCATTAAGTCACTGTGCTGCCTGCAGATATGAAGAAAACAGGCAAAAACATGTACAGTGGTGTGAAAAAGTGTTTGCCCCCTCCTGATTTATTATTTGTTACACTTTAATGTTTCAGATCATCAAACACATTTCAATTTTAGTCAAAGATAACACAAGTAAACACACCATGCATTTTATTAACGGGGAAAAAAAAAATCCCAAACTACATAGTCCTGTGTGAAAAAGCTGAAATGAACTTGAGTTCTGCAGCAGGAGAATGATCCAAAGCACACCAGCAAGTCCACTTCTGAATAGCTGAAGAAAAACAAAATGAAGACTTTGGAGTGGTCTAGTCAAGGTCCTGACCTGAATCCAATTGAGATGCTGTGGCATGACCTTAAAAAGGCGGTGCATGCTCGAAAACTCTCCAATGTGGCTGAATTACAACACTTCAAAGTGCAAAGATGCTCCACAGTTCTGTAAAATACTCATTGAAAGTTATGGAAAACGCTTGATTATAGTTGGTGCTGCTAAGGGTGGCCCAACCAGTTACTAGGTTTGGGGGGCAAACACTTTTTCACACAGAGCTATGTAGTTTTGGATTTTGTTTTCCCTTAATAATAAAAACATCATGATGTGTTTGCTTGTGTTATCTTTGACTAATAATCAAGTTGTTTGATTATCTGAAACATTAAAGTGTGACAAACGTGCAAAAAATAAGAAATCGGTAAGGGGGCAAACACTTTTTCACACCACCGTATTTTAGACTTTTTTTTAAAGTCTGCATCCTTTTTGAAAAGTACATCAATCAGACATTAATAGGTTTGACATGGGATGTGATGCCTTTTGTACTCATTCCTTATACAGTATGTTAAAGTATCAAGGATTCGCAAGGAATTGTTTCTCCCAGATTAAGAAAAGAAAAATAATAGATAATCCTTTAGCCATTTAATCTTTTTTATTATGTTATAAATTTTTCTTTATGTATTAAACAGTTCCCTTCATTTACTAGAGTCCTTTTTATATTTATGGATCTATCATTTCAGTAGCTGCATGGCATGAGGAAGGGCTTCCTGCTGAAGGCATCATTGTTGTGCTCAGCACGATTCCTAAAGAAAAAAAAAAACAGTTGGAAATCATAGCAAGATTGCAAAACTGAAAAAAACTCGCTCACTTAAGGACAATAAAGTCTAAAATAGTGCAGGAGAAAACAAAGACAAACCCTACAGGAATTAAATTTAGATATGGCCATATTTTTGCACAGGCATTTGTATTAATTCACTGAGGGTCACTGTAACTATTATCACGATATTGGAAATACTGTGCAGCTGGGATATAAGATATATATATATATATATACACACATACACTGCCTGTTTAAGTTTGCTGTTTCTTATACTCTTTCACTACTTTTCTTTCTTGAGCTTTATTATGCATGTGTGTGGGGGTCTCAGTACCTAATTTGTACATAGTTAGTATGAAACAAACTTGTTGCTGTGTCTTTAAGACTTATTACCATTAATGATCTGTCTCTGTTCTTGCAAACTGTTTTGTGTGTGCTGTGGCATACTGTGTTCCTGCAAACAACATGGTCATCTGTAGTGAAAACTCTGCTATCGAAATACTGCCAAATGTACTGTTATCCATCGAGAGTCACATGCTGAATCTGAGAGGACAGGAGGTAATGAAACTGCTCACCCACTCCATAACCACATTTTTCAGCATACAGCTTGCTTCACTAAACATTTCTTCAGTCCTTATTATTGCGCAGTAACATCTGTTTAAAGTAAAATACTAACACTAGCATTCGGCTACTACTACAGCCGCGGCCAAAAATTTTGAGAATGACACAAATATTAATTTTCACAAAGTGAAAATGGTATACTGTATAATTACAAGCATTTCATAAGTGTCGAAGGCTTTTATTGATAATTACATTACGTTTATGCAAAGAGTCAATATTTGAAGTGCTCACCCTTCTTTATCAAGACCTCTGCAATTTGCCCTGGCATGCTGTCAATCAACTTCTTGGCCACATACTGTACTGCCCATACTTGCATAATAAATGTTTGGAGTTTATTAGAATTTGAGAGTTTTAGTTTGTACGTCTGTCTCTTGAGGATTGACCACGTCTAAACAGAATTAATGTCTGGGGAGCTTCCTGGGCATGGACCCAAAATTTCGATGTTTTGTTCTTTGAGCTACTTAGTTATCATTTTTGTCTTCTCGGAAAGTGCACCATCATGCTGGAAAAGGCATTGCTCATCACCAAACTGTTTTTGGATGGTTGGGAGAAGTTGCTCTTAGAGAAGCAACCACACATGTAAATGGTCTTAGGATGCCTTACTGTTGGCATGACACAGGACTGTTGGTAGCGGTAACCTTTTTAAAAAAAGGAGTAATCAAGAAGCAGTCATAGTTCCAGTACGCTTTGGCAATATTTGAGCATTTAGGAGTGATCCGTGTATTTTGCGATACAGTATGTATTATCGGAACTCATTCATTGACAATTTATGGGAAAGTGCTTAACTGTGAACACAAGCCAGGACTAAAATTCCAGAAGATGGAGATGGAGTTGACAGTGATAAAAATTTGAGTATTATTCACGGGAAAAAATTATCCAGATGTTTGAATACATTATCGGGAAACTGGATGACATCTTGATGATTCGCTTTCCTAAGACGCTCTGACACGTTTTTAAAACACTTGCAGTAAAACATATGCAAATGTATGCAAGTAATGGCACCTTACAGCATATGCTTATTTATTAATAATACACCACTCTATGTGGGATTTACAGTGTTATGTCACGTTTTGTGCTATTGGGCTTTTAACGGGAAATATGTGTTTGTGTTAGTTTGATTGATGCAAATTCTAATCTACAGTAATCAAGTGCAGATGCAGATAATAATCCTGAATTGTTCTGTTTTAAAAGCATCATCATTTTGCCTTAATATTTCAGTCCTATCTTTGCAATGAAGTAATCCGGCATGTACAGTAACAGGAAATTATAGGATCAGTACTCAACGTGCTACTCTAGGCCATTATTTGCGAAGTGTAATTGTAAAGGTGGAAATTCATTCGCACTGGAAACCAGTGCAAATTAGTTTCCACCATAAGAAATACTACATAGTTAATCCATTGTATTTGGGGTATTTCCAGTGCAAATTAATTTCCTTTCCAGTTTTGCATGCTCTGCCTGCGTTTGTATAGGCTTCTGTTTGGTTTTCTGGTTTCGACCTCCTCCTAAAAACATGCTAGGTGGAATGGTAATAAGTATGACATGTTAATTCTCTGTAGCTGTGAATGTGTGAGCGGTTGTGTGAAATCTTATACTGTACACTATATATGGAGACCTGACCAATCACATTTGCTGTTATAATAACCGCCATTCTTCTGGGAAGGCTTTCTACTTGATTTTGAAGAATGACTGTGGGGATTTTCCCACTGAGCCAGGAAAGCACCAGATTTTTGCATAGATCCCAAGTACCAAGTATCATGGGGGCCACTCTGCTTCTCGACAATGTCAATTGTTAAAAGCGCTATATAAATAAAACTTAATTCAATTGAACTCTGTCAGTTTTTCAAATTTAGCTGCAAACATTACATTAAAGTGGCGTGTCAATAAAAAGACAGTTTGTTCCGACTGAGCAACCGAGAGGCATTCCTACACTAAGATGTTCAACTATACACTATGTACAGTATCATTCCATGTCATTGGTGTTCTAACAGTTGCCAGTCTACAGAACTAGAAAGAGGGGAGAGGAGTTACCTGCCAAAACCCACATTCAAAACCACCCATGGAAGCAGTTTCATCAAGAAAAACACCTCTAATAATGTTATGTCCCCTAAACAACAATTTTCCCCAAAATTTGTCTAAGTTGTTTAGAATTGCCTCTGAACAGTCCATGTTGATCTGTTTGTGGCTAATACATGCTACAAAGCCAACTAGCTTCTAGCACAAGTGACGAACATTGGCAACCAAAGGTCATTTATAAAACAATATAGCACACATTGCTAAAAAGTTAATTCTGGCCATAATAGAAAGGTTTCAGAACACCCAGTGCATCACAGATGTATGGGGCTTCAAAGACAAAGAGTTCACAGATCCTTAATCTGGCCGAGCATATATGGGATGCGCAGGAACAAACAAGACTGATCCACGGAGGCCCCACCTCCAACCAACAGCACTCAAAGGATTGCCACCAATGTCCCGATAATAGACACCACAGCACACCATCAGTTTCTTGTGGAGTCATGCCACAAGGTTTCAGAGTTGCACAAGGCATATACTGGGAATAATGTTTTGCATTTTAATCTTATAGCTGATATACTGTATGTTTCTTGCCAACTGTGAAACACTTTTTATTGAGTGTGTGCAGAAATAAAAGAAACAATAAAATATCTAAGGAAATGCTACTGTAGTTATGTTGTCACTCAAATAGGTCAATGGGCTCAACTGGGGTCTATGGGTTTGCCAGTGAAGTTGGGTGAGGAAACCTGCTACACAGTCAACATTGTAGATCATTTATGACCGTCAGTTTGTACACAGGGGATTGTAGTACTGCAAAAGGTTTGGGCCTACACAATACTGGGCTTAATGGTTTGCATTGTAATGTTATGGCTGATGGATGTTTAAGCCAATGTTCCATTAAGTTGCTCAGTTTTCTTGATATTGCACCATTTTCCATGGAGATATTATTGCGCCAAGTGTTTAAAAATAGGAACTAAAACAATAGCTACTAGAGTCCCATTGGCCAAGGATCACAATGGAGGGGTGAGAGGTATGAAAAAAAAATATGCAGCCTTGAAGATTGGGAAACACAAGAAGTAAAAAATATGCCATATACCATATACTCTATGCTGGATTGACTCAAAACTGCTTATAATAGGATTAGCCCAAAAAATTATTTACAGTATTCTATAGCATGATTTTTGATGCTGGATTTTGCTTGAGTCTGTGCCATTAATTGGGGGCAGGGGTGGCTCGGTGGTTAAGGTGTTGGAATGAGGACTAGGAGGTCCTCGGTTTAAGCCCCAATGCTGCTGGGTTTCCACTGTAAATAGAACCAACCAACCAATTAATAATGTTATTCTTCTTGACCAGTGGTTTATAGTCACAAACCACTGTTGCTCACAGGGATAGTGAAAAAAACGAAAGGCATGTGCTCTTGATCCAGTGTGTCTCTGACTAGGATAAAGTGACGAGATTTCTGGAGATAAATGAAGTGGAAGAAGAACAAGGAAAAACAGGTTTCCTAAAACATCTGTTAATTAAGATGTTTGTCAGTTTTGTGAGAGCTGACAGGGACCTTCCTGTTGCCATTCAGTTTGTCGGATGCCACCAAAAGCATAACTAGTGTGCAAGTTTATCTCAACATCAGCAATGCCACATCATGCAAGATCCAACATCGCATCCTTTAAGCTGTTCGGTCCCCGGGAGTTCAAAGAGAATTTGTAAGATGGTTCGGAGGTTCTCCTGAAATAGTGCCTATCAGTCCTGGATCAGGTAAAAACATAGCACTTGATAGTGGTTATAAATAGACATGTCATCAATCTGAGAGATTTAGACACCCTTCATCTTCAAAGACACACACATACACCACGGTGTACACACCTTCGCATACAGATTCATCATAGGCAGCGAGAAGCAGGGTATAAACTTTGTGCATGCACTTATTCTTTCTAATAAATCCTGGTGCATGTCCTTCTTTGTTTAAATCAAACACACACACACACACACACACACACACACACACACACACACACACACACACACACACACACACACAC
>JAQQZT010000039.1:8568915-8591790 GCA_030068275.1 Clarias platycephalus | reverse complement strand
TTGTATTGGTCTTTCACGTGGAATTCCAATAAAATTGATTCATGTTTGTGGCTGTAATGTGACAAAATGTGGAAAAGCTCAAGGGGGGCGAATACTTTTGCAAGCCACTGTATGTACAACATAGGATGCATTGGGTGAAGGGATATTTTATTAGCAGCCAAATAATGAGTTTGGAAGCCATATATGCTAAATTAAATGAAGGTAATAATAATAATAATAATAATAATAATAGCAACAACAACAACAACTTGGATTGTTAAATGTTTATTGCAATGCTGATGCATCCTACCAGTTTTACATCGTCGTCTTTTAAATCGTCATCTTTTATTTTGTTGTTTTTGTTTTGTAATTTTGCTTTTATTTTTCATCATATTGCATTAAACAGCATTAAAAAACTTTACCACCAAATAAAACAACACTCTACTTTTTACTTTGCAATTTTGGAATTAAAAGCCAACTCTTAAAACCATTCATTTGGATGTTATTACTTTGCATATTATTACTTTGGACGTTTGTACTAAAGAAAGAATTCTTCACGTAACATTTTTTTTTACAACCTGGCATCCCAAAAAAATCTGCTTAATTATGCAGTTGGAACTTAAAACATCTCTGCAGTCAAGGTAAAAGTACTGCTGGATATATTCAGCTTAAATCTCCTATTTTACTTTCCAGCTCTGAGGACAGCCAGGAAAAACCTCTTGACGTATTGTCATTAAGACTATTTGACAATTCTGATATTAGGCAGATACATAACATGAGTCAAGTGACATTTGTTTTGACATAATGTAGTGTTATGACACGTTCTGGGCTGCCTTAGATTAGAATGTCATGACTGACGTAGTAGCTCAGTGTATTCCTGGGAAGTCATGTTGGAAATGGTATGACACAGCCTGTCGAGTGAGCTTAATTGGAAAAATGGAGGCGAGAACCTCCAGTGTAGTGTCTTCTGAACTCAGCACTTATCTCAGAAAGTGTCACTTGATCCAGGTGCTAGCTGTTGGAATAATACTAATTTTAATAATTGTATATTTCTTACTAACTGTGGGGGGGCCTGGAGCCTATCCCAGGGCACAAGGTGGGGTACACCCTGGTCAGGTTGCCAGTCCATTGCAGGGCACACACACATACAAACTTGTTCACACACTACAGGCAATGTGGGTACACCAATTAATCTAATCTGCATGTCTTTGGACTGTGAGAGGAAACCCACCAAGTACGTGTGAACTCCATGCACACGAAGGCTGAAACCAACCTGGCTGGGAATCGAACCCGGACCCTGGAGGTGCAAGATGACAGTACTAACCACTTAGCCATTGTGCCGCCTAATTGTATATTTCTACTTAGGATATTTTCATGAAAGCTTATAGATGCTTAAAGAATTGACTTCAAATGAAAGAATTTAGATTTAATTAGAAGCCTACTGTATAGTAGATTCCGAGATACTTAAAAAAACAAGCCTGGAATATTTAGAAGACAATGTCCTCTCCGTCTGCTCCTGCTGGTTTTGCCTTGCAACCTGTATGGTGCAAATAGTTTTCTAGGTTTATGAGCTTTGTTGTTGACTGAATATTATTATACGCAAACACACACATACACACACACACACACACACACACACACACACAAATGCCAAGCCCTGACAAATGACTCCTCATATCCAATTCGCATTTTCTCTGAAATGGAATTATAAAGAGAGAAATTGGACTTTCATTTCAAGCCCCAGTCATTTTGTAGGGATTTATTCCATGGAGGTCAGCAAAACAATTAAGGGAGGTGTAATAGGAGTGTAAGAAGTAGAGGAGAGAATGTTAAATTTGATGGTGCATGAGCAGTGCGTGACGGATGGAGCGTTAAACTGGTGTGACACGAGTTGGTAGTGTGTGGGTGTGAAATAATGCGTGGGTATGAAATCTCTATTTCTTGCATGTGTAAAATGAGTGGCTCTGTCTCTACTATGCAAGGCGTTGTAGATACATGGTGTGTTCTGTTCCTTTGTTTTGAAGGACTGAAGGGCATGAAATATAAATTTGATCTCTCAAACGGTAAATCGTATCATTTTATTTGTTGCGTTCAGTTGCTTTTTTTAAAAAAAATTCCTTTCAGATTTATCGTTTAATTGAATATCCTCTCTGGCTCTCTGGTATTGGAATAGGCTTTTGTTGATCTTTTCATAATATCCTCATAATTGTGAAATTATCCGAAATTATCTGTTCCACGGTAGTTTACAGTGTCCATTACTCGATGGGTTAATCTACTGTAGGTTCTTCTTACAGTATATAAACCCCTTCATGATGTAACGACGTGAGGGGCCGAACCACGCAAAAACACTCTGCACTGTTCGGAACGGGTCCAGGTGCGATTACCGTCTCTGTGTACATGGAGTTTGCATGTTCTCCCCATGCTTGGTGGGTTTCACCCAGTTACTCCGGTTTCCTCCCACAATCCAAAGATCTGCAGGTTAGGCTAATTGGTTTGGATTTCCAAATTGCCCGTAGTGTGTGAATGAATGTGTGTAAGGAGTGTGCCCAGCGATGGATTGCCACCCTGTTCAGGGTGTACTCCGTCTCGTTCCCTAAGCCACCTGGGATAGGCTCCAGGCCCCCGTGACCCTGAATACAGGATAAAGCGGTATAGAAGATGAGTGAGTGAGTGAGTAGGTGTTCGGAATGGGCAGCAGATGCAATCATGCGAATGTGCCACACCTGGCAGCATGTTTATTTGAGGGCCCTGATACCTGTACACTTCATGCAATCACTACCGGTCAAGGTATCAGGACCAAGACAAAGACAAGCGCGCTTCGAAGATCAAAGGCAAAAGACCCAGCCTTAGTCCTCACAACAAGCCGGCATGA
Organism: Clarias platycephalus; assembly: GCA_030068275.1. Classification (NCBI taxonomy): domain Eukaryota; kingdom Metazoa; phylum Chordata; class Actinopteri; order Siluriformes; family Clariidae; genus Clarias; species Clarias platycephalus. The sequence goes on along the minus strand of JAQQZT010000039.1, from coordinate 8,588,939 downwards.
CCGAGAGAGAAAGAGCGGCACGCAGTGCGATTGGCGTACATGCTTGCTCTAAGTTAAATCACACACATAAAGTAAATCCTTTGTAAGGGCAAATGCCCGGATAGGATCATTTAAATTATTTTTATTATTTAGAGCTCCATCTCATTTTGGACAAAGGAAATGTTTACTACAGTACGGTGGCTTAGTGGTTAGTACTGTAACCTCACACTTCCACAGTCCGGGTTCGATTTTCTGCCTAAGATCTGTGTGCATGGAGTTTGCATGTTCTTCTCGTGTTTCGTGACTTTCCGCCAGGTACTCTCACTTTACTCTCAGGTTCCTCTCACAGTCCAAAGAAGTGCAAATTAGGCTAGTTTGCATTTCCATATCGCCCTAGTACTGTATGTGAATAAGCATGTGTGTGCAATGAGATGGATTAGCACCTGTCCAGGGTGTATACATCCTCGTGCCTCAAGTGCCCTGGCAACCCTGTATACAGAATAAAGCAGTATAGACGATGTAGAAAATTTTAACTGAAGAAGCATGTTATTTATTTGGTGCTAAATGTACTGTAATACTTTGTAGCATTAAAGATGTAATACTGTATAACATTAAAGGCACAATAAAATAAAAACAAAGAGAGTTATGCCATGATATACGAGGGACATTCAAGTCAAACTGGGACTTCGAATGAAAATTCTCATGAATGAAGGTGTATAACCGGTTGATGGAAGACTTCAAGCACAGTACAGTGAGGAGAAGGTCATGTCGTTGATTGACATGCTAGAAATGCTTTAAAGAAACCCATGTCTTTGATTGAGGATACCAGTTTAGGTGGCTTGAAGCCAACTGCAGTCATTCCTGTAAACAATCAGCGAATGGAATGCTCTCAAGTAAATCGGCCTGGTTTGGTCACCAAAGTCACGCTCTCATACTGCCCATCACACGACTTGCACATTAAAGCAACTCAGATGAGGATTATTGCCACATCCCTCTTAAAGTCCTGACCTCCCACCAAGCAATTTTCACATGTTTGGGCTATTAACAGAGTTTCTGGGAGGCTGAGTACTGAGAAAACTTTCTACAGTACTTTGATGGTATCCAAACACTAGTGAAACACTGGGATGAGGGCATTAGTGTAGCAGGGGATTATATGGAGAAATAAAGGCAGTTTTTACATAAATGTGATCTGTTTTTTTGCACAAGCAAAAGTCATGGTTTTACAGGAAACATCCCTCATACTGTATATGTGAGAAGTCTAATAGGAGTTTATAATATTGCTACATGAATTGTCCTAAAGGCGGTGTAGTGGTTAGCACTGTCGCCTTGCACCTCCAGGGTCCGGGTTCAATTCCCGGCCAGGGTCGATTCCCGTCACTGTGAGCAAGGAGTTTGCGTGGTGGGTTTCCTCAGGGTACTCTAGTTACCTCCCACAGTCCAAAGACATGCAGATTAGGCTAATTGATGTGTGTGTATGTGTGTGTTCCCTGTGATGGATTGGCACCCTGTCCAGGGTGTACGTACAGTACCTGGACAGGGTGCCATACGTCTCCTGGGATAGGCTCCAGTCCCCTGCAACCCTGAATACAGGATAAAGCGGTATAGACAGTGAGTGAATAGTCCTAGTGATTAGTTGTTCCTAAAAGTGTACTCATTCAACACACAAACATAGGAAAAGTGGAAAAAAGCATTTCAAAAATGAAAGCACTTATTTTTGTCACTCTAACTGGTTGTAATGCTTGGCCTTTGTACCTCCTAATTCCACACTAACAATCTCACAGTCGTTATCATGACATATACAAAGAAAACGAACAAAAAGGGAGTACTGGAGCAAGGAAGAAAAGAAAACTGCAGATGGAGATTGGTTGAGGGTCGAGTCTGGGCTTGTGCACTTGTCATGTTGTATTAATATACGGAGTGATTGCAATGACAGGACTGAGACACCGCTGGAGATCCCGTTTCACTAAAGGGCATGATTAATTCACGTCAGTCTCGTTGTGTTTGTCCCAGGTCAGGGAATGTCTCATATTTAGAGGGTCTTGGAAGCACAAAAGTAAACAACATGCCGTGTCGTCCCTTCTGTTATACTGTAGCACGGGACAATTAAATGTAGACATTATGAACCTATTCTTATTGGAAGATTATGATTTTGTACAAAGCTCTTGATTTCGCTGCCGGCTGAAACAGTTATTTATGTGTTTAATATATTAGGATTATCCAAAAACAGAAGACTTTAACACATGCTGTGCATTCGTTGTCCTTAATGTGTTGCACAATATCTATTTTTCCAATGAATGTTTCTTCATATGTAGTGTAATACAGGCTTTATCGAATTATGTAGCATTTCTTTCTGGGTTTTTATTGAAGTGGACAGAGGCATGACTGTGGAATTAGATTTGGGGCAGACATTGAACTGCATGGCTTAATTTGAGCTCTCTCTCTCTCTCTCTCTCTCTCTCTCTTGCTCTCTCATTACTGCAAGCCACATTAACTTATCAACTCAACACACTCTTACTGGAAAAATTGCTAACAACTACTATCGTTAGTATTCCCATTCTCTCTCTTTCTCTCTCTCTCTCAAACACACACATCTCCGTCTTTTGCCCTCGATTTCTCACTTTTTCTTGTACCCTTTCTCTCGTAATTACTTGTCACACGTGTTTATCAGCTGGCCACTCTTTTATAGAGGATATTACTACTGTCATTACCATATTCGCTGTCTTTCTCACCCTGTTGCTTCCTCCTTTCTCACTGTGCGTCTCCGCCACTCAGTGTCTCCTGCGACATGCTATCCCACATGCATTTACTGTATGCACACATCTTCTGGCTCTCATAATAGCCTGTCACATATTTATTTACTGTACCTGTCCTGTCTTACACATATTAGTCTAAGCATTACATCCACCACCCCATCCACCTTTCTAGCATGCCTGACCCAATTTTTCTTCTCCCCCTCTGTTTGTCTCTAAGGTGAACTCATGGTTTCTGTCCTCTCATCTCACTTTTCTTTCTCCACACTATTAATATTCCAACTTCCTCTGTTTTTCACACTTGGCAATAGTTTAGTACAGTGCGTAATAAAGCCCGAATCTGACAATCAACATTCAGTGTTGAAACAGTGAGGGAAGTATCGCTCAAATGTCTGGGCCAGTTGGAGGAAATTTGTCATGCAAAACCAGCTACTTTGGAAACAAACCAATTAATTATTTACCGGCTTCAGCAGAGCAAGAGAAACTTAATTTGCTGTTGTCATAAGAGGCCTGTGCTTTCTGCACACATCAAGCGAGGGACTCCTATTTCTCTTAAGAAAAGTCAAGTCTCTGCACAATAACAAAGAAGGATGAACCTGCTAACTAAGGGCCATTGTTAATGAAATCCATCAAGATGTTCTAAAGGAAATAATAAAATGCTGTTTTGCTTTACATGGCCAGTAGTAATGCATTGTTACAGCCATGCCAAATAATCAGCCAGAGTGTATGTGACACATTCATCATTGTTTGTGTATTTTTTATTCATAAGTTTAAATTTATTTGTTATATCCTCCTTACAGCACAGTTGTGTTCAATTCATGAATATTATTTGTAAGACTGTATAATTCGAGTATCATGTATCACGCATGCGCTTCTTGTATCGACGCCGAGCGTCACGTGATCACAACTGAGCCAACAGTTTTTTCTCTCTCGCTCGCTACGGAATTGTGGATAATCGTCTCCCCTGCTGGGTCTTAGTGCTCGTCTCTTACTGGTATAATCAACATCCATGCACGCGTGTACTGTTTACTATAACACTTTGACCACGTGTGTGTGTGAAACATATTTTATTCTGTGTTTATAAGCGTGTTTGTACAGCGCGCGTGTGTGCTTACTAACGGAATCACTGCTGTAAAGTAAGAAAAAAAAATGAACCAGCACGTTACCTTTGAAAAGAATCGCGACAGAGCAGAGTTTCTGTGTAAGGTAGAAAGTGTCCGTCTGTATCTGTGTGTGAAGCCGAGAGGAGAAGGGGGTGGAAGGGGGGCTGTAAAGGCCACAGAAACTCCGCTCTGTCGCGATTATATATATATATTTTGTGTTAATTATTTTTATCTATTTATTTTTTGGGGCTGTAGAGTTTCCATTATTTCTTATGGGAAAATTAAATTTGGTTTACGAGTGTTTTGGAATACGAGCCTGCTTCCGGAACGAATTATGCTCGTAATCCAAGGTTCCATTGTATATTGATTATACGAACACTGTCACTTTGCACCTCCAGGTCCTGGGTTTGATTTCCATATAGTGTCCATGTGAATGGAGTATGCTGTCCCTGTCGGGCCCTTGAGCAAAGCCCTTAACCCTGCAACTGCTCAGATGGATTAGATACACATATTAGTTGCTCTGGATAAGCACGTCTGCCAAATGCTCAAATGTAAATGTTTGCATGTTCTCCCCATGCTTGCTGGGTTTTCTCCGGTTTCTGCGATTTCCTTCCACAGTCCAAAAATTAGGCTAATTGGTCTTCCCAAATTGCCCGGAGTGTTAGAATGTTGAAGAGGTCCTACCATGGTCGTGCAAAATAGGAGTAAATACAAGGGTCACCATTGGCCTCCATGTCCCTGGTTGGACTATTGAGGTTCCTAGATGGATGGATGGATTCTAAAGTAAACATTAATGGGGATGTTTATGACAGAGTATACACATTTAAAAAAACATTATTTTGTAGGGTCAGTAGGTTTTCCTCCATGGAAAAGTTCTCTAGACAAAGTAATTTACACTCCCTGATCCTTTTCTCTCACTCTCTCTTTTTTGAAGGAATGGCTAGTTATACTGTATCTGCTATAATGTAACTGATAACAATAACTAATCAGCCTTATGTTGTTTAGCAACATTAAATAGATCTATACATTGTCAGGAAACACAGCACCACTGCATTGCTGATTATATTTTCATGTAACAGTTGTTTTTCTATTTCAAACAGTTTCTCTTTAAAGTCATGTCTTCACCATGAAAACATGTTTTTTTCCCCCTTTCAGCAAGAGATTTTCCTTTAACAGCCAAATAAGTGATTTGGGACATTGTAAGTGTAGGACTAGAAGGTAAATACCTGCTATTAAAATCATTTGGAATTCAACAAGCTCAATACACAAATACATAATAACAGAGAAGTATGAACATGCTTAGTGATGGCCATCATTAATAAAAACCAGCAGGGTTCTCAGGAAAAAAATTATAAACTGCTGCCTCCCTCCTACACCAAACAATCACCCATGGTGTATGTGACTCTCCTGTTTTCTTTAAAACAGTGAAATAATTTTGAGAGCGAAAGATAAATTTGAGATGAGGTACAGTGGAACCTCGGATTACGAGCATAATTCGTTCCGGAAGCTGGCTCGTATTCCAAAACACTCGTAAACTAAATGTACTTTTTCCATAAGAAATAATGGAAGCTCAAATTATTCGTTCTACAGCCCCAAAAAATAAATACATAAAAATAATTCATACAAAATATAAAGTAAAAATAAAACAAATGAACCTGCACTTTACCTTTAAAAAAAAAAGTAAAAATAAATCCCGACAGATAAGTGTTTCCATTTGTGCATGCAAGGGGCACACATTAACGGATAGACTGTTTTATCGGACAAATTTGCAAGGAACATCGCTAATCACACTCGCGTGAGCGCATGCTAACGGAATCACTGCTGTAAAGTAAAAAAACAAAACAAATGAACCTGCACTTTACCTTTTGAAAAGAATCGCAACAGAGCAGAGTTTCTGTGTAAAGCAGAGAGTGAGCGTCTGTATGTGTGTGAAGCCGAGAGGAGGAGGGGGGTGGGAGGGGATCTGTAAAGGCAAGAGAGTGTGTGTGTGTGTGTGTGTGTGTGCTGGTGTGAGTAAGGGAGCACGGTGTCAAATTACAGTGTTGTTAAGTTTTCCAAGTCAAAAGTTTTAAAAAATCTATCCTCGTCTTGCGGAACACTCGCAAACCGCGTTAATCGCAATCCGAGGTTTCACTGTATTTCTGTTTTATTTCCCGATATTTACAGCTAATTGTGTTAAACAACTAGGAACATAACACATCTTGTGCCATGTTACCCAGACTGTGGCTTATAAAATGGACAGGAACAGACAGTCTAGAAACTGTCCCAACAATGAATGCATGTTTATCTGGGTTTGGTACAGTACCGTCCTTAAGGTTGACCTTCAAACCCATTGGCTAGTTGTAGGGCAATAACTGGGATGTGAACTTGCGCCTTACAAATGGCATGCAAGAAGCACTGAGTCAGCAGTGCCATCAACAGATAGTCGTCATGTAAATTAAACTGTGTATCAAACCAGCAACCTGCGGTTGTCACCAAAATGTTGCATTGTTCTTTTATGATACTTTTCCAGGCAGGTGCTGAAGCTTCTTTCAGTAGTTTGGGGGGTGTCTCCCTCCGGTGTCCCCATCAGGAGGTAAAAACGCATGCTCAATTGGGTTAAAGTTTGGTATTGATGATGCCAATACCAAACCTTCCACTTGAAGTCAGTAGTGAGTTGGCAGTGTGTTGTACAGTATCATTGTCTCGTGGCATGTTGAAGTTCCTCTCAGTTAGATTGTTTGAATTTTTCATCATTAATTAAATCACTAATAAAGATTACTGAGCCTTGTACCAGAAACTTCCATGCATGCCCATGTCATGCCACCCTCACCATGCTTGACCGATGAGCTTGTCTGTTTTGGATCATGATCAAATCCTTTCTTTCTCTACACTTTCCATCTTTCCATGACTTTGGTACAGGCTAACTTTGGTCCCAGAACTTTCTCATTTGTGTACATATATTCCCATCCTGGTGTCTTCAAGATTCAGATAGCCTCCAGATTTACTGGCACCTGAAGATGATAAAGCTTCCATTGAAAAGGAAACAGCTTACTGTAGTTCACACTATACAGGCAAAAATGGCATTTGTGTTCACTTCATTAAAAAAACACACACACAAATATCTTATAAGTCCAACCATGACTGATTCTTTGTCATGACAGTATCAATGCATCATTATTCATCATTGAAAAAGAAAACAGCATTTCATTTAACGATTTATTAACGGTGGCCTTTACTTAACTATTTCATCTTTGTCCATCATGGCATAGAGACCAGATGTAGAAGTGTACAGTTCATTTACCACCTACATTAGCAAAGATGCAGAGCAAAAAGATGAAAGAAAAGGGCGTACTGAGTACCAAGGTTTCTGTGGGAGGGAATGATGAATATTAGAGTCCAGAATGAAGAACCACACATGTGGCTGAGAGAAAAGGGCTGCATATGTATGCTTGTCATGTTGTATTAACATGCATAGAGAACATGACTTCAAAGTGCAGGGTGATGGAGTGTGCAAAATAATTGAACCAGCAATTTTTTTTGATTTTTTTCTTTCTATACACTGGAGACATTTGGGTATGAGATAAAAAAAAAAAAAAAAACGAAATGAGAAAGTAGACTAGAATTTCTGCTTCTATTTCCATTAATATTTGTTAAACATCTTAGATCATGGCATGGTTGGGGTGAGATCACACAACCAAATTATTGAGGCAAAAGTATTTTAACAGATATTAAAAATAATATAATTGGGAATAGATATTGGAACAGCCTTCAAGTAAAGAACACATTTGGTTGCATATTCAATTCAATTCAATTTTATTTGTATAGCGCTTTTAACAGTTGTCATTGTCGCATATCCCTCACATGTAGTAACTGCATGAAGCTGGTGATCGAAGATTAGGACTGGGTATCATTCAAGTATAGTATTTTGGATATCAGTATCGATCCCAATACCTTCAAGGCTTTAATACTGGTTCTTGGACAATATGTTTTGCTACCAATTTTAACAAAAAGAGAATTACATTACATATTGAAGTGCATACAGTATATCAAGTTTAATTTTGGGGTCATTGTCAAGATTACACAAGCAGAGCCATAAATATATGTATTTAAAAGAGTTTAACTAAAAAATTTAAAAGTGTTTAAAGTTTCTCCTTTAACAAACCTTTAGTTTTATCTTTCAGCATTTTAATACTCAAAGCAATTTTACAGCGTAAAACAACTTACTGTACCACAATTTGATGCCTTAACAACAAAGTTCACCAATTTTTCCTTTTGGACTAAGTTTGCTGTAATTTCCCAATGAACTTCATTTTCATTTTATCCATTTTTTTAAAACAAGGTCCCCTACGCAGTGCACTGTGTTTTATGTCACCAGAGGATTCTGATCCTTATGTGATTTGCTCCATCTTGGATTGGTTTAACTTCAGAGAGAAGACAGAGTTCTTCCTTCGGCTCACAGAATATAAGCATCAACGTAAACCCTTCATGTTGAACAATTCTTTCTTTCTTTTTTTTTTTTTAGCAGGTTCATGCAAACACTGTCTGCTAATTTCAGAAAATAAAAATGGATAAAAGCCAGATTTGAATCTGTAATACAGTAGCAGATAATTACACTTAAACAATATCTAAAGTTGCATGGGAGACCTAATACAGTAATGTTAAATTAAATAAATACAGTAACCAGGTACAATATGTCAAAGTTGGCAAACGTTTATTTTTATTTTTTGCAAAACGTTACCTGATAAAATTTTAGTTATAGTGCTGTTCTTGCTGTGAAGTGCTGTTTTTTTTTAGGATCCTGGGAGGAAACATAGGGAGAACAAGGACGAAAAACTCCAGACAGACAGTAACCCCAGCCTTGATTGATTCCGAGCTTCTAAAGCTGTGAGACAACAAAGCAGCCCAGTGTGTCACATGGCCTGATCTACAGTAGCACTTTGCGGTGCTATTTGCGTATGCGAAAGGTTCTATTTAGAACCCTGCATGAGACTGTTTACCTACACCACTTTGTAATAAAGCCAATGATTCAGAAGATGGTTTAACTTAAGCATGGGAACGATAAATCCAGATGTCAGAAGTTATCTCTCAACATTTTTTCGCCAACTAGAATAAAATCTGACAGATGAGAGGTGTCAGTCGAAGCGGTACACATCCATCAAAGAGAAGCAGCAATACCGTGTGATTCTCACTGTGATCTGCACTCTGCAATTCTTCTAATCTCTCAGATGCTGTCTTATCTCTAAGCAGCCTGATCTCATGAAACATTCGTGCAAATTTGAGCAGTAAAGGCAACGAGGTTGGACTGGGTATGATTTTCATGCAAATGAGATTGTAGGAAATTTAAATCACAGCCCGGGTCCAAACCTTGACCTTTGTAACATTTCATACAAAACAAATTTGTGTGAATTCTTACAGAGTTGCGACCAGGTGGCTGTACTGTACATTTGCACGGCAGAGTAGCCTTTTCAACAGAGCAACTGTATTTAAAAATAAATAAATAAATAAATAAATAAATAAATAAATAACACTGTTCTTTTGATCAGAACTACCATGCATTTATGATGAGAGAGTTTGAAGGCCATGCATGGTACTGTATACTGTAAGACACTATGAAGAGACTGAAAGGAGCAAAGCACTGGCCTGGTTTTGTACTGTAGCTGTGACTATTATTTCCATGCTGGCTGTAATCGTAGAATTGATTAGTAAGGGAACTGTATCCTTTTTTTTCTCCTATGTGTGTGTATGTGTGGAAAGCTGTTCAATCAGAGAGAACAGAGAGACTGAGTGTCTAATCGACTTTCCCTTGCTTTCTGCCTTCATCAGCTTTTCCATGTCTGGCAGCAATATAGACAAATTAGCTTTAAGGCAATCAAAAGACAATTCAATTTATCAGTTCCCTGCTTCCAACATCCAGTTTCCCTGCCTGGCAGTAAAACCATAAGAAAAAAAAAAAAAAGCAGATGTAACAATATGTGCTACAATCTCCGGAGCAATATTGTATCATTGTAATGCAGAAGAAGGCTTGACCTGTAGTAACTGTGTGCGTGGGTGTTGCGCTGTAATCCACTGCATATTCGCTTCCTTTCATCAAAAGGCAAAATCTGGCTTTATAAATATGGCTTTATAGTAAATAATCAGGAGAAAACAAGTCATTGCCTGGATAACTACTTTATTTCAGTCATTTACTACAAACTCATTTCGTCTCACACAAATGAGGAGATATAATTCGGAGGAGTTTCATTTCATGGCAAGTCATTTTGATTATTTCTTTTTAGGCGAGCGAACCAAGAGGGCATTCAGTAGACTAGAACCATTAGGCATTTCAGAATCTTTTTTAATTGGAGGTTTTTCCTGTCTTTTTTCCTTCATTATGTCTGCAGAATGAAAGGCAGCAGCCAGCAGCTTTTAGTTCACAGTCTAGACGTACACACCACAGCAGCTTAGATGAAAGCCTCTTTTACAAATTCTGCTGGTGAGAGCTGTATAGTGCTTTATGATAGAGCTCGTAACGACTTCCGAACAATGTTAGGGTTCTTACAACTTTCATCCAGGTCTTTTTCTGAAAGTTTTCCACTAACAAAGCTTCTTCCCTTGTCCTGACACAGCCTTGAGGTCCAAGAGCATTGCCTTTGTATGGAGAGAGAGAAAAAAGTCTTTATTCCAGTAAGAGCAACAAATGAAAGACATATGAAAACCACCTTAGGTTCAGTTGACTCGGAATGAACCCTGAAACTTTTACACTACTGCGCCTTGCATAAGTATTAACTTACTCTACTACAGTCGTAATTGCTCTGGACGGGTTTTTGTATGATGTACAAAATATTTTTTATGATGACTTAAAGTAGAAAAAAAAAAAACAAATATAAAATTTAATAGTCGAAACAACATTCATCAGCCTGAGTTGAACTGCTCGAGCTTTGTAAAATTAGGCAGATATTCACATACTGTAATAGAATATGAAAGATTTTCAGTCACATCTGGGCTTTGACTTTAAGTCATGACACTGATATCAAGTGATTTTTTTATCAAATTATATGAATTTTGCAGGTTGTACCACAACTAAATCGCGTGGTTTCAGGAGGACTAAAACTTATGCAAACACAACTTTTATTTATTTATTTATTTATTTATTTTTTATTAATAAATAAATTAGCTACAGTAACTACATTTATTTCCTCCTGCACCTGAGTTTTATGAGCGATTATACACAAGATAAAACAGTGGCTTAGTGGTTAGCACTTTCGCCTTGCACGTCAAGGGCTTGATTCCCACCTTGGGTCTGTGTGCATTTCCCTACACTGTCCAAAGCCATGCATGGCAGCTTAGGTTAATTGACATCCCCAAATTTCCCATAGTGTGTGAATGAGTGTGTGTGCTCTGCATTAGATTGGCAACCTGTCCAGTGGGTCATGCCCTAAGTCTCGTGGGAAAGACTCCATGCCCACTTAACCCTGTATACAAGGATAAAGTGGTATAGACGATCAGTGAGTGAGTACATTCCATGAGTGATAATATAGAGCATAACAGCACTGAGATGTATATACAGTACTGTATGCATCACTATATGCATCACTTCATATCACAGGTGTTCTAATAATCATTATTAGATACTATGTACTCTGATACTATGTTGTTGTAAACAACACTGTGTCTCCTTAGTAACTACTTCAAAGTCGTTCCAAATTGCCTCTGAACCATTCGTGTTGTTTTGTTCCCGCTTAACGTGTAGTACTAAGCTATCTAGCTTCTAACACAAGTCTGAATCCCAAATCTCTCTCTCCCTAACCCTTGATCACGTGCACTACTTGATGTGTGGGACAAGAGATTCTAACCTACACTCTCCATTTAGTGTGATTTAGAATTCAACCCCATAAACCCACGGAAGTTAGCTGATATTCTATATTTCCATTTATTATACTTTAAAGTAAATTGTAAGTTTCTCAGGACTGTCCATCGCCTCCATGGTTTATTCTCCTTACCTTTTGGCTATACATTACCGGTACTGTAAGTATTGAAATCTAATTTCACACATGTTAATTATACTAACTGTTGTTCGCCCGCCAGCTTAACGCTACTTCCTGCAGTCGCAGAAAGACATGTATTGGTATTGGCAGAGCAAAATAATTATTTAAATAAACAAACAAATCATAATCTGTTTATCATAAATGCTGTTAGTGGAACTGATATAAAATTAATTTCGCACTTCAGGTTGTGCTGTTGTACCAAGTACTGTATCAGCATGGCTGTGATGACTTCTTCGCCCTATGACCGCATGATAGTGATATTCAGTACAGCAGTATGACCTGAAGTGTGATATTTTTTGGTTTTACTTACTGTAGATTCATGACAAAGAATTGCAATTAAGATCATTTTCAAAAGTTCAACGGGGTGAATATTTATCACTCTAGGCACACCGATCTAATTGCCACTGATACCAATTAACATTATTATGAGCAGTCAACATGCAGGTGAACAATTTTCATCAGAGTGATCTGAGTGGTTGTGAAATAACAGGATTTGAGAATGAGTAAACATTCATTTTAAGATTCATTTTTAAACTTACGTAACATCTCTGCACAGGGAAACCAAAAAAATCAAAGAAAGAGAGAAATGAAAAATGAAATGGATTGTTGTAAAAGTTTAGCAGAGGTTATGATCATGGCCACTGGGAAATTATATATATATAATTTTTTTCCCCTCTATTTTTTCCCCTAATTTAGTCATATCCATTTCACACTAGGGGTCACTAGGGGGCTCCCACATTAAGGCTGCGTTCCATTTTAAAGTGTACTTCACAGGGTGCTCCCTACTCCCTGCTCCGTTTGCAGGGAATGTCGGTGAAGGGAACTTTCCTCGACAAAACACAACCATTCTGAACACCCTGCGAAGTCATCAGCGCAGGCGTCACTTCCTCCGTGCGTTACCATGGTAACATAAGCTCCTCGGATACCTGTTGCTGCTGCCGTGAAAATTTCACACTACGGACATTAAATATTTTATATTTATTGAAATAAAAATTGATAACATTATAAAACATACCATTGAAATGTGTATAACTTGTACATTAATTATTGAATAATTAAAATAATAATTGATTCAAGATGTGCTGAGATTTATTTTTTTGTACCGATTACTAGCCTATAAAATAACTAAGGATTTTCTGATTAAATTAAAATGTAAATTTTTGTGTCCTTTTAATATGATGTCGTCCTTGATAATACAGTAATGATAAAAAAAGATATAAATTCTTTAACAAGCTCAATTTTTTTCATGCTCCAGCGAGACGCAATGACTGATGGGAATGTTTTCATTCCCTTTTCTAGTGAAGTGTACACCTTCGCTCACTGCGGTTTGGAATCACACTTGACACCCTGTGAAGTATACTTCGCAGGGTACTTCAGGCCGTTTGGAAGGCACCTTAAGGCTACTACTACCAGTCAGGGAGGGCCAAAGACTATAACGTGTTTCATCCAAACCACATGACCGCTCTTTTCGAACCGCCCTGTTTGGGGTGGCGTAAAACTCGGATAACAGCGCTATCCACTTCCGCTAACTATAACTAGCCACACATACACCATAATCATGGTAATGGGAGATTTATTTTAAAAACATAAATAATAAAAGATTTGTCTGCTGCAAGCTAACATTAGATGTTCCATTAAAGAACATAAACACCAGCACAAAAATGGGCTTACCTCTACATCTTTTTAGATTTACTACTTATAAGATACTATTTATTTTAAGAAGAAATTGTTTGAGAATGACGCAGGGAGAGAAGGCATCTGAAAATGAATGACTCTTTTTTTCTTTTCCTCTCTGTAATTTTTCCAGGCTGTTGCCCTGATCTCGTAATAGTAATGTTCCATGTTCGCTAAGTAGGTACATCTAATATGTGCAACCAACAGGTCAAAGTAAATTAGCCAAAATAAATCCTGATTGGTGTACTTCCTGTGCTTCAGTTTAGACAATAGCTATTTTTTATCCCTCATAATTAAGAAGGAAAAACAGTAGTAGAGTACAAAGTATGATATTTTACTTTGAATGTGGTGGAGTTAAATTTAATGACCCCTAAAATGGAAATACTGATGTAAAGAACAGATACGAGGGGCGTTCAAGTCAAACCAGGACTTGTCATAAAACCAACTGACATTTACAGAAGCCTTCAAGCTTCAAGCATAGTACAGTGATGAGACTCTTAGCCGCAGTGAGATATGTGAAAGGTGCAAACATTTTTAAAAAGGCTGTACATCAGAGATGATGATCCTGGCAGATGAGACTATACCGCACATACTGTCGTCGCTCCTGTGAATATTTATACATTCTTTGTGTTATTCTGCACAATCAAAAGTCATTCCCAGTTTGAAGTAAACACTAGTCAAAAAAGTACTGTAAAAGGTTACATTTCCTCCGTTACTGTTGACCAGTGTTGGGTGTAACGTATTACAAAGTAACGCATTAGAGTACTTGGATTACTTTTTTATGTAATGAGTAATCTAACGCGTTATTATATTTTCAAAAATGTAATCCGTTATTCAGAAAATGTGTGCAATCCGTGAGCCAGACAGCAGTCATTCCCAATCCCAGTGTGTGTGTGTGTGTGTGTGTGTGTGGTTGTACAGTAAAAGTCGTCCTACAAGCCCCATGTCCGATAACCCGCCCCCTCTGTTTTTCCTGCTGTTATACCCCTATCTCACCTATGTGGTTTGACCATGCGAGGACCAATGCGCGGAAAGATGGAAACCTAATCACAGCGCCAAAACTCGCGGTGAATCATGATGAACCGTACTGTACTTACTGTACGGCCACTTTAAAAAGCAACGTCCCGCAACACTTCTGTTCACCAGTGATTATTTGTACAACTTCTACCATATTCTTTATATTCCTTTTGTTTTTTTTTTATGCTATTCACAACTGATTATAAAATGGATCTTTTCAAGTTCTTTTCTTTAACAGGGCTGAATAGTTGTTGTACTTGAATCTACATTTTATTAAAAACATACTGTATATTATACTTTTTTTTATCATATTCATTTATTGTACTGTATGAATCATTATAAAAGAAACTGGCAAAAGGGCCCTAAGTGTAGAATGTGTGACGCATCGTTTTCTTCTCTGACAGTAAGCCAAGGGCATATCTATGGAACATACAGTATTAGTGCTTGTGTGTGCTAAGAATGTGGTGCATCTTATCAATCCTATTGAAGGTTATGGACACGGATGACTGTCTGGTGGCTGGATCCTGTTTTGAATGTGTATTTTGACCCTCAGTTCAGTCTGTAGTATGTCCTTGAGACATGTCTAACAAAGCTTATTAGTTTCTGCACAGTTTTTAAGTTGCTGCATTTACTCAAAAAGAAACTTTTTAAATAGAGATAATATCAACATTTATTGATATTGGGCATTTATGTTCCAGGAGAACATAACTATAGTTGGACTTGTTTAGGTAAACTAGCTTGCGTCAAAACTGTACAATATGTCTGGGTTCTGAACATGTGAGTGCTTTTTTTTTTATAGAAGGAAACTCAAATGAGTATCTTTTATGCTGATATAGATATGATAAAAATAAAGCCTAGTGGTTAAGGTCTGGAAGGTCTGAGGTTCAAACCCCACCACCGCCACTCATTTGCCCCTGTTGGGCCCTTCAACAAGAACCTTAACCTTCAATTACTGTGCTAATGTAAAATGAGGTACAAATGCAAGTCGCTCTAGATACGGATGTCTGCCAAATGCTGAAATGAAAGGTATGTGTATGCACATTTAAAGGTATTGCTTCTAGTAATTAAATGTAAATAAACCCACCTACACAACATTTCATATTGATTACTAGTTAGGCCACATCAAACGCTTGAGAGTTCAAAAGTGTCTGGAAAATTATATTTAAAAACTATTCAAGTGGCTATTTAAAAGCCCTTTGCATATTTTAATTTCTACTGTCTAGCATTTTCTAATCTGAGCTGGAATCACAAGGCTCAAAGCAGCAGGAAAACAATATGTAGAAATACAGTACATCCTAGTACTATACCAGAAGAAATTTCACACCGTCAGTGACCACTGTGCACTCTACTTCTTAGTTTTTACGGATTACAAAATGTTGTGAAAGTGCCTATGCCCCAGGTTCAGTACTGTACCTGCTAAGGATTTTTTTTTAAATCCCACATTTTCTCTCCCATTTGATTCCAACCTGCCCACGAAGGCAAACGCATCTTTCCTGTTGGACACATCAACCACATCTTTTTTACTGTCACTCATGCTACAGTACTACTGTTACACACACATTACAGCAACACACTCAAAGAAGAGTGCCATCCTCCATGTACATGAGCACGCAGATACCTGTGATTGACTAGTGTCACTGTGATTGTCTAACTTCTTGGCTGATCCAGTGAGTGCTGTCAAACAAAGTCTTTATATTGGCGTGAAGAAGCTACCAGCTGTAGTCACGATCACTAACAGAAGGTTCAGGTGCCTTGGGCCTGGCAAATTTAAAGACATTCAGGACTTTTAAAATCACTGAATTCATAATCTAACTGACTCTATGTGTACTTATGTACACTTACTATGTACAGTTTTACCCTTTGTTGTGAAAAAACATTAAATTAATTCAATCTTGTGCTCTAAATTCCTTTTGAGTCGACTGTATGTAAACTTTCACACTTTTATACAATTATACTTTACTATTTCCAAATCAAATGTATAATCAGCACAAAATGCAACAAAAAAATAAACGCTTTACTTGGCTTGCCACTGACGCGACCAAAAAAAAAACGGCTTCCCGGATATGTGTACAACTTACCCTGCGTTCGGTTCGGCTCGGTTCGTTTGCTCGTATGCTGAAAATGCTTCGTATGCCGAGGTTTTATGGATTTTCAAACTGAAAAGTGAAACAACTTGCTAGCTAATTTTAGAAATTAAATTGTGCAAGAAATTTTCCATGGAATACTGTATAAGCGAATGAATCTGGGGTAGCTCAGTGGTTAAGGCATTGGACTACGGCTCGCAAGATCCCAGGATCAAACCCCACAACCACCGAGTTGCCACTGTTGGGCCCTTGAGGAAGGCCCTTAACCCTCAACTGCTCAGATGTGTAATGTGATAAAAAATGTAAGTTGCTCTGGATAAGAGCGTCTGCCAAATGCCTAAATGTAAATGTAAGCGAATGCTGGCTAAATTGTGTGTACGTCCGGGAGTCATTTAAAACGTTTTATATACTGTATACACACACTTACAGTAAGATCAGTTAAACTCTAGAGACTCTAGAGATCAGTGATTAGTACTGTAGTTTCTCAAATAGCCAACCAGCCTACCTGGCACCACAGGTAAAGTTGCAGAGATCACACTTTCTACTCATTCTGATGTTTGATACAAACATTACCTGAAGCTCAATTTGACCTGTATCTACATGATTGTATGCATTGTGCTGGTGCTGCTGTCTTAGCAGTTAGAAAGTGTTGGCACAAGAAAGATTGGGGGCCTACTATATTGGACATTCAAGGAGCCCAGAATATCTAACATGAGCACATAACCTGGATAAGTGTATACTATAAATGAACAGGTACACAGGTATTCCTATTAAATTGGACAGTGAGAGTAAATATATAATCTTAAAGTAAACAAAATCTTCATCAGAATTTTGAGATTGCAACACCAAGTCCAAAACGAGTTAGGTAATATTCTGAGCATTAAACTCTACTTTCTATTTCTTATTTAAGCAATTACTTGACTGGGATTCAACCAAAAAGTTATATATTGTCTAAACTAAAACTGAATCTGATCAACAATAGCCTTTACAAATCCATATAATCATTCAGGCATTTTCATTTGCATATCACTGCCCAGTAAAAGTGTTCTAGCGACACCGAACTCAATTTCCCTCCAATGGATCTCACAGTCTCAGCTACCATCTCACCGTTTCAGCTGCAAATCATGACATACTGTAGACCTAGACAACGATTTCAAATTCTTCAATCACATCAATGACATCACCCATGAGATTTTTACTTTACATCATTGTGAAAAATATTTCTTACTACAGATATCACTAAAAAGATCATTAATTTTAAGATTTGTCTATGCAACATTCAGGGTGTCGATGATCACATGACTGGCTTCAGAGTTCAGTTCCGGTGTGTATTGTACTATCCCACTGCTCCAAAGTACCACATTGGTGCTTTGTGCATCCCAATCCTAATTCTCATATTGTCTTCATTGCTTTCACAACAGTCTAAGATAAAGACGTCTCTGATTTCCTATTGTATTATTCTTCTCTGCACTTGCAACACTTCCTGGATTCCTTTTATCATCTCCTTTTACTTTCTTGGACCCAAATTGGACCCAAATGTAAAATAAAAAAATAAAAAAAGATGTGTTCTGAACAGATTTAACTACAGGGAAAAACAGAAGGTGCAATCTTTTAGAATCTTCCCAGAATGTTCCACATGGCATCTGGTTGAGCCTAAAAGTAAAGTATGCAGCGGGTCTGGGATCCTAAAGGATGCAAAAAAGCAGCAAGAGCAGTCGGGTATAAAGGCTTATAATGAATGTGCATTTACAGTAATCCTAGTGACTCCTGGGATAGGTACTGTATGTGCTACTGTATGATTTTCTCTTTTTGAGACCTATTACGAACCTATTAAATACTGATTAGCTGAGCAATGTACTGTAGATGAGGTTGAGATTAAATTATAAAAGCCAGAATTCACAAACCATGCTGACACTGCCAGTTTTCATCCCAGTCTTAATCTGTGTTTTCCAGGGGTACTTTTAGTTTTCCCACTGTATTTGGTTTAAAAAAAAAAAAAAAAAAAAAAATTGGTTTAGATCTCACCCACTTTAGGTTAAAATGTCCTTTTTATTTAGTGACTACATCACACCAGCACTTGTATGAATCATTTTCAGTCTTTTCGGGTTATGCAGCTCTACAAATCGGTCAAGTACTTTGTATCATTGCACCCTTAGGTGTTTGCACTTTCTTCTGAGTTTGCTCTGGAGCAGAGAATCTACCAATAACTAAATATATATTTAAATGTATTAGGTGTTTAAGAAGTTGTTAAATTCAACTACTTCTCCCGTGAGCTGTATTTATCCTTTATTCTGACCCCTACACACAGATCAGCCATGACATTAACACCACAGCCGGGTGAATTGAATAACTTTATCACAGTTATATAACCATGAGCTGCTGACAGGCTCATGGGCACACGTACGCCTGCGGGGACCAAAGATCAGCCCGTCTGGCCCGATTCCATACAAAGCCAATGCAGCAAAACCTGACGGAAAAAAATCAACACTGGCAAAGACAGAAATGGATCAGAACACCTAGCGCATCACAGCCTGCCACACATAGGGCTTAGAAGGCAAAGAATTCAAGGCTGTTGATTCAGCCTCCAAATTCCCCAGATCTCAATCCGATCAAGCATCCATGGAATGACCCGGTCAAACAAGCATGATCCACGGAGCCCCCTACCTCACGACCCACAGCACCCAAAATATCTGCTGCCAACATCCTGGTGCCAGACACCACAGCACCCCAGAGGTCCCATTCAGCCACACCCTGGGGGACCAGGGCTGTCCCGGCAGCACAAAGGGAACCTAAAGCCTAGGTGGTTTTAATGTTAATGGTTTTAAAGTTATGGCTGATCGTGTGTGTATAAGACTCCTAGTGGCTGTGTGTTCATTCCTCATGTTCTATTTCTTCATTCACCCTTATTTTTCTTGTAGAACAAGTGCTTAATTTCTTCTTTATTTGATGAGTAAGTAAAGCACTGAAATGGAACAATAATCTTCTTTAAAGTAACTGTGTCCAACATGGGAAATGCTCTTGTTTAACATCGCATTTTAATTTCCCCAGCCTTTAATCCTGCAAGCTAAACAGATCTCAGTGAATTCGCTCTACATTTTAAAGTGATTTCAAAATATCAAGGCTTTGGAGTATCAACTATCTGACTCTTTAGTAAGATTTTAAAATAGAGTAATTACTCACGGTGTAATTATAGTGATTGCTAGAATGAAGAGAAAGTGTACACAAATACTCCTATAGTGTCTATGAAGTTTAGTTCAAATTCTCATTCACTAAAACTGACTAATCTCGTTAAGACATTGACCAACTATGTAAGGGATTCAGGTGAGTTACTGTAAGCCTCGTTTACACTGCAGGTCTCGATGCCCAATTCTGATTTGTTGCCTATATCTGATTTTTTTGACCGTCTGTTTA
>JAQQZT010000039.1:8534956-8558644 GCA_030068275.1 Clarias platycephalus | reverse complement strand
ATCACCACGAACAGATCCAGTTTCACCTCACCTCCGTTTCATCACCGCCCATCATACTCGGGCACCCATGGCTTCTACAACACGACCCATTAATCTCATGGACTCAAAACTGGATCTTGCAATGGGGGCCGACCTGTCACGAACTCTGCCTACGGGCTCCGGCTGGGACGTGCTCTAGGGAGTCCGAGGCCCCCGATGTCGACACCAACGCCATCCCTGTCGCCTATCGGGACCTGGCTGAAGCATTCTGCAAGCGGCGTGCCACCCATCTACCGCCCCATCGCCCTTACGACCTGGCAATAGATCTTCAGCCAGGTTCCATTCCTACCCGCGGCCACCTCTACTCCCTGTCCACCACCGAGATGCAGGCGATGGAAGAGTACGTATCCTCTGCCCTACGTCACGGCACTATTCGACCCTCATCATCGCCTGCCGCCACGGGGTTCTTCTTTGTGAAGAAAAAAGGAGGCGAATTACGCCCATGTGTTGATTATAGGGGGCTCAATAACATCACGGTTAAGAACCGACATCCTTTGCCTCTTACCAACTCTGCCCTGGACGCCCTCTCTGGTACCACCATTTTCACGAAGTTGGATCTCCGGAGCGCCTACAACTTGGTGCGCATCAGAGAGGGCGATGAGTGGAAGACGGCCTTCATCACACCCACAGGACACTATGAGAGCCTCGTCATACCCTTTGGACTTTGTAATGCACCAGCAGCCTTCCAACGCTTCATAAATGACGTGCTCAGAGACATGCTCGGCCGGTGGGTATTCGTCTACCTAGACAATATCCTCATATACTCGTGCACCCATACAGAACATGTCCAACATGTCAGAGCGGTACTGAAGAGATTAATCGC
The DNA here is from genome assembly GCA_030068275.1 of Clarias platycephalus. NCBI lineage: Eukaryota > Metazoa > Chordata > Actinopteri > Siluriformes > Clariidae > Clarias > Clarias platycephalus. Next base: position 8,557,782 of record JAQQZT010000039.1, on the reverse strand, counting down.
CCACCAACTGTACTGTAAGTTGGAAAAGTGTGCTTTTCACGAGCACTCCACCACGTTCCTGGGTTTTGTCATCTTGCCCCAGGGTGTGGCCATGGACCCGCAGAAACTCGAAGTTGTGCGTCATTGGCCCCTACCCAAGACCCTTAAGCAACTTCAACGGTTTCTCGGGTTTGCGAACTTCTATCGTCGCTTTATCTGGGACTACAGTACGGTTGCGGCCCCACTAACCGCCCTGACAAAACCCTCTTCTCACCACTTTCATCTATCTCCTTTCATCTATCACTTTCCACTGCTATCTCCGCTTTCCATGAACTCTGTCACCGTTTTACCACCGCCCCCATCCTCCTTCACCCAGACGCCAACCAACCGTTTGTTGTGGAGGTGGACGCCTTGGATGTGGGCGCCGGGGCCGTCCTATCCCAACGAGGTCCAGACCATACGGGGTAGTACCCAGTACCCAGGCGATACGGGGTAGGGGACCGCGAGCTGCTGGCCATAAAGTGGGCATTGGAAGAATGGCGACACTGGCTCCAGGGCTCCAGAGAGCCATTTATCGTCTGGACCGACCACCAAAATCTCATCACCATCCGGAATCTCAGTTAAACCCCAGACAGGCGCGGTGGGCCCTGTTCTTCGAACATTACAATTTCCATCTGTCATAGGCGGATCCCGCGCCTGTCCTGCCTTCAACCAAGATCATCGCCCCACTCCGTTGGGAACTGGAGACCAGGGTTCGCCAAGCACAGGCTTTGGAGGACAAACTCTGGACGACTCTATGTACCCAACCTTCTGAGGAACGAGGTCATCCAATGGGGACACTCCACTCCCGTCTCGGGACATCCAGGCACCCAACGAACCCTCCTCTTCATTCGACGTGCCTTCTGGTGGCCTTCCATGGCTAGGGACATCGACGAGTTCATCCAGGCGTGGTACTGTCATGCACACTCAATCTGCGCCCGGCACAAGGACCCGGGAAGAGGTTTGTTCCCTGGAAGAGGTTTGTTGTAGATTAAATGAGAGAAATGGGAACAAATATTTTGCTGCAACAGGCTGCAAAGTGCCTACAGATACAATTTAATAATTGTCTGTTTATGTAACAACCTCAGCAGCAACCTCATTCCCTCTTTCGTGTGTTTCAAGCATCACCAGTACACTAATCACTGGCCTGATCATCTGTATCTGCTTCTCCCTAGTTTGGGCTTTAAGTTTAGATAGTAAGATGGTTATTATACTTGACTTGAATGTTTAATAAACCACTGAGAGCCTTAACAAGCAAAAAACATTCCTCTGAAATTGGTGAGGTACAGTGACTGCTCTGGAAACGAGAATCAAAAACTTGCCAAATATGAGACGCCTAAAAAGGAAGCCTGGAAAACTTGATTCCCTGTAAAAAGTGCTATTTAAATAGTGTTACCAAATTTAATGTACTGTAAACGAGAACAGTTCTTTCTATAATAAACTTCCCAAGTGCACAAGGACAAACAGTAAACTGATGCACGGATGTGCCATATAAAAATAAAGCAAAGAATGGTTAGTTCGGACTTGCCAACAAGAGAATAAACTCAAATTTCAAATTATCTAACGTGTTAGAACTGCCAAAAGCGCCAGATGCTACCACAGCAGTAGCCGTAGATAAAATATATGACCAAGCCTCCTATGATGATAAATAGAGTTTAATGTACCTTTGAAAATAAAAAATACAAACTCAAAACTCGATCATAAAATCCTATAGCCATAAAGCTACAAAACGTCTATGGACAAGTGAGCAAACTGAGTCATTGAAAGCACTGCAATGATAAAAGGTAATCCACCGGTAAACAAACAGACCACAGAGTCTACATATCCGTCACCATGGTAACAACGAAGACCAGTGGACTGTTCATTGGAACAGGAGACCTGAAAAGGCAGGTGTACATACAACTGCTAAAGTGGCCAAGAAAATATTTACTTAAGTACAACACGATAGTTAAGAAAGGACTGCAAATATTAAAGCGCCACTGTACATACCAGTTTTATATTGACTCATAAATTGTTTATTGGTTTTATGCCCAAGGAACTACTTCATGAGCTAGGATTATGTACTGTACATGCTCATAATTAATGCAATGATCTATAAAGGTGCATGCATATGATTCATAGGTAAAAATTGGAAATGCTGCCCTTTTTACTCTTTCCATTTTCCTCACTACCCTGGAAGTAGAAGATTGGAGTATACATAATGTATATGATTCCAGTTATGAATTATTTATTTCATTGTTATTTTTTATTAATCTGGTAAAGTACAAGGAAATCAACACCATATTGAATGACAGAGTACATTCATTATAATATTAGCATATTTTAACATAATTGCCATCTCCTATATAGATTTCAATCATCTTTTCACATCACATATCCCCATCTAATCTCATCTATTTCAGTTCACTTTTTAAAACATCTTTTACAACCTGTTCTTTCTCAAATTTGAACTGCTATGTTCATGTGTTTGTAAATCCTGATTTTCGCAAAATAAGGTCCATTGCAAATCATTATGCATGCACATCTGCATATTAATTCAACCATATGGGCACTTCAGTGCAGCCAGAGCACCTTTTGTTTTATTAAGGAACTGGAGGAACCAGGAGGAAAAACATGTTAACACTGGGAAAACACATGTGAAGCTCCATAAGACTAAAGCCCTTGCTGTTGCTACATTGCTGTATAATGAAAAAAAAAAAAAAAAACGTACCCGATGCAAATGATCTGAAGCAACTATCTAAAAGAGATTAATAGTAATGTACTTGTTGTCAAGCCAGACAAAATAAAGATTTAAACTCAGAGTGCATTGCATACAGTAGCTCCAGAAATTTAGTCTTTTTAAATAATAATAATAATAATAATAATAATAATAATAATTATTATTATTATTATTATTATAAAGTAGCTTCAGAATTGAAAAAAAAAAAAAAAAAAAGCTTTCCATAGAGGTAAATGTTATTTCTGGGTTTTGGACGAAATAGGGAAGAGGGAGGTATGATGGCTTAGTGGATAGCACCTCGGATGTGGGGGAGGCGAGGTGTTCAAATCTCACCTCCAGTCAGTGTGTGTGGAGTTTGCATGTACTTCCTGTGTTTTGTGAGTTTCCTACATGTCCTCCAGTTTCTTCCCACAGTCCAAAGACATGTAGTGTAGGCTGATTGGCATCCCCAATTTCCCTGTACTCCATAGTCCCTGTCCGTGTTGTATGTCAGAATTCATGTCATGGATGAGAGTTTATTGGAGGCTGGTAATGAACCATCGACATGAATTTGAATTGGGGAAAATTCTATATCAGATTTTGTATGTTCCGTCACCAAAGGTGGTTTGAAAGAGCACGAAAGAAGTAAGAGCACTAGTAGCATGATATCCAAATATACTGGAAGTCTATGGAAGATAATAGCAAAAACACAAAAAACACAAAGGAATATTTACCTGGTTCCGAAACAGAATTAAATCCAATTAACAATGAGGAAGTGAGCGCACTAGACTAAGTGTCCTAACCGAAAGAGCCGAACAACAAAGAAGGTACTAAAACCAAGACCTACGATAGGGCCTAAAGTAAGAAAAAAAAAAAATCAGTTTTTATACTTAATGAACTGCTAAGTTATCATGTAAAGGTAACAATCAAAGCTGGTAACATTATTTTTTAGGATCAAAGACAAGTGAAACATTTGTTTATAAACGAACGCATAAAAGTAAAACTCACCTCCCCTGGACAGCACAGATTTTTCCTGTGCTGTATGTGGGATCAAATCAAAGACACCTAACATTTAAGGAAATCTCTGATGATTTTGTAGTATTTATTTGATCTTTCACAGCTTCATAACAAGTGAACTAGAGAAGCTCTGAAAAAGATATTACTAAAAACAAAGAACAGCAAAGATATAACCAAAACCAAGACCTATTATCGTGCACATAGTGCAGTTAATCCATTAGTTATTTAGTCAGGCATTTAGTCAATCTCTCAATAGTCAATCGTCAGTTTAATCATTCTGTCAGTCAATCATTCTTCTAGTCAGTACATCAGACATTAAAAGTCTTGTGATTTGAGTCAGTCATTCAGTAGGTTAGTTATTCAGTCAGTGAATATTTTAGATTCAAGCCCACTTCAAAAGGTTGTATGTATTTAAATATTTCTTATATTTTCAACTCAAAGGAAATAAAATGGGGAAGAATTATGTTTCAGACTTTCAGATCTGTGTGGACGCAGCTGTGTCTGGTTGTATTTGTACTCTAACTTCAGCATTATACAGTATTTCGCCCAGCAATTATTGCTAAGCTTTTCCAATACTAAGTATTAGCCAGATTGTGGGGGGATTTTATGGAATTGGTTTCTTTGAGTTCAACTGCCCATTTCAGCTCTGGACCACAATCAGGCCTAATTTGGCTGCTGCTTAAATCAGTTCCAATATTGTTCTCTGTTTGCCTGCTAGCTGGATGGGGTAGTACTCTGCTCAAGTGCTCTGTGTCTTATTTCAAGTCGTACCACATGCTTTCCAAATCTCATCAAATCTTGATGAATACAACAAATTTCTCCTTTTTGTTTGAACATTTCTTTTTTTCACAAATATTTTTTTCGCATGGTTGCCAAGTATTTGGTTTGAAACTCATGAATTTCTGTCGAGTGCCATGCAGTTACACTACACAAAACATCTTCCATAGCCAAATGAAGCTAAATTAATTTCCCACCTAACAGGGTATTATACAACAGTTAGTTCTGACCGAGTAATCAGATTGGACAAGAGGCGTTCCATGAGTGGTGATCAGAGGTGGGGAGAGTAGGCAAAAAATGTCCTGAAGTAAGAGTAGCTGGAGTTCAAAATAATATTACTCAAGTAGAATTAAAAAGTAGTCATCCAAAATATTACTCAAAGAAAGAGTAAAAAAGTATTCGGTGAAAAGACTACTCAAGTACTGAGTAACTGCTTCAATGTCCGATTTCTTTTTCTTCTTCTTCTTTTTTTTTTTAGAAATTAGAATAATTATATATTAGTGTATATATTCATGTGTGTCTGTTGTGGCGGACCACGGTTTGACGTTGTTCTTCTGCAAGCGAAACATGCTTTGTACTGTATATGATGCCAGGGGTGCATCATATTTTTTCAACACGTGTGTTGGCAATTAATTCTGTACTGAAATATACTTATATGTTCATAGACTGTTAAAGTAACATTACATGTACTGTACAAGTAAAGTTAACATATAATCATACAAACATGAAAAAAGGCATTCTATACTCACCTCAAGATTGTAAATTCAAATTCAAATTTTATTTGTCGCATACACAGTACGATATGCAGTGAAATGCTTATACGACCGCCCGTGACCTTAAAAAGTTTAGAAACAATTAACAAGAAATAAATAGTGGAATAAAATAAGCGTAAATTTAGCTGAAACTAAAGAAAATAGAACAAAATATAAAGAATTTTAAAATATATACTGTATAAGAAATATAAAAAGAAGATATCTGTACAAAAGACAAAACAGCAAATTTAAAATGGAAATAAAAATGGAAATAAAAATGGAAATAACCACAAGATCCCACTAGCAGCAGCATGGATTTATGGGCGTTCCGCAAAATTAGAGAAAGATGCGGGCATTTTTGTTTGCGCAGTGAGCATACGTATGTAGGACGGATTCACAGGTAGGATAAATTTATAGAAGACCTGATTGGTCAAACAGAGTCATGTGATTATTGTTGCTACATCTGATTGGTGAAGATCCACCGGCTGCATCTGTAGAATAAATGGTTAAAAAAGTAACGAGTCGAGTGTAGCCGAATGTAGCGGAGTAAGTGTAGCGTTTCTTCTTCACAGGCCTGCTCAAGTAAAAGTAAAAAATATGGTGCAGTAAAACTACTCATAGAAGTAATTTTTTTTTTACTCTAATACATGTAATGAAGTAAACGTAACTCGTTACTACCCACCTCTGGTGGTGATATACTGTAGAGCGTAACTGTATGTATCACTCCACATCACAGGTATTCTATCAACTGTTAATTACACCAACTGTCGGTCACAGCATGAATAAGAGTACATGGGTGAGAACAAACTACAAAGCTAACTAGCTTCAAACATAAGGCTGAATCCCAAATCACTCTTTAACCCCTGATCAAGGGCACTAGCAGGTGTGTGGAACAAGGGATTTTACACCATAGTGCACTAGCTTTCCTTTAATACTAACCCTGGAGCCCTGATGTTAACTGATATTGTAAAGCAGAATAAGTGCAAATATCAAGTAAATCTTGTAAGTTTCTCAGGAGTGTCCACTACCTCCATGGTTTATTCTGCTCACCTTTTTTTGGTTACATAGTGCCTTTAAGAATTGTTAATATCTGTCAATCACTATCTGTCAGTCTCCAGCTGTCCTGTCTTGCCTGTTACGGGAGGATATGTGTTGGCGGAGCAAAATAACTGATTGAATAAATAAGCAAATCATAATCTGTTGATATCAAAGGACATTTGTTGAACCTCTCCAACACCTGCTTAACTATACTCTGATGCAGACAGTGGTGGTCAAAAGCATGATCATCATTAAAATGCTAAAGAAATGTCAATATTCATGGGTGTTATGCTCATATGCTAAATGTGTCCCTTAAGAGTTCCTTAAACCCTTTTCAATTGAACCTCATCCATAATTATTGAGATTATGTCTTAAATCACAATTCAGCTCATGTCTGTGGTTTGATTACCCTTTTATTTCAGTTTGCTAATAATCCCAGTAAATCCACATCCAAGCTCGGCATAAGTAAAGAGAGGATGGTCTATTAAAATAAGATCCAGCAATATAATGAATAGTTATATAATGGGAGGAATAAGCAAATGTTGCATGAGATGAAGGTCATGATGACTTTACTAACAAGCATAATTTACCCAGTGTGTGATCTTTTGATTCATAAGGAAGTACAAATAACCCGTGAGTGATATTTGCTCAGTCAGAGACCAGGTGTCCTCTGCCTGTGCTCATTCAGCACACAAATCATTGTAAACACACGCACACAAACCATTGTAAGCACTCACACAGCACAGATATGAATCTCTGACCATTCTGTACCTGATTTGCATTTTAAACAACCCTTCAATAGGCAATATAAGCCAAAGGCCTGGAGCAATTTCTCTCCCAGCTCTTGCACCAGCTTATAATTCCTGTTGTCTGTGCACAGACAACTTATCTGTTTTTCCCTCTTCTCTTCTTCATCCTTTGCCTCATTTTGACATGCTACTTCCAGCTTAACACTTCAAGGCAGGATATGTCAGATTTATAGCTTCTTCTTGGCCTCATCAGCCTTGCCTTGGGCCCGCAGATAACTGTCTGTACATGGCATTACAGCATCACGCAGAGAGCCTGGCTTTCCATCCCTTTAATGCCATGTGTAAAACTGCTTATTAGATACACATACTTTCTTTATCTTGTCACCAGCAAACTTTTGTTATCTACTGCCACATACTGCTGCCAGGTACCAGACCCTTTAGCTGTAAGATAACTTTCTACACCCTGTAGTACAATTTCCTGCCAACTGTTACGAATATTGGGCTTGTTGTTGAACTACACTCACTGGCCATTTAATCACTTCTGTTCAACTGCACTTAAATGCAAATATCTAATAAACAATTACATCAATTACATGAGTGCAACTCAATGATTTTAGGCACTTAGGCATTTTGAAGACGATCTGATAAAGTTCAAACCGAGCATCATAATGGGATTTAGACACACAGCTATCTCTAGGGTTTATAGAAAATGGTTTGAAAAGAGAAAATATCCAGTGAGTGGGAGTTCTCTGGGTGAAAATCCTTTGTTGATGCCAAAGGACAGAGGAGACTGGCCAGACTGGTTCGAGCAGATATAAAGGCAGCAGTAACTCACATAACATCTCATTATAGCAGAGGTTTGCCATAGTGCATCTCTGAACGCACAACCGATCGAACCTTCAAGCAGATGGGCTACATCAGCAGGAGACCACACAGGGTACCACTCACGTCAGGAGGAATGGGAAGCTGAGGCTACAATTCTAATGGGCTCACCAAAATATTGTAGGACAATAGAAGATTCGCAAAATCTGGTTGCATGGTCTGATGAGTCTGCTGTGATATTCAGATGGTAGGGTCAGCATTTGATGTGAACAATATGAAAGCATGGATTCATCCTGCCTTGTAGCAATGTTTCTGGCTATCTGAATACCTACAGTATATTTCTCCTGGAACACGTTGGGCTCCTTAGTACCAAGTGAGCATTGTTTGAATGTGGCAGCCAACCTGACGATAGTTGCTGAACATGTCCATCCTTTTATGACCACAGGATAACAGGTCATGTCACAAAGATAAAATAATCTCAAAAATGATTTCTTGAACATGACAATGAGTTCACTCTACTCAAATGGTCTCAACAGATACCAGATCTCAATCCAATATAGCACCTTTGGGATGAGGTGGAACCCAGTACTACCTGTAGCAAGGCTTATGTAAAACCTAATGTAATGTAAACCTAATAAAGTGGTCAGAGAGTATATACAGTACAGTAAATATACCATAATGATCTTGCTATCTATTAGACGCATGATGAAAGTTACTGTATACCAACAGAACCCATTAAAGCCAACCTGCCATTGTTTATTGGCCTACAGTATGTGTTTTTGAGTTATTCAAGCAACCACTCAAAGAAATCAACAACTACAAAAATAAGGAACTGAATTAGTAATAAATAGAACAACATTAATAAGGGTTGATTTAAAAATATTTTCAATTAAAAAAATATAATTTAAAAAAAAAAAAAAAAAAAAAATATATATATATATATATATATATATAAAACATGGACCCTATTTTGAGAACCACTAATTTCTATAAAATGTTATGCTTTAACTTTTGCTTTGTCTGTTTTCTATTGTAATACAAACTAATTACATGCAATGACTGTGTTCTTGGATTGTCTTTGGAAAGCGGTCCATGTTCCAAGTTAATATGAACACAAATTTGGTTTTGGGTTCTTTTGATTATATCTGGATCTTGTTGCAGCAGGAAGTGTTGCCATATCACAGCTCCAGAGTACCTAGTTTGATCCAGAGCTTTTGTGTTCTCCTCATGTTTGTGTGGATTTCCTCTCCAGATTTTGTCTTACCTTTTAAAAATATGCTGGTAAGTGGATTGATGTTAAATTGCCTTTAGGTATGAATAAAGTGTGTGCATAGTGGTCTGCTACGGACTTGCATCCCATGCATGTTGAATTCTTCCACCTTTCTCCTAGTGTTCCCGGGATCGACTCCAGATCCACCGTGGATCTACATGCTCGCGGGGACAAATAAATCATTTCTGAACACCTTTAATAAGCCCGAGGAATGAAATCATCTTGGGAAATATACATAATTCTTCCAGTCAACCTAAATGTGTCTCATCATGATCATGGCTCATATCTGTGTGTGTCTAATTAGACTTTCCAAAAGCCAGCTCTCGTGACACAATTATGAAGATGCAATAAAACCAGTAGTGGGTGTTGCAATAAATGCTGCAAAGACTGAAGTCCCATAGGGAAAAGTAGTTATGGCTTTTCAAAGCACTTGCCTCGCCTGATCCACCACAGTGGCAGCCTCTTACAGTTTACACATGCTTCCTTTCAGATAGAATTTACAGTACAGTACGTTATCCTGTTAGAGGTTCCCAACCCTGTCTGACCTTATGAAAAACAGCAGCATCATCACTATGTCTCTTTGTCTTCTATCAGTTCCCTAGAGAAATATACAGTAGCTGCTCAAATACAACCAATGTTTACAAAAATGCCAGTTCGTCTCTGTCTTCGTCACCGTCTAACATTTCTTGTAACTTTTTAGGCCTATGCAGTTCAATTGTTAAACACTTCATGTCAGTGCTGTTTTGCTTTTTTCCCCCCCTCTATTATCTCTAGAATACCTTCCTGCAGGCTAAGACAGAAGAGGACATCTTCACCCATTTGGGATTGGACTATATTGAGCCTTGGCAGAGGAATGCTTAGACCTCGCCCTATTCATCAAATGTGCACATTCCTGCAGCTAATCTCCCCTCATAGCACACTGCTAGACTGCACAGATTCAATGTCATCAATGATTTATTTCACATAAAACCAAAATGGTAATGCTTTTTTCCACCTCTTAATACACATGCTACAATTTGATGAAATATATGGGCATATGTTTTATGTTATGTTATGTTATGTTATGTTATGTTATGTTATGTTATGTTATGTTATGTTATGTTACATTATGAATTAATTTTCTTTTTCTTGTAGAAAATCTAAAACGTAAAAAAAATACTGCATATGTGTTATATGTTTTTGCTATACAGTCAAGGTAAGAGAGAGTTAGAGAAAATGAATTGCTGTAATTACATCAAACCAGATGAGACTAGACTGTCTAGGACCTCATGTGGTGCTAATAAGCACAGGTGGAGTTTAACAGCAGTATAAGTGATATTGGATTCCAGCTATAGTGAGCATCATTTACTGAATCCTTGGTTCCTCATTACAAGAGAATAACTGTGCTGGAGGAATCATCTACTTTCTTTTTAATAGATCACATACACTTAGAATGGTTTTTTTGCAAGTATGTGGATATTTAGTATTCATGCAACATTGTTGAATTGCTTTTCTATTGTACAGTGCTGACAGGTTAGTTCAGGTTTTAAATATGACACAATTTTGACTGCATCTATGCTATACAGCACATACTGTATGAAGGGAATAAAATGTCTCCCTAAAATATTTGTACTTACTTCAAAGAAAGAGCTTATATACAGTACACTCATACGGAGCTGCAATTAAATAATAAAATTGTTCTTTAGTACGAAGCCATTAGTGGCACAATTCAGGTGTTGGGTATACAAATAAATTGCATTCAGAAAATGTGAATACATTTGTGGAATATAAATCACAATATAGGAATAAGACACATGATTCTGTCAGTAAGCAAATTTTCAAATCATCTTTTGTCTTTGGATGTTTGCATTTGTTTTTATGTTTCTGGGAGACATACATTGCCCGCCTTTCTTGATTGACCTTAAGTATCAAGTAAAGACATAAAACTACTGACCAATACTGCTGACCCATCAACTTTGTGGAAGTAATTTACAGTAATTAGGGGAAACAAAAAAATCATGAATGAAGATCACTTAAACACTAGAAGTCACAGCTATGTTTAATAGTGACAGTAAGATAATTTCCATGCACGATCCAATAAGAATTTACAGAATTGGAAATAAAGAGTTGTGTCGTTATAAGAAAACCACCTGTTAGTGAGACTAATCTGAAAAATAGTCTTCAGTTTTCTAAGGAGCATAAAGTTTGGACTTTGGTGCAATTGAAAATTATCTATTCCAGAATGATGTGTGTGTCAGTGTAAGAAGGGAAGCACATGATGTGATATACCCATCATGCACAGTGGCCACTGTACAAGCCTCTGGAGGCAGTGGTATGATCTGGGATTGCTCCAGTCTAGATGCAGAAATGTGGCAATAAAATGAAGTCAGTTTATGACCTAAATGACAAGGTTACCACATCAGGGGATTTTTGTTTTCATCTTTGATGGCACAGGCATATTCCAGGATTCAAATTGTGAAAGAATTTCTCCTGGGAAATGGGAGCGTGAGGAATCATTTCCACACATGAATCGGCCACCAGATTACACGCTGTAATCAAATCTACAGGACGCCAAAGGAAATCTTGGCGATGCACCATTTCTTGTGCAAGCAGTTTGCGACTGATCTTTACAACTAAAGCATGACGGCTTATTTAAATGTCAGGGATCATAACATCATGTTTTGCAGTGGCGTCCTGAATGTGATCACGGGTTTTCTATACAAGATCTGTTAGAATTTGATTAATTCCCATATAATAAAAGCAGACACACTTTAACTTTACATGCTTGTTTTAATAGATGCTGTGTGTTCCTCTTAGCACTTACTGTCCCTCTTAATTGTATCACACAGTGAGAGGCCACTGTGTTCCAGCCAAAAACGCGCCCTCTTGATACTCACAAGGGCCTATGTACCCTGTTATGTCTAAGAACACAGATGCTCCTATTTAAAGAGCTGTAAATAGAGCAGTCCAGGCGTTTCCAGGACTCGACCCCAGGGTCTTCGCACTTTTTCTGTCCAGAAAGACCTCAGTGCAAAACAGAGTCAAATCCTGGTGTTCAAACTAGGTTACCTACTGTTGCTCTCCTTTAAAATTCCTTTAAATCAAGCTTCAAAGTCAAATATCAAAAATCGTTATTTTTCAGAGAGTCAGTAGCTTAGCCAAAAATGTGTTGGCAAAGCAATTTGATGAGCAACAATCTGTCCTCACAATCTGTCCTCAGGAGATCATGTGTTTGAATCCTGACAATGCCACAGTCATCTGTGGCTGGGAGTGCAGGAGAACAAATTTGACTGTGGTTTCTGGGTGGGAGGACCGGCATCAGGGAGACATTGGTTAAGGGGTGGTAGAAGTGAACTTAAGTACAATGCGGTGAAAAAGTATTTGCCTCCTGAATTTTTCCCTTTCACTTAAATGATTCAGATAATACTAAATTTTTAATATTACACAAAGATAACCCAAGTAATAAAAAATGCAGTTTATTTTAATGATGATTTCATTAATTAGGGAAAAAAAGCTTATGACAAAGTAATTGCTAAATCATGAATGGGCTAAGCTTTTTGGAAAGCTGATTAGAATGTCACTTGCCACACCCAGGCCTGATTACCACCACACTTGTTGAATCAAGAAATCACTTAAACAGAACCTGTCTGACAAAGTGAAGCATGACAAAAGATATCAAACACAACAAGCATCACAATCTAAAAACAACACAATCTAAAGAAATTCAAGAACAGATGAAGAGTAGTTGACATTAATCAGTCTGGAAAAGGTTACAAAGCCATTTCTAAGGCTTTTGGACTCCACAGTCATTATCCACAGCCATTATCCACAGTGGTGAACCTTTCCAAAGTGGTTGGCCTGTTACAATTACTCCTCAAATACAACAACGACTCATCCAGGAGCTCATAAAAGAACCCAGAATCTACTTGCAGGCCTCACTTGCCTCAGTTAAGGTCAGTGTTCATGATTTAACAATACAAAAGAGACTGGGCAACAATGGCATCCATGGGTCAAGTTCCCTGGTGAAAGCGACGGCTGACCAAAAAGAACACAAAGGCTTGTCTCACATTCGCCAAAAAACACCTTGATTATGCCCAAGACTTTTTCTGTGGGTAAATATTCTGTTTCATAAAAATAATATCATACCAACAGGAATAGGAATTGGCCAACATTTGAGCTGAAATGTGTTGAAAAGAAAGTTCACTTTCCAATTACTGTACTTTTTTTTTTTTTTACTTTTTTTTTTGTGCTATTCTTCTGAGAAAAGAAAACATTTTACGTTGCTGTTTTGGTCAATATGATCTCTTATAGATTGTTGCACATAAACATTCTCCTCTTTGCAATATTGCCGAGGGATCATAAAAGGAAACAGCCACTCCGAATGTTTGTATTGAAATATTTGTGATGTGTTTAGTGTGGTGGTGCTAATTTGTTGGCTGGTGCTTTATTTTCATTAATCCTGTCACAAGGTCACACTTGTATGCAATGCTGACGCTAAAGGAAATCTTGCTTGTGCAGTTACAATTGTGTTCAATAAAACAAATAATTTTGACAAGCATAAGGGATAACAGCTGGATTTGGCTGTTAGCTCATACAAACAAAATAGCAAGAAGTCTCCTTATTCCAGTGATGTTCAAAATAATGATAATGAAAAAACAAACACTATAGAAGTAGTGGAGACAGTAACACATTGGAACACAATGTAATACAGCTTTAAGACACAGTTTGGTTACGGTCTGTATCTGTCTTGCTGGCACCACTGGCAGCAGGTAGTCAAATGGCATTGTGGATAATGCATAAAAATGACGTAAAAAAAAAAAAAAAAAAGCTATATGAATGATGCTTGAACAAACAGAAAGCAAACAACAAAATTTCAACTTCATGAGTGAAATCTTAGATGCATACGGACAAAAAGAAAATGCTTTTCTTCTTTAAGCACTTGAATACATTTTGTTAGTCTTCGATGCTACATGCTTTAATAAAAAAGTCCAATTAGCAGATTCACTGAAACATGCTGATTCCTGTGCTTTGAGGCAGTGACGGTTATCCTGTAAGTATTGTGTCTAAAAATACACAAGTGATCCATAATCCATTACAAAAAGAACAGACTGTGGATGTTTCCGACACATATTCAATAAGCCGCAGAAAAGTCTAACTTCCTGTAAAAACAAAAAAAAAAACAGCACTAATAAGTCTATCTCATATCAAATGAACCCGAAGAGCTGAGCCTTATCTCGGAAACTTGGGAAAGTTGTGTTAGTTTATACCTGATATTTGTTTCTTGCCTCATATTTATTAGAACACTGCGACTATGCGTATTAATCGTGGTAATAATTACAACACTTGGGTATGAAGCATATAATTGTATGCTTTAAAATGCTGCCTTATATTCAATTGCATATAATTAGCATAAATTTATTTAGTATGAAGCGCTTTGTAGAACTATAATTATTTTTATTTTTATAATTAATTTTAAAAAGCCTATGGCTCGTATGTTTTTTTTCTTCTTCAGCATTCTGGAAGCATCAGTAGTTCCTTCTTTATTTCTCAGTTCCTTTTATTTTATTTTATTTTGCACAGAGCTTTTTTTTTTTTTTTTTTTTTTTTTTCAGTTTTCAGCAATAGTCTGTGCTATCTTTAAGCATCCTCCCTGACTTCCACTCAGCTTGAATAATGTTAAGCCGTGCACTTTGGGACAGAGAACGATCTGTTGGTGTCATTAAAAGTGAGCTTTGTTCAGCACTTATAATGGGCCTCTGCAGTGGGAAAGGGAAGGTCATTTAGCTACATGCTCATTTGTCTGTCTGGAGGTTAACAGTGTGATAGAGAGGACTGATGCTATCAGGGTGCGTTTCTGAGCGTCGGTGCGTGCAATAAAATGGAAGACGTTAACTTCCTGCGTCATGTTGAGCACAGAAATGAGTCACAGTCCCACCTATAGAATAATATGAAGGATGCATTCATTTAATACACCAATCAAATACAACATTAAAGCCTATAACATTAGACCCACTATTGTGTTGGTTCCCCTTGTGCCACAAAAAACAGCTGTGACACCTTGAGGCAAGACCTCTGAAGGTGTTCTGTGGTATCTCGCACCAGAACTGCTGTATGTTGTACCTCCACAGATCAAACTTGTTTGTCCAGCACATCCCATGGATGCTTAATCAGATTGAGATCTGGAGAAGGAGGCTGGATCAACAACATTAAACTCTTGGTCTGCTAAGCCACATATAACTCTATACACTAAAGTATTTGCACTGTACTGTACGTTTCTATAAAACGTTGCCTTCAGAAGACACCTAATTATTAATAAAGTTCACTTGTGTGTCATTTAATCCCAGCTGTTCTGTGAAGCCCTTAGAGGTTTGTTAGAGAACATTAGTGGACACCAGCATCATGAAGCCCAAGAACACATCAGACAGGCCAGGGAAAAATCTCTGAAGCAGGGTTACGTTATAAAAAAATATCCCAAGCTTTGAACATCTCACAGAGCACTGTTCAATCCATCATCCAAAAATGGCACTACTATGTACCATTATGACACAACTGCAAACCTACCAAGACATGGCTGTCTCAAAGAAAAGCATTAATCAGAGAAGCAGCCATGAGGCCCATGGCAACTCTGGAGGAACTGTGAAATCCACAGTCTAGGGAAAATCTGTCCACAGGACAACTATTAGTCATGCACTCCACAAATCTGGCCGTTATGGAATAGTGGCAAGAAGAAAGCCATAAGAAGTCCCGTTTGTACTTTGCCACAAGCCATGTGGGGGGGACAGCAAACATGTGGAAGAAGGAGCTCTGGTCAGATGAGAACTTTTTGGTCTAAATGCAAAATGCTACAGTACGTGTGGTGGGAAAACTAACATTGCACATCTGAACACACCATCCAACAACACACCATGAAACATGGTGGTGGCAGCATCATGTTGTGGGGATGCTTTCCTTCAGCAGGGACTGGGAAGCTGGTCAGAGTTGATGGGAAGATGGATGGAGTTAAATACATGGCAATCTTTGAGAGTCCGCAAAATGCTTGAGACTGTTACGGAGGTTCACCTCCCAGAAGGACAATTACACAGTGCCAGGCAGTTGTCCAGAAGGACATTTTAGTTGGGGTTTCAGAGTAAGGGAGGCTAAATACAAATGCACGGAGGTAAATACCAAATTAGGGAGAAAATCAGGGACCCCCACCCCAACAATTGACTGATTTTGTGTGTGCTTTTGTGTATGGTGTCCTGAGATGAACTAGTGTCTCATCCAGGATGGATTCCTACTGTACATAATACCTATTCCCACCAAGCAATTGATTCTGGATTCCCCATTGAGGTGGAGTGTAAAGTGGTTACTGAAAGTGACTGTAATTGTTGGGCCAAAACATCTTAGTGCAGCCTAATACAATTTAACAAACTCATTATTCCGTTATCCACCTTGAAGCCCGAAGCATATTATTCTATAACTACTATGAATTATTCAGTAACTGCAGAGAAATTAAGAGCTACGCTGTTTTGACAGAGTGGAAAGTAAGTCTGGGACTTTAAAGAGCTATGAATTTTTGGTTAAAGACCCAGCAGTGAGTTCCTTGGAATCCCCTCACTAGCGCGGCACTCCAACCACCACACAAGTATTAAACTATTACAGCACAGGTAAAAAAGAAAAGAAAAGTGAAGATCAGTGTGGATTCAGGCTGTATCATGATTGTGAGAGCAAACTTTTTTTTTTGTTTTTTTTTTTGTATTGTACTCCTGGAGATGATTTATTAGTTGTGCTGTACTGGCTGCACTGTGTGTCCAAACAGTCAAAGGCAACAGAAGTGGATGACAGAATAAGGGCACTGTGTATCCTCTCTTTGCCACTTGCATCCTGTCACTGTCAGCCACTCTGAAAAAGACATATAAACCGATTTAGTCTGTGCAGAGGAAAAGCGAGGAAGCCAATGATGGAGCGGAAGAGTAGACAGATTAGAACAGATACAGGCGAAGCACTCGGATGAGGAGTGACAGGGCGTCATTTGGCACTCACACACGGAGAGAATGACAGGGAGAGGTCTCTCTCCGGTTAAGTAGTCATTAATTTGTCACACAGGTTTGCCGATGATTTGAGAGTTTAGTGGCTGTGTTGAATGAGTGATGTTATTGCCAAATGACTTAATTAAAGGAGCTTGATTGGAGTGGCAGCCTTAGGTTGTTGATTCCAACAAATTCTCACCTTGATTGGTATTGACGTTATGTTTTCTGCGATTTAGGCAAAATTACATTGCTGAGATAATGATCATTTAATGAGAATCAATTCATTCCACTCGCATTAGTTTGTAATGACCAGCTGATAAGAACACAAAGTGACAAGGATTTGCTGTATAGGCATTTCTGATAATAAGAAAAAAAAGACTACCTGACAAATAAAATAGCCGTTTCTTGCTCAGAGAGATCCTGTGGATGACGATCATGGTAACAAGGGCTATCGTGTGTGTATGTGCATGTGTATGGGTCAGAGCCATAGAGATTAAGGGTTCTCAATCTTCATTCCAATTACTGTCCACTTTAATAGGAACACTTGCACACAGTCATCCAATCAATCATCAACGCATAAAAATCATGCAGATACAAGAAATGAGCTTCAGTTAGTGTTTGCATCAAACAGAATGAAAATAGGGGAAAAGTGTGAACTCGGCGACTCTGTGATTATCACATTAATGTTGGAACCAGAAGGACTGGTTTGCTTATTTCATAAACTACTAAACTCCTGAGATTTTCACACACAACAATTGCTGGAGCTTATATCAAATGGTGTGAAGTGAGCGACAGTTCTGTGGGAGGAAATGCCTTGTTGATATGAGAGGTCACAGAAAAATGACCAGATGGGTTCCTGCCAGGGCGGCATGGTGGCTTAGTGGTTAGCACTGTCGCCTTGCACCTCCAGGGTCCGGATTCGAGTCCCGTCTCTGTGTGCATAGAGTTTGCATGTTCTCCCTGTGATTGGTGAGTTCCCTCCGGGGACTCCGGTTTCCTCCCACAGTCCAAAGCCATGCAGATTAGGTTAATTGGTGTTCCCAAATCGCCCGTAGTGTGTTAATGAGTGTGTGTGTGTACCCTGCGATGGATTCGCACCCTGTCCAGGGTGGACCCCGCCTCATGCCCTAAGCCTCCTGAGATAGACTCCAGGCTCATAGATGATGAGTGAGTGAGTGAATGCACCTGCCAGGAAGGATAGACTGTAGTAACTCACATAATCATGCACAAACAAAGAATCGTGCAATCGACGAGCTGTACAGAAGCGGCAAGAAACCGAGGCTATCGTGGGCACAGGCTCATCAAAACTGAAGATTAGAAAAGTTTTTTCCATTTTTGGGTATATCTGTGTCGTCTGATAGCCTCGGATTCTTGCTCCTGACTGGTTGTGGGATCACAGATGCTTTTCTGCTCACCCTGTTCGTATATTTGAGTTTGCTTATTTGAGATAATGTAGGCTTCTGGTCACGGTGAACAGATCTAGTTATTCTCCTCTGATCTCTCTCATCAGCAAGTTGTTTCAGCCTGTGTAATTTCTAGTAACAAGATGTTTTTTTTCCCATTTCAGACCATTCTGCGTAATCTCTAGTGACTATTGTGTATCAAAATACATAATGAAATATTCAAACTAGCCTGGCTTGCACCTACAACAATGCCGTGGCAATAGACACAGAGATCATATTTTTCCACATTCGTTAATGCTAACTGAAGCTCTTGTTCTGTATTTACGTGATTTTATGGATTGTGCTGTTGGGATAAGATGAGATGATGAGCTAATGTACCTAAGTGTTCCTACCAGAGTGTATATATTACAGACCCACACAGCACAAATTTACTACACAAAAAAAATCTGTTCAAATATTAACTATATTACTTAAACATGTTGTTTTTATTTTGCCTTCTTATGTCTGGAGAGTTGTTTTTCACCCATATAGCATGTTGTTACTAAAACAGTCATTAAATTCCAGTTGAGATAATTTATAGGCATATTAACATCGATAATTGTGCACGCGCCGTTTGCACCACGGTAACAAAATGAACCGATCCTGGAGCCACTCAATGCTTAAGAAAGCCTCTAATGATGCATCGGCATCATCGTATTTCGGGTAAATACAAGTGAGTATTGCTGCCGCCTATAGGGTGGCTATCATGGCACACTATAGGCGGCATGATAACCCCTGTTTCTGAGTTTAGTTCCTGTGTGTGGATGTTCAGGATGATTTTCGACCCTCCAGTTGGAATAGCAGTGCCTTTTTTTAGTTAGTAAAAAGTCAGAGCCCTATACTTGGCATGGCGGCTGCTGATTCTGGTTATGTGTGTGAACGCTCCAGTTCGTGACCCTACAGATGACATAGCAGCCTCTATATGAGTGTGTAAATGTTCTCGTCTGAGTATTGGCCAGACAAGGAGGCGGACATTTCCCTGTCTTATTTGCTTGGCAAAGTGGAGCTATGCAAAATCACGACTCTCTCTCTCTCTCTCTCACTTTCTTTGCTTTACTCAGATGTGTTTCAATATAAATAAGACGAAGAGGCTAATGCACTGGTTTTATAAGTTGCTCAATTTAAGACCAGGCTGAAAATAGATATTTGCAGACATCCCCTCATTTTACACGTGTGAATTCTTATATACACTAGCAACATACAGGAATGTACTACTTACAGTATACTGTATCTATGCTACTAAAACACTTTTCCATTCTTACATCATTTATGTAGTCATTTAAATAAACTACTGTATGGACATCTCCATGTTTTGTTGCATCCCAGGCATTTACCTGGAATGTTTGTTTCAGCCAGATTTTATAAACGGAATTATAAATTTTGCTGTAATTCTATAATCTTTGTGCTGTACATACAGTATACTGTACTGTAGCTGCACTACATATATGTACTGTACGTGCATACTGTAATAATATAGAACGTCTGTCCAGCTCAGATTAAGTGCAAAATTTATTTATTCATTTATTTATTATTATTTTTTTATGTGAACGAGTGAAGCGTTACTGACAGCATGGCAGAGTCTCTCTCTTTCTTCAATGACAAACATTTTCTGTAGCGTCCTTTTTAAATTCATCAAGGTATGCTCTGCTTCTCCCCGCTCACTCCTCACCAGATGGTCCACTGTACAGCTAGATGAATGGGCCGACTCCCTCAAGAACGTGCATTCCATGTTGGCGCCAAACACACTGATCCTAGGTCAGGGCGAACAGGAAAGTTTCTACAATTAAAGTTAACACTGGCATCCAGAGAATAGCCCCTAAACCTGTCTTTTTAGTACTTACATTCATTCCTACACTACTTCTCATTTCTGGTTCTCTTGAGTTGATCAGTGTAAGAAAATATATATATTTTTTTTCTTTTACTTTATCTTTCCCAGATGTCCTAAAAAAAAAAGTAATTACAGTACAAATTTTGCACTTCTTGCATGGGCATGACTCAAACCTTAGGCAATAGACCATAATATTATGCTAACAATTACCTCATGTGTCAAGCACAATAAAAAAAGTTTCGCTCCCTCTACTTGTAAAACTTTCTAGTCATTCTGAACTGCAAAAACCAAGAAATCCAGCGGTATAGACCAGCAATAAGCAGCGTTTAGATTAAAATCAATATCCATTTGTTATCCAGAGTAATCAGTAACCATTAGTGTCCATGTCACACTAGTTTGAAATTTGGCATGATGCATGTAATTGAAGCATAATTGAAAACAACTGTAAACATGGCAGCTAATATAAGCTAATCAATCTGGCATCATTTCAGACATCGATATAATGTGATTGCGGCCTTCGTTTATCATTTCCCGTTCCACGCTCATAAATTCAAAGTTAATTCGGAGAAGAAGAAGAAAAAACACTGACACTTAGACGTATTCTTTTCAAATTTTTGAATAGAAAAACGCACGTGTTTGCATATTTCAGTGTGAGTGCAGGAGACCAAGCTGCAGCGGGATCAGCAGGAAGCTGTCACACACTACACACTGTGAAGAAGACAGATGGGAAGAAATGATTTTCAAACCTTGTTATAATGTTGTGTGTGGGTGATCTGTGATGACCTCCAAAAAATAATATAAAAAAAAAAAACAACAACAATAACAAAAAAAAAAACATAGTTCTGCTTCTTAGGTGGCTTAGTGGTTAGCAGTTGCACCTCCAGGGTCCGGGTTCGATTCCCGTCTCTGTGTGCATGGAGTCTGCATGTTCTACCTGTGCTTGGTGGGTTTCCTCCGGGTACTCTTGTTTCCTCCCACAGTCCAAAGACATGCAGATTAGGCTAATTGGCATGTATGTGTGTGGGTTTTGCCCCAGGATTTGCCCCGCTTTGTGCCCTAAGTCTCCTGGGATAGGCTCCAGGCCCCCGCGACCCTGTAGAATAAAGCGGTATAAATGATGAGTGAGTGAGTGAGTTCTGCTTCATTGACCGGATCATGAAATTTTTAAAGGAGATTAAAAAAAAAAAAAAACACACTTGTGAACATTCTTTATCAGCCTGCTGTACAAAATGTCAGGTCTCCGTAAATCCTGAGTGATTAGCGTTGAAGTGACCAGTAAGAGCTGGATGATTTGACATTTCGCGAGCTATGATAAGTCTTTCAGAATAAACGTGAGTTTCACACCCATGCTCGGATCCTCTTCAAATAACTTATGCAAATGCTAATACGTAGGAGTCTTTAAACATCCCTGACCTTCTTACTTTCTTCTCCCTCACTTTATTATCTGCACACTTGACCCTTAGAATTGCGCTTCAACCAGAGCTACATATGCCTCGAGTGCGCCCATGTGCTCATCTCTCATCGGCCAGAGCCTAGGACGTAGCCAGCACCTGCTAACGAGTGCCGCTAATATCGCACGGCGGGTAATCAGCGACTCTTTGTGTAGAGATGGGCTAGATTTTTGGCGTAGGAGAGGTGCCGTTCCTCTTCTCACTGGCTTTATCGTGGGAATACAGAACGCTTGATGAGAAGTGATGGCATTACCCGCAGGGACATAAAACAGCTTTTGCACATGAAATGAGAAATCGAGCCAATCTACAATCACAGCCAAGACTATATGTTTGGCTACGGTTGTATCACCCTCCCGAGAAAACATGCGAGTATGTGCGCCTAACCTTCGGAGCCATGCTTATACAACACCTCGCTCTCCATCTCCGTTCATTGCTCATGATCAAACTTATTACTATTTTTTCCCCCCCCCCAGATATAAGCATCCATTATTTCTTGTTTGTGACTCAAGGCTATGCAGACATCAGCTGCTAGTTTTGTTCTTCTTTATTCCACCCCAGAGCAAAACATGGGAAGGTTTCAGAGTGTAAGTGCAGGTTGTATTAGTGCTGTCAACACCGATCTCGGTGTGAATGGCTCCTCGCTGGGCTCGCGAAGGCGAATGGGGTGCCGATGCAATAGTGGCTTCGCTAATATCTGCTGGGAGCTGAGCTGTCTGGAAAATAAAACTCCATCGCTGCTCTAGATGTTACAAAGATCCATTGTATTCTCGTGTCTGGTAATAGAAAGGATATCAAGATAAAACTATTTCTCATGCTGCTTTTCTAGCAGCACCCACACTTCTGTAATGGAGAGACTGAGAGATGGACTCTCCATGGGCACAGAGGTGATAATCTAATTGGAGTCTTTTGTGTGTGTGTGTGTGTGTGTGTGTGTGTGTGTGTGTGTGTGTGTGTGTGTGTGTGTGTGTGTGTGTGT
>JAQQZT010000039.1:8517992-8534856 GCA_030068275.1 Clarias platycephalus | reverse complement strand
TGTGTGTGTGTGTGTGTGTGTGTGTGTGTGTGTGTGTGTGTGTGTGTGTGTGTGTGTGTATATATGTGTGTGTGTATCTTGGGCCTGCTCTCTTATTTCCACCCAACCTCCTGCTGCTGTAAATTGAAGCATTCGGCAGGGAGGACCTGAGCCAGATTGACGTGGTGTATAAATAACAGTCACGGTGACAGGGAAACAAGTGTAACATACACCATCTGGCTCTCCGCTCGTGTCTGGAGCACAGAGGGAGGCTATACTTGTGTAAGTGTGAAGAAGTTTACGGTATAAACAGCCATTTGTAACCCAAGCGAACGCATGTGGCTCGACATCACCGCTTCCGTTGATGCATTAACTGCGCGCGCTTGAGTTAGCTGGAACTCTACTCCTTGTTTGCTTGATAGCGGATACTGTTCGCTGGAGGCATCTCGACAGATGCTGTGATGTTAAAACCATTACCAATCAAGAAGATATAAAACATTACAGTGTACACGTTCCAGGAAAGAAAAGTTCTTCAAAGGTCAGATAAGTGCAATCTTGACTGTATTGATCAACCCCAGTGTAATCAGTGCTAGTGATTTGGGGGAAGAGGGGGGGGGTGATGAGAAAAAGATTTCCCCACTCTTCCTCCTTTACAAATCGATTCTGTGGCTGGAAAGAGAATTATTAATCTGTGAATGGGGGAAAAGCAGATATTAATCAATATAACCTTTGCAACTAACAACCTTGTTATTCCTCAAAGCCAAACAAAATGAGATTTGGTCCTCGCTCAGGTCTTGTTATTATGACTAGTAGCTAACGGACGCTATACAGCTGACTATTGATCATGACGTGAGGACGGGCAAACCTCGCCAAGGCGTAATGAGATGAAAAATGAAAATGATTCTTTTCCTCATAACTGTGTCCCTGCTGAGAAACTCATAAGAACGCTGGTCTCCTTTCATTTCTCTCTCTCGCTCCTTAGTTCCTTTTCTCCCCTTTTGTCTCTGTCTATCTCTCATTCTCCCTTTAAACCCTTTGTATCTCTTTCCTTTTCACTCTATCCCTCCCTCTACCCATTCTCTCCTTCCATCCATCTCTCTCTCTCTCTCTCTCTCTCTCCTTATTCCTTTCTCTCCCCTTTTGTCTCTGTCTGTCTCTCTTTCTCCCTATAAACATTCTGTATCTCCCCTTCACCTTTCATTTTATCCCTAGCCCTATATCTCTTCTCCCTCCCTCTCTCTATCCTTTCATCCACATCTCTCTCCTTATTTCTTCCTCTCCCCTTTTGTCCATGTCTATCTCTCTTTGTCCCAATAAATCATATGCATCTCTTTCTTTTCCACTCTATCCCTTGCTCTCTCTCTCTCTCTCTCTCTCTCTCTCTACCCCTTCACTCCTTTCATCTACACATCTGTCATTGTCCCTCTCTCTCTCTTTTTCCTTTCCTGTTTTTAGTTACTTTTTGTATCACTCTCTTTCTTTCACTCCCTCCCACCTTGTCTTTACTTCACCTTACTGTCTGTCTCTGGCTTTCATACTGTATGCTTATCGCTGTCTCTCTACTTCTCTGCATTTATGTCATTCTCTTTATGTCTCTTTCTCTCTATTTAACCTTATACCTCTATCTCTCTACCTCTCTTCCATTTCTAGTCTCTGTCTGTCTCTCTTTTTCTCTCTGTCTATATATCTATACCCCTGTCTATTTCCCCCTCTCTCAGCCGCTCTGCATCCATATTTCTCTCTCTCTCTCTCTCTCTCTCTCTCTCTCTCTCTGTCTCTCTCATTCTCCCAAAATCCCAGAAGCATTAGCTGCTCTCAGCTTTTGGACACTGGAGTTGCTCTGTCCCTTGCCTCTCGTTTCACCTCCCGTCCTTTAGTGATTCTGACTCGTCTAATTGCTTGCACAGGGAGAGGAGAGAGCCACTGCTGTAGCTGTTCAGGACGGAGCTCAGCACGCCCCCAGCCATTCAAAACACTTTCAGTACAATGTTGCATTCAGAGCAAAATTTCCAATAAGTATGTACACCCGAGGTTATGAATGTTTGCTGACAGACTGTGACAATGTCTCAAAATAAGATATAGTCATACTGGAGTGTCAACACAAAGGAAATTAAAGCTGAAATCTCACCCTGGACTGAAGGCATCTGTGCTATTTAATAGAAGCACAACCATTTTTTCCCCGCTAGCTATCAAAGTTTAATTTCAGCCATCTGATACTGTGTGCGTGTGTGTGTGTGCTTGGTTTTAGAATATAAATTTTCTGAGCCTGGGCTAAAGATTGTTTTTTTTTTTCTTTTTCTCCCAGGTCAGAAGGTTAGAACCTAGAGGTTGTTCTTTGTGCATTTACATTTCTAATACGGTAGATGTAGCGATATTAATCTTAATTAATTTTATGTTGATTTCTCTGTTGACCCCATTAAGTAAATTGGGAACCAGGTTCCAGTGTTATTTATACGGTATATAGATAGAGTTATCTGACATATTGGATGGAAGTTTTAATTGGAATATTTTAATAACTAATCATAGCTGTAATACTGTCTTCTACTGTAGCACTGACCCATAACTGTGCTGAGTATATCAAAAGCTATATAAACAAACCCCAAAGAAGCCAAACGAGCATCTACCTCTAATCAATTTTATGTATATATTTAAGGAAAAAAATCTAATCCATAATTTAAGCTGATGTTGTTTAAACACCCCGGCATATTGATACTTCATGCATGCTTTTTTAGCTTTTTAATTTTGAGGTTGGAGGCATGATGGCCAAGTGGTTAGCACTGTCGCCTTGCACCGCAAGGGTCCGGGTTTGATTTCCGCCTGGGGTCTGTGTGCATGGAGTTTGCATGTTCTCCCTGTGCTTGGTGGATTTCCTTTGGGTACACCAGTTTCATCTCACAGTCCAAAGATTAGGCTAATTGGTGTTTCCAAATTGCCCATAGTGTGTGAATGAGTGTGAGAGTCTGTGTGTGTGTGCCTTGCGATGGATTCAGGGTGTACCCCGAAGTCTCCTGGTATAGGCTCCGGCCCTCCCGTGACCCTGTATACAGGATAAACCATTATATTCACAATAAGAGAGTACGTTTTTTGGATACATAATTTGTCATTCAATGGCTTCTATTATGTTTATATAAGGAATCAATGTCATACAAGAGGGAGTGCTGTTGTGATGAATATCAGCACTGCTGTGTTGCGATCATAGGCACGAGGGTACAGCCCGAGTTCCAAAGGCATCACAGCCGTGATGATATCCAGCACAACAGCACAACCTTGAGTGTGATGGTGCTTTTATACAACAGTTGCACAAACACCATTTATTATCAAAAGATTATGGTTATGTTTGATTATTTTATAATTATTTTTTTGCTCTGGCTACACATATCCTTCCGCACCTGGAGGAAACTAACTAACTGTGACTGGTTACTGGTTCAGCTGGTGACTGACAGTAAACAACAGAGGTGTAAATAGTTTTAAATTCTTACCAGTACTACCGTATTGTATGTAATCAAACATTGAGGAGAATAAACCATAGGGATTGTGGACAATACTATAAATCTAGGAAGTTTCTCCTTATATTTCTACTTATTCTGCTTTTGAATATCAGCTCCATTAATGTCCAGGTTCCTGGACTACAGTCGATCCCAGATAGCATTAACTGGAAAGCTAGTACGCTAGGGGGTATAATGACATGTTCAACTCACCAAGTAGTCCCCTTAATTAGGGGTTACACAGGGGCATTAAATTCAACCCTGTATTAGAAGCTAGTTACAGTAGCTTTGTAGCTCACCTTAGATGTTAATAAAGCAACACTTTTTTTATTAAATAAACAAAGTGTTGTTTAAAGTTGTATAATGTTATCATGCATCACAACGCCACCATAACCCACGTGGGGGTAACAGGCAAAGAGTTCAAGGTTGTTGATCTGTTGCCCAGCACCCAAAGGGTCTCCCGCTAACGTCCTGGTGCCAGACAAAACAACACACCCCAGATGTCTTGTGGAGTCGTGCCTTAAGGGCCCAGAGCTGCCCTGGCAGCACAAAGGGAACCTACAGTACACAATGTTGAGCTTAACGTTTTGCTTTGTAATGTTATGGCTCATCAGTGTATACTGAATTTCTTCCTTTTCAAAAATTATATTCATTAAAAAATGTATTGCTTGCTATATCCAGTGATGATGTCACTATAGTAACAGTTTGGGAATTGGAATTTTATGGAGTGAATGCGGACAAGCAGAGTGATACAAATAGTTAGACATCCCAGTGCACTTAGCATCCCTGTGTGTAACTATTACAGTATATAGAAATAAATTGTATAAACAACCATGTTTATTGGTTGTTTACATTACATTGCATTCTCTTTACTACAGTATGTATTATAACCATCTATCTAGAAACCTCTGTAGTCCTACCAGGGACCGTGGAGGCCAGTGGTGACCATTGTATTCATTCCCATTTTTACAACCATGGTAGGCCCTCCACTCAACATTCACCTGCACATACACTCAGGCGATTTGGGGACTTCAGTTAGCCTAATCTGCATAAAGAAGAAGAAATCCACCATGCATGGGGAGAGCATGCAAACTCCATACACAGACTCCAGTTGGGAATCAAACTCTTGACCGTGGATGAGCAAGGCGATAGTGCTAACCACTAAACCATTGTGTGGCTCTATCCTTATGTTAATAATAATAAATAATAAACTATTAAAGCACTCCTGAATGATTTAACAATAAGCATTTTGTTACTCAAAACCTACAAGCTTTACTCCCCAGCATACGGAAACCAACAACTGCTGAGGGTAAAGACTAAGACCAAGACATAAGAAGCCAGTCGGACAAATTGTTTCAAACTGTCGCCCATGCTGCATCACCAGGAAGCAAAGCATAAACCAGAGAAAAGTGCTTTCTACCCTTTTGTGCTACATGAGCCCACATATGGCGAAAAATTGGCTAGTGTTGCTATGATTGACAGAGGAGTGAGTGTATGCCATCCCACCTACCCAGAGAGCATGATCAATGTTACTCTCTTGGCACTCAGCCATGTGATGGCTTGTGGTATCTGTGGGATTCTTCTCATGAACTTCCAAGGGTAAGGCTTTTCTCTTTTTACCAATCCAAAGCATAACTTTTTCCCTTCGATATGCAACGTAGAATGATTGTGTGTTACTTTATATATATATACTTTTTTTTTTTTTTTTTTTATACGGATATTCTTGTAAGCTGATAACTAGAACATGACACAAAATCAGAGAAAACATTTGTCTTTGGCCTGTCTGTTTACCTTGCAATACCTTAATGAGAGAGATTATAGCTCCTTAGATACACTAAGCCTTGGTTGCTTGGAAACATGATGTGAATATATAAAAACAAGCGAACAAAAGATAACACGAGAGAGACACAGAGGTCTCCTCTTCCTCACTGCTCATAAACCTAAGTCAACCATGTAAACAGACCAAAGGTAAGTATTTACTCTCCGAGTCGGTTTGCTGACTGCTCATTGCCACCTAGAAATTACTCCCCAACATCCCCAGACACTGGGCTATTACAACCAGGGGTCAGTTTATATTTGGTACCAACAGTCAGGCTCTCTGAAATGGAAGGCAAACACATGCTGCGGCCTCGGAGACATGGTGCTGGGAGCTGGGCATTTGTCTGGCCCATAGTCTCTGATAGCTGTCTTTGATACCTGCAGGAAGCATATGGAGGGAACTGGGCTAGGCAGGAGATAACTTGCTAGCCTGAGGAATCGCTTTTGAACAGCGGGCTAATGTGTCCTGTCAGAGAGTCACATTCACAGGGAAACCTAGTGCTTATCACTTGAACATCGCTCTGCCTGTTCTCGCAATGATAAATTAGCCATTAAAAGTATGGCATCAGTATTAGCCAACAGATGATGCATTCTGCTCTAGTAGATGACCTTTCCTGAAACTCTCCTGACAGCGAGAGAGAGATGGAAGTATCTGTAGGGACCGACATGTCTGTAGATGATGTTTAACTGCCTGCTCGAAAAACAAAAACAGGTCAAAAAGAGAGCCACCAGAACTTCTTCCAGAATTATTTCACTTTCTACCATCTCGAGAAACTGGAAGACGTACAATTATCAAATCTGCAGCCCTCAGAAATGATCTGAAAAATTTTTTAATGTTTGGAAATTGCAGTTATTGTGAACTCGGCAGCATAGTGGTGCAGTGTGTAACATTGCTGACTCACAGCTCCTGGGCCTCATTTTGATCCTAAGCCAGGGTTGCTGTCTATGCAGACTTTCACATGTTCTCTCAAATCCATGCAGACGTTCCCCTACCTTTTAATAACTGCGCTGGTAGGCAGATTTGCTACATTAAATTGCCCCTAGGCATGAAAGAAAATGTGAATGTGTCCACAATGTTGTCTCATCCGAGTTGTTTTCCTGTCTTGCTTCCAAGACTCCTAGGATATAGAATTTACTGAAGATGAATGATTGAATGGATGAATGTCAAAAAACGCAGCAGCCGAGGGACGCACTGTGATTTGATAGCACATGGAGCGAGGGCATAACCTCCGTCACCTGTATTAGAGTTCTATAAAGTATATATATATATATACAGTATATATATTTTTTGACAACTGAGCTTGATAGTGGTTTTCATAACTACGTGTTTCTTAGTTCTTGTGGCTATCCAAAGTGGCTCAGCAGGCATTAATCTGTCTCATCACATCTGTGTGATCTCCAGAAACACAATGTCCTGAATGACCAAAACATCTAACGTAACCCATTCAGAAGCTGAATACATGCAGGGTTTCCATGCATCTGACAAACAATTTGCAGACTGTGAAAATGGGAGGTTTTTTTTTCTTCTTCTTATCTTGAAGAAATAAGAATAAATAAGTAAGAGTGCTCTCAATCACTTGTCAAATTTTCTCTTCCTGTACCTAAGAGAAAAGCAAAAATAAGAAAACACTGATGAATCCTAGATATAAATTAGTAAGAAAAAATAAAGAAGAAATTGTGGATCAAAATTAAGTGTTCGTGTCAGAATGTCTATATCAGTATTTGGATTAAAACCAAATGTGTGCATGGCTGAACATCAGTTTTATTGCTCTATTTGAATAGGTTTCATTTCAAATATGAACTCTATGATAGGTGCCGGCTCGGTGGCTTAGCGGGTTAACATTGTTGCCTTGCACCTCCAGGGTCTGGGTTTGATTCCCAGCCAGGTCCTGCCTCTGTGTGCATAGGGTTTGCATGTTCTCCCTGTGCTTGGTGGGTTTCATC
The DNA here is from genome assembly GCA_030068275.1 of Clarias platycephalus. Classification (NCBI taxonomy): domain Eukaryota; kingdom Metazoa; phylum Chordata; class Actinopteri; order Siluriformes; family Clariidae; genus Clarias; species Clarias platycephalus. The sequence goes on along the minus strand of JAQQZT010000039.1, from coordinate 8,527,630 downwards.
TGGTTACTTTGGTTTCCTCCAGCAGTTCGAAGACATGCAGGTTAGGCTAATTGGTGTTCTGGAATTGCCTGTAGTGTGTCAATGTGTTTATTTGTGCCCTGCACCCTGTCCAGGCTATATCTGGCCTCGTGCCTTAAGTCTCTGGGATAGGCTCCAGGACCCCCTGCAACCCTATTTGAAGGATTAAGCGTTATTGACGATGACGACGATGATGAAGTCTGTGATACTGTAGGTTCCTGGGTCTGTGTTTTAATCCCTTTTTGGATTGAACAAATTTCTTCTGCCCATAGTAGTTTCTAATTAATTCAGTCGGCTCTATTTTGACCCCCTTCCGTGACCCTGAGCAGGCAAGGATAAATGCTGTAAATAAAAGTTCATGAATTTGCTCCTTATTTTTCATGCAAGCATATCTGACCACTCTCTGGTGTCTACATAAAAATACTTTTAAAAAAAAGAACACAACAACTAGACTTGTCTTAGATGCCCTGTGGGCATTTATGGCAAGATTTCTAAAAGAAAAAAAAAAGAAAAAGTCTAATACTTTACCTCATATTTGTGTCTACATTTGTATTTGTTTAGAATGCATTATCTGTTCATTTAAAAGTTTATTCATATTCGTTACATTCCCATTCTTGAGTGAATATTCTGTTCATGTGCAAAATACTGCAAGGCATTATACTGCAATTTTGCATACATTTACTGACATACTGTATGATGGTATTTTCATCATGCTCCTCTTGTGCAACAAACCAGTGAACAAGCGAAAATGATGAAATCTTCCTGCCCACGTCATGAATGTGCAGTTTACACTCCCCCTAACAGCTGTTCTCCCTAATAAGTCCTGTTTCTAAAGAGAAAAACAGAAGAGATTGGATTTGTATGATGACTAGTTTCTGTGTACTGACATACATATTCTGGCACCGCCTTCCCATATTTTTCTGCTCTCTTAATGCCAATGCATTTGGCAAGGGGAAAATCGGATGATAGAGTATTCTTAAAACGTAATATCCGTTAGCTGTATAATTACAGTTTAAATCATAACGTGGCATAAGTTTGAGATGAGTCATGTAAATGATACGGTCATCAAAATGACTCATCTCATTCGTTTTTTAATGAGGTCTAAATAAAATTCATGTCTTGAATTATGTTCGCATGTATAACCGTACTTCATCATGTCAACGATTTATTCGAAATATGGTTTCAGCTAAATTCCTCTTCTTAGGAACAGGAGTTATATACAGTACATGTACATGAACATGTATAATGTTTTTAGCAACATGGAAACAGCAAGTGAACAGCAACTGATTTAATTCTAAAAAAACAAAAAAAAATAATGTCTTGATTTTGAAGAGAAACGAAAGGACCTCCAAAATGGCGTCCTTGTAGTTTCACATGGTTAATTTCTTAGTAATGAGAGGTCTATATAGATTTTTATCAGTCAGTAAAAAGAAAGGTCAGGAAAGCTTAACAAGAGCACAATAGGTTTTCATACCATGGGCATGTGGATGACACTCAGCTCATTCTCACCTTCCCTCCTTCAGACACTTATACTTCCGCTCAGATCTCAGCATGTCTGGCAGACATCTCATCATGGATGGCAGCTCATCAACTGAAACCTTTTCGCAGCAAAAGAGAACCGTGAACCATCTTAGGTGATTCATCCCACTGTCAGGATCTTGTAATCACCCTGGACAGCTCCATGATCTCACCTTCAGTCAAAGCAAGCACCCTTGAGGTAATTATTGACCATCAACTGTTCTTCTCCTTTCAAATTGCAATGCTAACACGCTAATGTCAATAGCTTCTTTATACCATTGGAAGGTTGGTTCACACTGGCCACTCAGCTGCTTGTTCAGTTTCTTGTCATTTCCAAACTGGACTACTGCAACTCGATCCTACGAAATATGCCTCTATGTGAAATTTGACCTCTCCAACTGATGGAGAATGTAGCTGCATTTTTTAAATCAACCTTTCGTTAATTATCTCACACCACCCCTTTTGCTATGCTTCCTCCATTGGCTTTCCAACATCAGATTTAAACCACTAATGCTTGTCTGAAGACCAAAAATGGACTAACACCCACTTACCTCAAAGCACTTATCACACCCTACTGTACATTGCAGTAATCTGCTTCCAATCCTCTGGCATTGTTTGACTTTTTCCCGCCATCTCTCAGGGTCTAAGATAGACATACATTAAGATTCTTCTATTTTCTGGCACGAAGGTAGTGGAATGAACTTCCTCTAGATGTCCAAACAGCTGAGTCACTGGTAGTCTTCCAACAAGATTTAAAGAACTATGTCTTTATTAAAGCACTCGTGTCTGTTGCTAGTGCCAGTTCAGAGCCGGTTCAATAGCAAACTTCCTAAGAACTTAAGAAGACTTTGTTTTTTCTTGGGCTAGAGAATTACGTCATAACATTACATTTCCCATCAAAAGAAGTAAAATAAAAAAAGTACAACAACAATGGTTAACTTTTTGGTTTTGAGCTTCCCATTGCCTTTTTTTAAGATGACCGTCATAAACTTGGTTGTGAAATTCAATGGCGACACCAATACTGGTAAGCGTTTGTTTTGTTCTAGCTCACCAGAGTTGGTGCCGCCATGGAATGGGTTTGAAGGCCGGTGCTTTGGTTGTCTGAAAACAAAGGGTTCGAAATTGGCCACCGACTCTGAACTAGCTCCGGAAAAGGGGTACAAAAGTGTCAAACCAACACGAGGGATTTACTGATGAAGACTTCAAAGCACTTCTGTATGTCACTCTGGATAAGCTCATATGTCAAATGCCATAAATGTAGATGTAATGTAGAACATAATTTGGGAAATACATGAAATTCAGTTCTCTAGTATTATGTGCATAATGGCAGCAAACAGCATTCAAGGAGACTACATCATCATTTTACTGTTTCTTTTAAAAATGATGATGAATGACAATCATCCAGGACAACATCATCAAGTTACTTTGCGTCGCATTCTACCTTTGTCTGTTGGATCATTTCATTTAACTACTGTTGCCGTTGTTCAGTGTCTCTATTCTCTCCTTTGTCAAACATTTAAAAACGTTAATTTTAAGTGATTTAAGACATAGCTTGTTCAATAGAGCAGGTGTAATTCCCAATGTCATGTCACAGTGTGCATGGCATTAAGCAGGTTTGCCAGGTTTCAGCAGAGATGAAATACACAAGAAACACACAAAGGATTTAAAACCATTCCCCAAAATATTCAGGTATTAGAAAAGGGAGACATATTTTTCTACTTTTGTCAGCCTTTGTGTGAGAAACAAAGTAAACTGTAGTGAGCATGCATTTCTGATGTACAGACATATTCACCCAATTATCCCCTTTTCCCTCTCTCAGTCTTTTCAGTTTATCTAACAGTAGCTTTTTGTCTGTACAGGAACACTGTCTGCACTCACACTTTGCCTTTGTTTGGTGGAATGCATATGATGTCATTCTGATTATGTGGTATACGACAAGATCTTGTTGACCATTGAGTATTTTTAAAATAGCCAATGTGATGTAAAAACTGTGACCCTGGCCACCCTGTCATTAATTCTCTTATCTCCTGCTTCTCACCTGAGCATGGATGAGTATGCCTTTTTGCCCCCAATGGGAATCTATCAGCAATTCTTGCAGTTCTACATCACTCTATGCCCATAAACTCTATGCTGCTAAGTGGGGCAGTGTGCACCTTGCTTTACACTTGGGAACTTCAGAGCTTTGAATGAGGTTATTATGAGCATTAACATTTGATAAATGGCTGATGTGGTGGTCCACAGTCCCAAGAAATGCAGATTAGTCTAAATTGCGTTCCCAAATTGCCCGTAGTGTGCAAATGCATTCATGAATGTTGACCAGAGGTAACATTGGGAATAAATACAATGGCATCCCTGGTCCCTGGATGGACTACAAAGGTTCCTAGATGGATGGATGGATGGATGGATGGATGGAATAGCTGATGTACAGTGGTGACAGAAAGTATTAAGCTGATAAATGTATTATAGTTCTCCCTTTGCACAAAGCAAGTGATGTCACTAATTAGTTCTTGCCTATCTGACTGACGAGCAGTGCTAATTAAAAGCTGCTGGTTCAGGTATTGTATGGAACAAATACTGAATATGACAGGACTTTTACTTTCTGTAGCAGATTTCTGTGATCTTCACGGAGCGATCAAGCAGGCATGGATTGAGCGAATGACCCCAGAGTACTGCAGAAGTCTTTGTGACTGTATGCCCAGTCCAACAGATTTTGATTAATAAAGGACTTCATACAGTACATAATAAAGGACTTAAACTGGTGGTGTGGTGGTTAGCACTGGCACCTTGTACCTCAAAGGTCTGGGTTCGATTCCTGGCCAGGGTCGATTCCCGTCTCTGTATGCACTGAGTTTGCATGTAGTTCCCAAATTGCCTGTAGTGAGTGAATGTGTATGTGTGTGCCCTGTGATGGATTGGCACCCTGTCCAGGTACGCCTTGTGCCCTAAGTCTCCTGGAACAGGCTCCAGTCTCCCTGCAACAGGATAAAGAGGTGTAGACGATAAGTGAGTGAGTGAGGACTTTATAGTGGTATTGAATTTCACCTCATAAAATAACAAATCTGATTGTCATTGTTTTAAAAAATTTGAGAACGTCATCAAAATATTGAATTTCCCTTTTGAGTCAATACTTTTGGCCACCACTGTATACAGTATGGCAGGGCTTGGTCACACGTGTCCCAAAGGATGAGTCACTATTGTACAGTAGGCTCATGTGTTTGTGGATTCATTACCAGAATAGGAAGTGAATAGTTTCTCGGCACAAGAATGTTGTTACCCAAATGTTGTTAATTATTTATCAGTCTGAGGCAGAATTGAACCATGGATACCCTTCCCTTAGAAATGAAGATGCATATAGCTGTTCCAATGCTATTATCATCAAAGTGTGGAAAGTAAAGTTGGCTGAAGCAGTGTCTCCAATCCCGAATACCTCTGCACTCCTTGCACATGAGACATCATGCGGCCATGAAGTGAGCTGAAATTGCTATTCAACCAATTGCTCAAATTAATCTTAATTGAATTTCTGTCTGGGGTCATTAAAAAGCCCCAAAGTAATTGTATCTTTGTGGAAGAGAATTATTAATGTACAAGTAGGGCTAAAACTGCACGCTCAGCACAGATGGGAGTACCAATAAATTTACACTGGTCAGATCAGCTCACTTTATTATACAGGAACAAAGGTTTGGGAAATTCCTAAAACCATATGAATAGAAGCTCTAAAATGAGGCATAAAAGACACACTTTCTCATGTCTGCACAGTGCCCTGATAATGGTTATCAATTTTTAATTCTCTGGTTATGGTCCTATTTAAGTGGTTAAACAAAATTAGCCATGTGTATGAAAAATGAGTGTGTGCTATTGGACTGTCAAATCTGATTTGTCATGTATTGAATGGTTTTGAATAACAGGACAGCTCTTACAGAAGTGCCAGTTATACAGTACTCCAAATCCCAGGTTTAGATAAGGTGCTAATTTGAATACATTTTGGCTTTTACATACCTACAGTACGGAACACTGCCTGGCCAGAAAATCATAAGAAAAAGAAATACAAGAAAACTAATGATATTGCTGACACACGTTATGAGCGATGCTGCTGAACTGTTACACTTATGGACAAAAAAAAAAAAAGTTAAAAAAAGATTACTTAAAAGTTTGGTGAAGTTGCATCCTGACAAAAGGGGAAAAAAAAACAATTAATAGTAGAAATCACAGGTAAGTTTAATAGTTAAAGTAAGACCATATCCACATGTGCAAACCAATGCAATGAGAACTCAACAGCTGTGTGGCCTATAAAACTTCTTGTAACGAGGCAAGATGGTTTAAATTGGTTTCAATTTGCTATGGAGCATAAGGATTGGACTTTGGATCAATGGAAAAAGGTCATGTGGTGTGATGAGTCCAGACTGACCCTATTCCAGAGTGATGGGTGCAGCACTTCATGCGCTTCCCTTCTTACCCTGATGCACACATCACTCTGGAATAGGGTCAACAGGGTCATACACAGTGCTCACAGTACAAGCCTCTGGAGACAGTGTTATGATCTGGGGTTGCTTCAATTGGTCAGGTCTAGGCTCAGCAACGTTATGTGGCAATAAAATGAATCCAACTGACTACCCGAATGTATTGCTCCACGCTCTGCTCTATGTAAATGCATTTCAATCCATTAAATGAATTTAGAAGCGTTTGCTTAAGATGTAAAACATTTTAATTTTCTGTCCTATATTGCATACGACAAGACAATCTGCAGTAATTATGAACTTGTCTTGTCATATATAAATCCTGAGCCGGAGACAGTAATAAGATTAGTGTTAATAATGATTATTAAAACTTTTTTTTTTTTCACACAAGCAATCAAATAATGTTCAACACACACACACACACACACATACACACACAACCTTTGTCGTACTATCCTTGTGAGGACCTTTCATTAAAATAAACTGTTATTTCATCTATTGGACCTAAAATCGAACTCCGCTGTAACCTAAACTAAATCCTCGGTCTTTTACTCCCGTCTTTATTTTCTATTTTCCTAATCAGGTCCAAACTATCAATTCTCTTTTTCATCCCACGAAGATATAAAAACATGCCTCTGCCACACACACACATACACATGCACTCTTTCTCTTTTCTTCTTGCTATAAATCTCCTCATCGCCTGTAAATAATTCAGTGTTGTCACTCAAACTATTGATCCAGCTGGTAACTGCCTTTATTAACAAACATCTATCAAACACAGAGTTTTCTGATGCCTATAGCATGCCCGGAGGATAAACAATTCACCGTCTAGTGTCTTTTTAAGTACCGAAGACGGTGGTGCTCCCTAGTGAAGTGGGGTGCCATCAAAACCCTGGTGAAAAGTTTTTAATTAGGTTTCTGCTTTTCTCAAAGAATTTTATACCTCATTACATAGATTGGTATACTGTAGGAAACAAATGCTTCATTAATGACCATGTAATAATTCGTTATGTCATGGCAGATTGTGTTATCACTTTCTTCATATGTAAGTCCTACAATACCTACAGCAGGTGTTACGGTTTCAGCTGTACTGTAAGTTGTTCATATGAAGGCGGTCTAGTGGTTAGCACTGTCGCCTTGCACCTCCAAGCTCCGGGTTGGATTCCCGGCCAGGCTCGATTCCCGTCTCTGTGTGCATGGAGTTGGCATGTTCTCCCCGTGCTTGGTGGGTTTCCTCCCACAGTCCAAAGACCTGCAGATTAATGCTAATTGGCTTTCCAAATTGCCTGTATTGTGAGTGTACATGTGTGTGTGTGTGTGTGTCCTGCGATGGATTGGCACCCTGTTCAGGGTGTACCTGCCTCGTGCCCTTAGGCTCCAGGCCCACCGCGACCCTAAATACAGGATAAAACAGTATAGAAGATGAGTAAGATGAGATATTGTTCATACGTTTGTTACTTCATACAAAATAATCGAGTAGTATTCATGGGATGTTAATTTCTGTCATAAATAAATCTACAGGAAATGCACAGACGAGCTCATTCATGCGTATGCATCAAATGGGCTACTCATCTAAACCCTGCTGTCTTTACACCGGTGATTCATGCTTGCTAATTTCTAATGAGTGCATGCCCCTGGTCATCAGAACTTCCAAGTGCAGAGATTTCCTGCTGAGCAGGCAGGCTTTATAGATACAGAAATCCCCTCACGTCCTTTAAAGAATCTAAAGGGCAGTATATAATCAGCATCGGTGTCCCTCTCTACTCCTCTCCCATCTCTCCACATGCTTCAGGATTTCACTTATTCTTCCACTTAGACAAAAATCCAGCTGTGAAAGACTAGTGTCTCAAACCAGTAGGAAATACGCTTTTGTGAAAAGCGCTTCAAGTCAGGTCCAGGCAATATTTGAAGCTTTTTCTTTCTGCTGGTGTTATTAAAACTCTTTAATGTCTTCTCCGAACCAACTTCTTCGTACCCCAGCTGAAATGGGATGTAATTAACGCTAGAGTCTTTCACTCCTGCGGCTCGTCTCATGAGCCGGTCGAAAGATAAGCTGAAACAGAATTAAATATGCCTTTTTTTTCCCAGATGCGCCTGGAACGTTCTGACTCCTGGAGGTTCGGCTTATTGACCTGTCCTTCTTATGAGCCTTGTTTGGTATCCCATTGCCGTCTCTCCAATAGTCAACAAGCCCCATTGTACCCTGGAGTTTGTCCAGTATATCAATCTTTACCATGCGCAAATGATTAAAGCTTCAGCAAATCTAAATTATTCAGCAATGCATGTGCATGTGGATATGCGTGGGGAGTATAGCGTATTCATACATCTGCAAGCTTCGCTGCGAAAGCATTAAAACAACATCATAAAATCCTTCTATAGTGAGAGGTATGTTTCGTGTGACATTATAGTGAATACAAAGGAATATTATGGTAAATCGCTAGCATATATTCTATGACATTTTATCATCTACTCATAAACATAATTATTTATAATGCATTATTTATGCATAATTCACATGAATATAGTCAAAGTCTGCAAAAGAACTTGTTTATTCAAGCAAATATAAAACTAATGAACTAAATAAGTACTCTGGTAAAAGCTGAACTCAAGTTAAAATACTGAAGTCTTAAAGTTTTATTTGCACTATGAAAGAAAAGTATAAGACAATGAAAAAAAAAAAGCCTCAAATCACACACTGATTGTCGTCACTAATGGTAATTTGGTCTCCAAGGAACTGCGGAATGTGGAAAAACATTGGCAGTAGCAAATGCAGTTGCCATGAAGGGGTGTACTTGGTCTGCAACAATGTTTAAGTAGGTGTTACGTGTCAAAGTAAGCCAGGACCACATGAATGCCAGGACCCAAGGTTTCTCAGCACAGTATTGTTGAGATTGTGCTGGCTTGCCTTCTTCCCACAGTGCATCTTGCTACCATTTCTACCCAAGGCAAGCCATGCAGACGCACCCGGCATGTTGTAAAGGACAATATGATTCATCATGCCAGGACACCTTCTTCTATATGGTCCAGTTCTGCTGCTCATGGATGCTTTCAAATACTTATACTTGCCCATTTTTCATGATTCCGAAATATCAACTTTAAGAATTTCTAATACTGTTCGCGTAATCGCTAATACGGTACTGTATATAATTTCCCATGTTAAATCTCATGTGGGTGCATACACAGTAAACATCGATATCAATTATTAAAAATGTTCTCCAAAGCAATTTACCCCAGGGAGCTACTGTGCAAAATATAAGACATTTAAGATCTGCATCAGTTTTAAAACCTTTCGACTCACTTTAGGCTTTTTACCTTTACATTTCCCCCTTCAATTGGTCATATTGCCTTTTAGTTGCCTTATTTCCTGCTGCTTTCTGAGGCCATTTTGTACAGTCCACTGTTGGCAGCAGTGCAAACATTTGGTTTAGTGTCAAGATATCAATAGCTGTACTCTTCAGCTTATCGCTTACTCCACTGAGCTCGCACTTTTCTTCCAGTTGATTTATGACTTAGCCTTGCATGTATTTGGCATGCTTCCGATTTTATATCCCATGGCAATTGCATATATATATATATATATATATATACACAGTATATATATGCCAGCCATTTAAAAATGTAATGTATATAATATATAATAATCATATA
>JAQQZT010000039.1:8497588-8511896 GCA_030068275.1 Clarias platycephalus | reverse complement strand
ACACACACACACACACACACACACACACACACACACACACACACACACACACACACACACACACACACACAAACTCATTAAAACACAGGGGCATTTTAGAGTAGCCAGCATGTACCAGCATGTTTTTGAGGTGTTACAGGAAACCAAAAGAACTAACAGGAAACCCCACATGGGCGCACAGAGAACATGTGAAAATCCACACAGAGAGTAACTCGAGCTCTGGATCGAAACAAGGATCCTTGAGCTGTAAGGTGTCATTACCCACTGCACCATCAACTAAGAAATGCAAATTCAGAGGCTGTGTGAGCTCATCTTTTAGCATCTGATCTTTAACATTATTTGAATAATTCAAAGCAGACCAGTTGCAGATGGAGACACTCCCAGTAGCTTATTCAGTCCAGGAACACAGGAAGTCTGTAAAGTCTTCGGCTGGATCCAAATTGCAAAATGTTAAATTATATTATTAGCAATGATAATAATAATATAATAAAAATAACTTGTATAAAATGTACTGTACTTAAACATATTTATATGAATTTTAGAATTTCCAGCTGTTTCTAGTTCAATGGCAGTGTGCACTTGTGCTCATACAGACTCAACAAGTTCATGGATCTGTCGTCGTGTCATCTGAACGTGGTCAATGGATGGGATAAGACTCCTGGGAAATTTGACCTTTTGTACAAAGGTGGTAGCATGGTCAATCTCACACATTTGCTTACATTTCAATACACCCATAAACTATGCAACATCTTAAATACTGAATAGTCAAAATGTTGCACGCACACACACACACACACACACACACACACACACACACACACACACACACACACACACACACACTGGCCACTTTATTAGGCTCAACTGCTTGTTATCACAAATATCTAATTAACCAATCTCATAGCAGCAACACAATGTATTCTGCCATATATAACTTCAAGACAATGCTGAAGTTCAAACCGACCAACAGAACAGGGAAGAAAGGTGATTTATGTGACTTTAAATGTAGCGTGGTTATTTTTCAAACCAGTATTTCTGAAACTGCTGATCTGCTGGGATTTTTACACACAACTATCACTAGGGTTTACAGGGAATGGTCTGAAAAAGAGAAAATATCCAGTGAGTGGTGGTTCTCTGGATGAAAATACCTTGTTGACTCCGGAGGTCAGAGGAGAATGGCCAGAGCTGAAGGAAAGGCAACGGTGACTCAAACAAGATCTTGTTACAACCAAGACAACCAAGGAAACCAGGAATAACACATTGAACCTTGAAGCTGATGAGCTACAACAGCAGAAGACCACACCAAGTGCCACTCCTGGCAGCTTAAAACAGGAAACTGAGGCTTCAACCTGCATGGACTCACCCAAATTGGACAATATAAGATTGAAAAAACATTGCCTGTTCTGATGAATCTTGATTTCTTCAGTGACGATCAGATAGTAGAGGCAAAATTTTGCGTAAACAGCATGAAAGCATGGATCCATACAGCCTTGTATCAGTTCAGGCTGCTGCTAGTGGACCGAATTTTTTATTATATATAATTATTTTTGTTCTTTTCCATATACCTTAACTATAGGTAGCATTATTACGGTGGCCCAGAAGGGCAAATCATCTTTCCCGTATATGTGTTTATTTTTTGCCTTGTGTGTTTTTTTTACCGTTGAACATGTGTGCTTTTCCCCCTTGTAAATGTGTGCTTTTTCCTATGTACGTGTATGATTTTTCCCGTTGGTACGCAACTACTTTTTCCTGTGTAAGAACTCACTTTCTCCCGTATTTTTCAAGCTAAAAATTAAAGCTAATGCGCAAAGGACTATGGGAGTGAGGTCAAAACAGAACTGAACATGGAACCTTGCCGGTGTTATGCGCTAAAATGCCCCCACTGCCACGGATTGTCCCCCTACATAATCGCTATCAAATTATACATTATATATTATGAAATAAGCAATATAGAAATCCATGGCAGGGGTTGGGGGCATTTTAGCGCATACCCCTGGCATGATTTGGAGTATTCACTTTGTCCGTGTTGGCCTCAAAATCCCATAGTGCCTTGCACATTAGCTTTAGCGTTTAGCTTGCATCTTAAACGGGAAAGAAAGTTCTCGCACAAGGGAGAGATGCTTTGCCCTTCTGGGCCACCGTACATTACAAAGTTTGAAAACTTTTTAAATGAGTTAATTGAGCATGTGTCCATTTCACTGTGGAACGTATCCATTAGTGCGGTCAATCAATGAAATAGTTTGATCTAGTTAAGCACACTTTTAAAATACTCAGATTTACTTGTATTATAAACATGTAATGTTGGAATAAAGAAATGTGTGACTAAACCTGGTTAGAGGAAACTGATTATGCTTTTTTATAATATCTCAAATATTAACATTTAACAAATGAATAAGGACCGAAGCCCTGCACGCAGCGGCTGGGTACTGTAGTATAGTAGAGGCAAAATTTTGCGTAAACATACTGGGTAGTATACAAACCACCAAGAGTGGGGCTCGAAAACGAATCCTCAGATCAAAAAATTAATAACCTAGAGCCTGAGCCACCTGAGCCACCACTCCCATGCCTTGTATTCTTGTGAAAATATTTCATCTTGAAAGTAGCTTGAGCACACAACTTTGATTTTTATCAAAACTTAAATCTAGAAGGTTTTTATAATAAAACATGCCATTCAAGACACCTGGTGATGTTTTCTCAGCCATCGTATTATCCACGTTAAACATGCCATTATCACACACAGCCGGGTACCCACGCTGCAATTATGGGAAGCCATGGGGGCCAAAGTTGGTCGTATGATTAATTTGCGTAAAAAAAAAAAAAGTAAGCATGTTATTAATCTTGAATTTTTTACGCATTACTATTTTTTAAAAAGCAAATGTATATAAAATATATAAATTATGTATATAATTATATATATAATTATGTGCCAACATTCTAGATTAATCGCATGCTTTAATATTGACAGCCTAATATTCTTTTATAGAAAATATTAAATTTTCTTTCATTATCTTTCAGTATATGATTTCTTAACCCTGTGAAGCCCACTGTTGCAAAATTACATTACTTTTAACAATTCTAAAAAAAGGCCAGCAAATGTTATTATATTATTTTTTTGTAATTATTATGAAATATACTGCTACGTATGGGGCTAAGTAAGTGAACAACCCTGCAAATGAATGCTTAAATGTTCTGTATACCTGTTCAGACAAAGTGAGAACAAATACAGAAATTCTGCTTACAACTAGGCCCAACATTGCAATATTACCTAATTTTCCTAAAAACTTGAAAATTGAAAAATCTTTAATTCCTACATCAGAGGCCTACAATATTCCTACAATATTAGGCCTTTTTTTTTGAGAGGTCAAAAAAAAAATTTGCTCATTTTTTTCTATATTTGGGTCTCACAGGGTTAAAGTTGTGGTGTCAAAGTGTGTGACAGGAAGAAAAACCCAATTTTACCCCAAAGCAGATTTTTTTTTTTTGTCTTTCTTGCCTGTTTGTCCAGACCACCACAAATATACTGTTTTGCTATAATGCAAGGACGAGAAAATTCTCCAACCACTGGACCTTTTACGACTTGAACTCCATCAAGTTTTATTTTATTTCATAGTGCCGTAGTCATAAATCAATATGTATATACTATATAATGCAGGCTAAGAACTAATTGTCATTCTGATCATAATGTGTACAGCCTTTCAGGTTAGCATTATGGCAATAGACATGGAAATGTGGGTATAACTGAATGTACACAAAAGGAAAAATTATGGCAATACTTATGTATATGAATATACTTCTGTTTTTTTTCAGGATTTCATTCAATTCAACAGATAAATGATGCTGCTCAGATCGTCTTGTCTCTCTGTCAGGTCGTTACGCACCCTGCATGGAGATTGCCACTGTGACATCAAAAACTTATCATGGACATCAGTGTTTCCTCAAGAAAGAAGATGGGAGCAAAAAAAGGATAGTAAAAAAAAAAAGAATATGTTCTGTTTTTTTATTTTATTTGGCGGTATATCAGTTTAACAGAATATCCAGCGCAATTAAGCATTGATCAAAGCCCATCTGGATGAGCCCAAGGTTTAACAAGATAATAATCTGTCTGCAAGAAAGTACAGTACATCTTTTTTTTGGTTTAAGCGCAGTTGCACACTGCGCATCTTGTGTCTCTGATCATGGAATAGCAGATTTCCGTCTCACACTCAGATTTGTAGGCTGATTTAATTTAACTTTATTTTCACTCCATAACTGTAGCTGCTCGTTAACACTATGAATAATCCAAACACAACAATTACACAGTTAGACTCCACCACTTTTGACTCTGCATGATCTTATATAGCTCATGAACAGAAACTCATATAGTCAGTAGGTTATTCTCATTTTAAGCACAGACAAATTTCAAGCCTAACAACAAAGCCTACTGGAGTGTACCGTTTACTTTTTTGGTAATTAAAAATATCTAATTAGAGAAGAAGCAAAGCATACCAATGTACTGTAGAAATACATAACACTGACACCTTATAAGTGCGTCATCCTCACTTAATGAATGTGTGTTTAATAGGAATGAATCAAAACCCCTGAATACGGCATTCCAGAAAAATCATTTAAAAGTTTGTGAATGTTTTAAACAAGCAGTGCTTTAATATGTTATGGGAAAAAATGAAAGGGTTTATAGATGTATGTTGCCGTCAGCGTTTTCAATTAGCTGTCTATTAATGGATTGAAAAAATTAACATCATAAATTGCTGCTTTTTGTTATTTAAACAAATTGTAATTACATTTATTGCGCAATTTAAATTCATTGATGGTCATGCTTTTTAAAGTTACTGCACTTTCATTGGCCTTTATCAAGTGTATTTTTTTTCTCTCACCAGTATTAGTTTATACTGTATGTCTGCCCTATTGCGCAATATTCTAGACGATCTACAGAGATCACAGATATACAAGGAGTCCCACAATCTTCCATATCTAGGGGAAATTACCTTTTCGGCAACAAGTACCTTTGTTTACATTTTTTACATAATTACCCTGTCTTTGTAAACACACACTGATGATAAACGTGTATTAACACGTCTGGTGTTATCATCTAATTACACTTTGAATGTGTTCCATTAAATGATCATTGTGCTTCAGCTTTTCCTGCTACACTATGACTCTCACTTTTGAGACACCTTGTAATACTCTTATTCACAAACCCCACCAATATAGCATTTCCTGGTAGAGATGATAAGAGATCATGTAGGAGTGGGCTTTCGAGATATCTAGATCTCATAAAAGATAAAGCTGGACCCAGACCTGACGCCAGCGAAAACACTAACCCGGGTCAGACCAAGTGTTCCAAAACAACAAGTACTGATAAGACCTGAAAATGCTGAAACAAAGAAAACATATATAGATACACCCTCGATACAGAAACTGCTCAAACAGAAGATAGCATCAAATAAAACAGAAGCCTCACAAAGTACACACAGCATACAAAATAAAGCGGGCAAAATGCGGCAGGAGATGTAGGAAGCTTCCTCATAATGCATGGAATCTGTGACCAACCAGAGAGCCTGAGTGTAGGAAAAGCAGAGAATAGGGACAATATTCCAAATTGTTGTGTGTTAATCAGTACCAAGAGTGGATATAATGAGTAAAAACTGAAAATGTACCTAAACAGGGTACTGCGTAGGATCAGGGATTTACTGCAGAGGCAAAGAAAGGAAAGACAGCATGGAAGCACCATCAGGAGGGAGAAAGGAAGGAAGGCATGAAGGAAAGTAGTGAGGAAGGATCTGAAAATAAATTTAGTCCAAGCAATTTTTAAACACCACAAAGCAACATTCTTAAGTTTTTTTTTTTTCTCATTAGTGGTAAGAAGCCCCTTGTTGCATCTACAGTAATTACTTATCGAGACGAATTTACTGTAAAACCTGAGCTGTGCAATGTAATAAATAACATGTTTCACATGCAGACCTGGGAAACTGTTTATCATTAGGGCAGATGGAACCTCGACGGAAAGTTAAGACAATTCAAAACAACAGGCATATCATTCGCATCCAGTTCAGACCTAGACTTATAAAAATATAAAAGCACTAAAGCATGATGGCCTGCTGTCAAGCAAAAGTCTAAATAACCCCCTTGAACAGAGTCACAAGATTCAGGTAGATCATTCTGGCCTTTAGCTTACAGTAGATCATGTTTTCAGTAAGTAAAAGTAGGATGTAAGAGGGGTGTTTTTCTGTACTGTACCTTTGATTCACTAATGCACTTATCCCATTTTTCACTAGTGCTTGGATACCATCATGGTAAAACATTTTCTCAGTAAGCAGGAGCCATGATCGCACTGCCTGCTTCACACATGAAACCCTGGCCTCCCAGGAACTCCCAAACATACGGAAATCACTGGGAGCAAGGTCAGGACTGGATTGGGGATGTCGCAATAACTCCTAGCCAAGTTCCTGTAACGTCTATAAGTGCTGAGGTGGGCAGTCCTGCATGACCAGAACGCCCTTGGTGATCAGACCAGGCAATTCGATCCTGAGATCATTGCACTTGCTAAATGTTCACGGAAATGGCTGCAGTCAGCTTCGAGCCACCTCAGCCAGGATCATCATTCATAGACATATAGGCTTGTTTAAAACCTTTGCACCACTCGAATGTTTTACCGCGGCTAAGAGTCTCGTCACCTCGCTGTGTTCGGAGTCTTCTGTAAATGTCAATCAGTTGTATGCCTTCATTCACAAGAACTTTAATCACAAGTCTCGGTTTGACTTCTATGCTCCTGGGAGCAATACTGTGAACACTAGCTAGGTGTTTGGGCCCAGAAATTTTTTTCGTCTTCTTTATTAAACCAGAAAAGATAAGGGATAGGCTTATCTATATTTGAAATTAATTAATTACTTTATGTTTGAAGTCTGCTGTTCACAGAGTACAGTAGGTAGCGAGCTTTATGAACTTGAATGAGAGCAAAAATGCCCAGTAGTCAGACACTGGCTAGTATTACTTTGAATAATAACCATAAAGTCACTATTCTTTGCCACCTATTCCGAGAATGACACGCTGCCGTTCAGGAGCCCAGGTGCCTCTTTTTGAAGTGCTGTAATAAAAGAGCTCCGATGCAAAACTGCACTTCTGAGAGAGCTGTCAACTCAATTTTTCATTCAGTATTAAACAAGTAGACATGGATGGATGCAAATATTAGTTTTTTTCTAATTCATGGATGGATGCAAATATTAGTTTTCCCAATTCAATTGCCAGACTTAAGTTCTGACTTTTCTATGTTTAACTCTAAGATATATGCGTTATATAGCAAAGCCTAGCAGGTAAGTACTGTACATTTTATGTTTAATAGCTGATGCAGATAAAAAAAACTGACTCGCTAAACAAATGATGGCAATGACAAATTAGGTGTTTGCTATATTGAAAATATATGAGATGGAGACGCATGCCTTGCTTCTATAATTTAAACAGGAATTTTATTTAGACAAAGGAAAACATTGACCAAGAAAAAAAAAAAAAAAAAGACATATACTATACAAAGATGAATTTAATAACCGAGTCCTGGAATTGGTACGCACTATCCTTTCCATCTAGGAAAGAGTTCCGTCTAGAGTTTTAACTTTTAAGTGTAAACTTGTGCTCTGTCATATTTTTCGGCTTGTTATTTACACAGATAGAGAAAGCAGTTCGTGTAACTTGAAGGATTTTTTCTCATTTGACCATTATGTGTAAAACACCCCTGTATTTTTTAATCAAATAAATAAAACTTGGTAAATATGTGAAAAGTTGTGTATTGGAATGCTCTATACACATTAAAAGAGATAGAAGTAGAGAAAGTACATGCCCTAGAGCTTAGCACTGGATGATACAACTGGGAGGGAACAAGCCTCCAGTTTGTAAGAATAGGGTTCCAGAGCTGAAATTGCTGATTCACCTTCTATACAAAAAGAGTTCAAGTTTTGAATTGACTGTCTCTTATGGTACCTAACAGCCTAAGGTTCCTTTATAATGATTATGCTATTCTGAACTTCTCTGGGTTGGGGGTGTATGTCTCAAGTCCAGAGGTAGTAATAGTAGAAGATGGGTTCCTAGAGGCAATAAAAAAAAATAGAGAGTAAATGTAATATCATTGGGAAAAGATGTTGCAAAGCGCTGAGCCCATTTGAAGCAACTGACTTGAGGGTCATGCAGATATGAAAGGCCAGAGTGAAATGGGAGCATGCTTTTGTGGTCTGTTCTCTTGTTGCCAAAGAAGAATCATTAGAGTAGATGATTGAGTTGGCCATGATGACTTGTAAGTTTGTAGACATCCATGCAAAAAAAGAAATGAGAAAGCATGCTTCCATTTTAATCTGGCCTTTCATATCTTCTTGGGTCCATCCGAGACCATCCCAGAACTGTAACCAAGGAGGATGCCGGATAGCAAGCTATACTGTACAGTACGTAGAAGCTCTGCCATGGGCAAAGTGTAAGGGTTCTTGATACTGTACATTTGTAATTCCTTACTTGTCTCCAAGAAAGGTGTACAGTATGTTTGTGCACCAATCAACCATAATGTTGAAGACATTAACATTATAACCATCTATGTGTCTTCAAGGTGCATGGCTCCACATGGCCTCTGGCGGTGTGCTGTAGTGTCTGGCACCAGGACTTTAGGAGTGGATTCTGTGGGTGTTGTGGGTTGCAGGGTGGGGCCTCTGTGCATATGACTAGTTTGTCCAGCACATTCCATGGCAGGTTGATTGGATTAGGATCTGGGGAAGTGACTTTGGGCTCTTAGTCTGCTGGGCCCCATATTTTGCAGGTTGTGTTGTGTTGGGTGTCGTTTTCAGTTTTCAGTGATTTTTGCTGCATTTGCTTTGCTGTGGGATCAAACCGGATGGACTAACCTTTGGTCCTTGCAGGCATGGTTGAGCCTTGGGTGCATGCAATCCTATCACCAGTTTGCTGGTGTGTAAATGGTAATCAATGTCATTCACCTCACCTCTCAGTGGTCATCATGCTATATGTGATCTGATACAAAAGTTAAAAGTTGAAAGCTAGGGTGCTATGGAAGTTTGCGTGCAGAATGTTCAGATGTGACAGTAAACAGCAGTAGGGGTGGATTGTTGTTATTTGTGTAATTTAGCAAAGAGAAATAGAAAGCAATTCCTCTGTCTCTTCACAGGAATATGAGGTCTGCTACAAAACACGCAATATTTCATGTCCATCGAGTTGCATAGTGAGTAGTCTCAGCCTGCCTGCTCTAGATGCACAACCAACACACCGTAGAGCATCTGATATGGTTTATATTTTCTGGCCACAAGCTTCATAATCTTAGGTTTGCAATCTGCCTGACTCTCCACATTTAAGTGTATATGCACCACTGCACACCATATTCCAATAAGAAAATATTTTTTTATGTTGTGATAAATCAAGCTTTTGAGAGCGAGAATTAGTCTCAAACCTGCAAACAATTATGGCCTCCCAGCTTTCAAGAATTTTGTTTAAAACAGTATGGGGCAAGTAAACAACACATTATTTCATGGTTAGCAACAAGTTATGAAAAATGTCTGTGGATGATCATTAATTGTATCACACCTGGTATGTCCTGCAAAAGTCTGGTTTGAGAGAATAGGCAGTGAGGGCCTTCCAGTCTCTGTCGTGTGCCTTTAATATTACAGAAAATGACAAGTTTAGATGGCGTCAATCATGTTGTTTTTACACTGGATGAAGGACAAGAATTTTTTTGAACCAATACACTTGGCCCAGCAATCTACATTAGGATGCATATCATCCACTATATTGTTAAGACTATTCAGTGAACTCAATTCTAATCCAATTTGAACAGTCTTGAATACTTACTTAGCACTTTACTACAAAGTGCTTTTATTCCACTTCATTACACATAAAGCTTTTGGGTTGGGACTATTTGCCTTTGTATCCAAAATAAGAAAAAGCAATGGGCATCTCCATCTGAATAAATAAAAATCTAATTCATAATGGGTATGGATGTTTTTTTTTTTGTGCTATACCTTTAGTAAGATGCTGCTCACCAAGACTGGCCTGTCTATGATTAGATTTTTTAGACATTCATCACAGAGGATGTGGATTACTAAAAAGCCCTATCATATTTTATAGAAGAGTGCCATAATTATTAATCTGTGTTCGGTGTGGGAGTTTTATTTACTGTTAACGTTGTACATCAGAGACAGCGAGAAGAAATCCCCAACTTGTCACCGACTTTTTCATCCCGTCTCAGAAGACTGCCCCTTGCTTATTAAAACAAATGGCTTTTATTATTTATATGAACTTTCAGAAATTGGTATGATGCCATAGTCTATGACCAGGGAAAGAAATTCTAATAGATAACCCTTGAGACAGTTGCTCTCCTACTTGCTTATAAGACTACTTACTTCTCAGAGTCACTGATAAGTATTGACTTTAGTACCAGGTGACCCAGCCTGATGCTGAGCAAACATCTGGCCTCATTTCCATTTGTCTCTAAGTAGATTATGTTTAAAATTTTGAGGGATGTTTAGGTTGACATTACCCCATGCCAACATAGGATTAAAAGTCCTTATTTGTGGCTACTGTTATTGCTGATACAAAACCCCAATGTCAAGTCAGCTTTACAATTAGCTTAGCCAACTCTTCATCCAGCCTCATGATATTCCTACTGTAATTATCATCCTGCCCACCTGACTTTTCTTTTGGCAATAAATCAGATGTGCTAATAGCTAATAGTTAAAATTCATGACTATTTGAGATATCTAGCATCTCGTGGAGCGGTTTGAAAAGGGATAAAAGGTTTTCCGGTTAATTGCAATTAACATTAACAGTGTCCTATTGCTTTAAATGTGATTTTAAATGTGGGGTGTAGAAAACATATACTCCAGGTAACATTAAGAATTTTTTTTAAAAGCCGTAAACAATTACAGCTTGAAAATGTGGACTTGCTTTGATATTATGCCAAGACTGTCAGTAAGTCACTACTAACTAGCCTGTTACTTGAAAGCAAAAACAGATACAAGAATTAATTGGCAATTACTGCAGAATTCAGCAGAAGAGAAGCTTCCTGGAAAAATCTTAATTAAAGCAAGCTAAAATTTTAATAATGATATTATACAGGGTTCTGTAGGCTTGATTGTTAGGCTATCAAACAAATATCTACCAAAGGGTACAGTAGTGCGTGCACACCCTACACTAAAAAAAAAAAACAAAGTTAAGAGCACACATTCCCATAAGGCCTTGTTTACTCTTTCTGCAGCAAGTGGGTGAACTCAACTTCAATGCATTTACATACATTTGCATATTTGGCATGCTTTTCACTTCTTCTGTGCTTCTACTCCACATATGAATTTCAATTTTGAAGCATACTTAAGGAGCTTAATACTCTATCCACATTCCTTGATCCTGACCCACTTTCTCAATTACTAATATTTAACGCTGCCATAAGTCTGAAATCTCAGATTGATTGATTCATGTTTTTTAAAGGATGCTTAAGTACGATCCAAAGTTACATTACAGGGGGGGAAAAAAGCTAAACACGTGACACATTTACCATGGCTCGAGTGTATAGGTTGAAGGATGCTACAGCCTGATGGAGAAGGAAAGAGGGATAGGATTATGTCAGAGTTACTCATTTTTTGGGGGGAAGCAGTAGTATATATAAGTTTCGGTTCCACCACTGCCAACAGTGAGTTACAACCCAAATAAAGTATCCAGAATGGAAGGGGGAAAAATCTATAAGGAGCCTTGCCAGCATGTTTGGGCCAGATAAGATGGCAGTAATGAATTAAGAAAAAGTACAGAAATTTCTATCAAGCAGCTATGAATGACTGAATAGGCATCTATAAAACAATGCAGAAACCGTTTTAGAAAAAGAACCTTATTAGATTTATTTAGTCGTTCATTTTTCGGGAACTGGCTTATCCTCGTCACAGCCAGGGTGGATCTGGAGCCAACTGCAAGGCACAAAACAGAAATAGACACTAAATGGGATGCCAGTCCATTGCAGTGCTCTATGCACACACAGTCCCACACACAGTCATACACAGGCTGGCTTAGCATAGCAAAACCTTTTACCAGCATAATTTTGAGAGGTGAGAAGAACCTGAACAACCCAGAAAACCCACATAGATGTGGGACATTAACCTGCACTCAATATTGAACCTAGGTGTCAGGATCAGTAAAGTGAAAATGCAACCCATTGCATCGCTGTGCTATGCCTAGGGTATACCAGTGGAGACATGTCCTTAGATGATTTAAACTAAAATTGGACCTGGGATCACAGAGCTCATAAGCATTATTGTTAAACTTATGCTGATTCCGCTACAATAATAGCCGCAATAACAAGAAGAGGAGGCTTGGACGTGGTTTGTTCATAAAGGGTGCACTAAAAGCTTAATTCAACAATACACATTTTATTGTAAAAAAATGTATATGTGGATTTATATTTACCTGCAAAATATATTTGTAAATAACTGCATGAGGCTGGGCGCTAGAAGAGAATTTAGTTTAAATTGCTTCTGTATCTCATTTCAGCCAGATATTAAACTAACATCCAGACTTCCTCCAGCTTGGAACCAAATTTAAGATTCTTTGTTAGCCTGTGCCTGAGTTCAATATACACCTATATGAAATAACAACACCACTGACTGGTGAACTGAACAACACTGATCACCAACTATACACCAACAAACAGGATGACAGGATAATGGGCATCTACATGTAACCCTTACCCATGCCTGTGGGGACCAAAGGCCAGCCTGTTAAGTCCAATCCTACAGACAAGCCAATGCAGCACAAATCCCAGGAAAATATCAACACTGATTATGATAGAAAGGTGTCAGAAAATTCAGTGCGCCACATCCAACCACACAGAGGCCCCGGCGGGCAAAGAGCCTAGGGCTGCTGACCTGATTTCCAAACTTCTCGGATTTCAACCGGACTGACCTACCATGCAAGCCACAGCACCCAAAGGATCCGCTGCCAGACATCACAACACACCCCGGCAGAGTCACCCTTGAGGGGCCAGAAGCACCCCAGTGGCACAAGGGTAACCCAAAATCCTAGGTGATTTTACATGGTTTTAATGCTGTGGCTGATCACTGCAAATGTGTTAGTTTGGATACAGGCCCACTGTGTAAAAAAATACCAGACGGCTGGAACCGGAGTAGATGCATTGGGCACTAATCTGGTGCAGTATACATTTCTTACCTAGGCAGGCACTGCAGTGTCACTTTCCAGTGCTAGAGAGATCAAACAGATTTAGATGACAAGAAAATGAGGCTAATCCAGCTTTGCTTCTGTTTGACAGGTAATTATCCATGTCACCCAGCCATCCTGACATCAGGAAATCTCTATTGCTTTCAGAACATTGCTGCTTCTGATGATTATTATTTTTTTTTGTGAGATGTAGTTTGGGGTTGGAAATACTAAGGTAATTAGCGAGGTAACATTCAGTCATCCTGTAGCCTCATAAAACTGTACTGTTTTGTAGGTAGAGCCGTTTCCATTCTTCATCTTCCTTGTTGTGGCACACATTGAATAGTAGGCTTTTGAATATTTTTCTCTGGCAGGTCACACCACAGTCAGCCATTTTCATTGTGCGAAAACCACAGGGATATTTCATATGATTTTGGGCACCACATTCAATTTTGTCTTTTTGTGATTATAGTTTTTCTGCCATTTACACACAGGTTTCAAGGCCTGAAGGAAGGGATCAAGGAGATGCTGTATACTGACTTGGATCTAGTGATATCCGTTATTCGCATGGCTACTGGTGTTTTACTGTGATTAAGTAAGAAAATCACAGTTGTGGGTCCAGATTTTTGGACTGAGCTGTTGATCATGCAGATTCTAAAACCTTGTACATTCTTCGGTTTATGGTACCGTACCGTAGCTGTGGTAATTGTGCTTCGGTGTCTTGGATGGAGTTTGTACAGTTGCATGGTCAGAAGATTCTGCAGGAGGTCAGGATTAAGAGGAAGAATTGCCTTGAAGAATTTTACAATAGCTACTTTTTGTAAAGTGTGATTATAGCAGAGGTAGAGGGATATTAGATTAATTAGATTTTCTACCTCTACCATACTCTTCTCAAGAATCACAAATTTCTATTATAAGTAATAAAGCTGCTTATGTTCATAAATGTTTTCCATCAAACTCCAATTTGAATGCATCTTTACTTGTTCAGCGACTGCAATGGAAAAAGATCAAGAGAATAATGAATCAAATTATAACAGGGTGAAAGCAAGTGGTGGACATTGCTGGAAGAAAAAAAAAGTGTGTGTGTGTGGGGGGGGGGGGGGGGTCTACCATCGGTTTCATTCAAGGGGCAAAT
>JAQQZT010000039.1:8478227-8489381 GCA_030068275.1 Clarias platycephalus | reverse complement strand
TAGAAGTACACAAAAAATCTACTCAATTACAGTAATGCGAGTAAATGTAATTCATTACTTTCCACCTCTGATTATATGGTATGGAAATTCATTCACTCACACTAAGCTTGTCCATCCTTTTTGTCTCCCAATGTATTTTGTTTCCCATAACACTGAAATCGCCCTTATACTGTATATCTTTACATCTAAAGTGGAGCCTCTGCTGTAGAACAGTTATTGCCTACACAAAGATCTTGTTTAGTGGCATTTTCTGCCATTTTACAGTTGATATAAAAAGTTGAAAAAGACTTACTATATCAGGAAGACTGCCAAGAAGTCTATGGTAATAGAAAAGTGGCTGGCAAATACTTGTCTCCCTGTATGGGACAACACTCTCTCTACAGTCTCTCATGTTATTCATGTGTGGGTTTATTGGAAGATTTACTATACAGTATATACCGTATATGATGAGACCAGAGTCTAATTGTTCTCTATTTTTTCCAAAAACAAGACACACTCATGGAGCAGCGCTGTATTATATAAAGTCTAGATCTTAATCCTAACAAACATCTTGTGGAACGACTTTTACTGTATATTGTCATATTACAGGTGGGAAAAAAAAAATTTAAACAGGGGGACATAGACTTTTTACTCCACCCCACTCAATCTGATTAAAAATTAATTCCTATCAAGGTCAGGTCAGAATGTTCAGATCGAGGTGTTTCAGATTGGGCTGTTAAACATGTGGAACATGTAGGGTTCATGTAAATGTTACTAATGTTGGACCCCTGGGTACATTATTATGGATTTCATTGAAGTGGTGTAACTCACAAACCAGCATTATGAAAGTGATTTTGAAATTGATTTAATCCAAACCTCAGTAACTTTATAAATATTGTCTTACAAATAATAAAATTATTATGACCGAATAGTTTTGTGAGTAGAAAAATTCGAGAGGAGAAAGTTCTATGGTTCTAATAAAGTACACACTGTTAAATAGAGTATTGGCATGAGTCAGGTCAGACATCTACTCCTGCTGGGTCCACCAGGCAAGGTGGAGATTATGCCTGACAATCGTTATCGGCATCTCGCTCACACGCAATGGGTTTTCCCTTTCAATACAGATAGCTTTGAAAACAGACTGAGCCAAAGACAGTGGGAGATGGTGAGAAAGAAAGGAAAAACAGAACAACTTATCTAACATCGCACTCGTGGCAAGGTGAATTGCAAATGCTTGCTTAACAAGCGTGGGCCTTTACAGAGAAAGATGTAAGGTGTTCGGCATTAGCCTAATGAAGACATTTTTTATGCTTATCAGTGGGCAATTAAAGTTTATCACTCGCTGCATTATACACTGCAGCATAACTGTCAATTCATGTTTAGATACTGTGTTTGATTTAAACACTGAAGAATCTTATGCCGTATGCCATGTGTCACAGATTTTTCTTTTCTTCCATTTTATTATTATTATTATTATTATTATTATTATTGCCACATGGTATACTGATGACTAGTTGGTGAAAGGTCCTGAAAGATGTTACATTTCGTCACAACAATGGAGGCAGAATACAGACACATGGACTTGAGGAAATGAGTTTTGCTCTTTTTATTTTCTTTGTTTGGGAACTAGGAAAACGAGGAGTGAGAGAAGGAGAGAGCCGGTGTAGATGGGGCAGTCATGCTGAAAAGCCAGGTCTCAAAGCTCAGACAGTAGGCCGGCAAAGAGGGTGTCATCTGGGAGGCACAGCGGGGGCAATCTGGAGTGCTTTTTCTAGGCAGAGAGTTCAGCTGGCTAGTGTGAGCCCCAATTTCTTGTCCGTAATGTCTGCACAGAGAAGGAAAACATGCACCAGCATGAGCGTAACAGCCCATCAACTTACTTGGCTTCTGTCACTCTTGGACACCTTTTATGTTGTCTATTCCTCTCGGTGATGGTGAGGCATGCTGATGATTATGCCACACCAGACCCTGCCCAGTAGCCATGTGTCATTGGTATAAAAACACCAGTAGTGCTGAAGCCGTGCCAGGACGTGATAGGGGTTGAGACGGCTGGCCTGCCATCCTGATTTGTGAAAAGGTTTATTGCTGAAGCGGTGCTGTCCTTTTAGCACCACCAAGGCAGTCGTGTGAAGTCGAGTGCCAGCATGTGATAGGGGTTGAGGTGACAGCTTGCCATCAAGATTTGTAAGAATGGTTATTGCTGAAGCATCTCTGTCATTTTAGCACCACTGTGGCAGTAATATTTTAGGTTATCTGTCCATTTAATGGCCAGGGCTTCATGCTACACAGCCACATATTTATTTATTTTTTTTCTGTGGGGGTGAGTGTGCAACCTACAAACAATATGGGAAGTTCTTCACCATCAAATTCTTGATGGCAGCACAGAATCCAGGCCTGTCTCAGATGCATCCATTTTCACAGTAGCAGGGCAGTCAAAGTCTGTACTGTATTCTTCAGCACAGGGAAGCATGCAACGGCTTAATGGGCCTGGAATGCCTGCCCGGTGGTCTCGGCCCAGCACACTTACTCTGGTAGGCCCTTCATGAGCTTTGACAATGGAGAGGCAGTAGAAGTAAGGAACATATCTTCGGAAATATCTGGCCAGCCCCAGAATTTCGCTTGGTGGTGGGGTATTGGCACACTCTGACAGTCTCGACCTTAGTTTTTTGCGACTTCAGCAATCCTCTGCTAAAGTTGTACACCCGGTAATATGCCTCTGTCAGGACCAGATGACAGTTCTGTGGGTTGGCAATGAGTACAGCCTGATGGCACTCAACCTGGACATTTCTGAGATGGTGTAGATGTTTTTGTTGGAGTGGATGACTACATCATCAAGGTAGGCAGCAGCAAAGCAGTGGTATGCAGGAAGAGTGTCGTTGTGAATATTTTACCTTACCTGGCTGTTGTAGATAACCCAGTTGGTGGTAGACATATAGAAAAGGTCTCTGGGCTTGTTTTAAGTGCTATTTTACAATAGCTGTCCATTTATCAATTCTCTCTTGCATTTAATGGACATATTTGATAATGGGATGAAAAGGGGTGGGCTGTTCTTTCCAAGCATCTTTGGCGATATCAAGGAACTTCTTAGGTTTTTTTTCTTAAGCAACAGATCAAACAAAGTAAAGGGAGTTTCCCTTACTGTTGCTGTGTGAACATGTGTCAGTGCATTGTTTTCCCCTTTTAATTTTGTGAGTGATAAATTTATTTGATAACATGTTTCTGTTTATGCATTCTCTTACAGTTTAAACTTGAAATAGAAATCACAGTTCTTGTGCTAAATGGGACTTTTCCAAGTAAAAAAAATAATAAAAATACCAAGGATATACCAAATTAAACCACAATATCAAACCATTTATACCCTTTCTACTTTTTGCAGCAGTTGAAAAATTTTATATATCATAAACTATGTGCTCAAAACTCTGTTTAAAGAAATTTAAACTAAAATGCATGAATACACAAACTAAATGGAATGTTGGTTTTCAAGCATTATGTGGCATGAGCTTAAAGACAGGAAGTAACAAATAAAGAAAATTATATATTTGAGATCAATTGCAGTAATGTTAACCAAATGACACAGTTTGGATGTTAATATGAGAATAGGTAAAAAAAATAAATAAATAAATAAAAGATTCTAGTGATTTTCTTAATAATATACAGTCGGCTTCTTAAGGTATTGTAGCCAGTTTGAGGAGTCATTTAGGTATTGATTGAAGTGAATACATTTTTATTACTCAGACAGTGGAAGTGCCATAAAATAGAGTTTAAAAACCTGATTATATGGATAAATCTTTGTGTGGGTGGATGTGTGCATGCAGGTGTGCTATCAATGTAATGTGATGTCTTAGATTTGTGTCTTCTGCTGATGAACTATTGATCAGTGAGACACTGCTCTGTTTAGTTGCAAAACACTACAGCTTTTTAGAATTGAATAGCCTGTGCTGAATAAATAACAAGCTAGCCAATACAATATGACGATTATTTTCTCAAGCATCACTTAAGTTGAGCCATTAAAACATTTATATATCAGTCATTTATCCAATGTCAAAATTATATCAAATATAATAAATAAATAAAAATTGAGTACAGTACATTACAATAGGTCTTCCATCCATCCATCTTCGAACCTCAGTAGTCCAACTAGGGACTGTGGAGGCCAATGGTGGAGGCCACTCAACATTCGCACACTATGGGAAATTTTGGAACACCAATTAGCCTAATGTGCATGTTTTTGGACTGTGGGAGGAAACCAGAGGAAACCCAGCAAGAACATGCAAACTTCATTCACACAGACAAGAATCGAGACCGGGACCTGAAGGTGCAAGGCGACAGGGCTAATCACTAAGCCCCCATAGGTCTTGTTCATTATAAATTGTTCTGCTCTGCTAATTGTATGGCTACCCGGAACTAGCCATACAGGTATTTCTGAGGAAAGAAATTCATCAGATTTGTACTTAATACAAGATACCAATGTGATTTATCTCAGTGGGACTGGAAAAGCTTCATCAGAAGGTCAGCGTAACTTTGGAATGCAGAATAAGGTGCTGTTGATTTTGGCTACGATTACTTGCATTGTGCTCACATACTGGGTGCAAACGTCACGGTTGGTGTGCAGAGCATGAAAAAGTTATAACGACCAAGATCTATTGTTATGTTTTTATATGATGTCAACTTTTAAAAAATGAACAATCCCTTTAATGGATGGAAAAACTCCAGATGTTTACTGCTTTAATCTTATTGAACAGCACACACCAGAGGCAATATTTAAACCCTCAACACTTAAAGTGCAAGTCAACATTGCTAAGCACTAAGCCAGCATGCCACACATAGTATTTGAATATTTTTATGAGTATGGGTTTTACATTGTACATTTACAAATGTTTTTTTTACACCATGTCCCACATAGAGCCACTTTTTTTTTTTTTTTCTCTCTCTCTACTGCTATTGCACCACCCTGATTTTCTGACTAGCAGGTAGAAATCTGTGAAAATGAAATAGGCTTGGATTGCACCCTCAAATTCATTTTACCACAGATACAGCAAAGAATAAAGGTGCTGTTTTCCATTTTATACTGAAATCATCTTAGTGTGAAAATATTTACTTGGAAAAACATTGACCATTTCCAATCCAAAGCAAAACTTTAAATATATACTGTATGGCAAATTATTTCAAACTTCTATGGTGTTTCTTCCTTGTACAGGATGGCATGGTGGTTTGGCAGGTAATGTTTCTGCCGAACACTTTTGTGTTCCCTGGAGTGAGCCTCAACTTAGGTTACAGTGTGTGCTCCCTGGGTTGATTACTTTCCAATGACCCATCATGCTGCATTGAAAAAACATTGCCTGCAATTTGTCTTTTCACCATTTGCGCATCAGAGGGGGATTTAAACAAGCTAATTAGATTCCCCCCCCCCCTAAAGTGACCTCATGGGTGTAAGAAGATACCCCCTGGCTTTTTGCTCAGCTTCACCCAGCGGTGCTTAGTTCTGCTCTTCTCAAGCGCATGGCTTGGCAGTAGCTCATTTACATAGACACTGAAATAGCACATTTGAACGAGAAGTGAAACAGAGAGAGTTTGAGATAAAAACAAAGTGCATTATATGTGAGAGATTACAGCTTGAGGATTAACAAACACACTTTAAGTAACCTATGAGACCTTTTGAAATTGTCCGTGTGTGTGTGCATGATGCCCTGCATGGCGTGACCACCGGAAAAGGAACGAGATAAATAATTGTGGATTGCATACAATGCTGCTTCTAATTTTCATATATTTATGCACATAGTCTTGTATGGGGGTCATGTTGAAATATAACTGTTTTGTTTACTGCAATTAATTTCCTCTATTAGAATTTCTTAAAATAAAATAATAGAAAGGAATGGTAAGATAAACAATCATTTGTTAAAGGGACGACTACCTTACCTTTTTTTGAAAAAGGACTGACCATGGTTGTCTCCTCTGTCTTCCTTGTTTCCTGGAAGTTGATAGATAATGTCTCTCTGGTAGTATGGTGAACTCGGCATCAACCTATTTGTTTTCTGCTGGACATGTTCATGTCGTCGTCTTTTTGTTATTTTCCTCAACAACGTGGAGATAAGATCGAGAATTTGACACCATATTTCATTTTAGCCTCAAAAACATTAGAATGGACCCATCATCTGTCCTATCTACAGGTGGTAGAATGAACTTCCACTGCCTGTCCAAACAGCTGAGTCACTGTATGTCTTCAAATGAAGATTGAAGACCTGTCTATCTCTGTAATGACCTCCTCCAATAGGTTTGACTCAATAGTATTCTTAGTCCCTGACCAAGAGAACAACTTGTACCTACACTTCAGCATCCCTTTTAAGACTACTTCTATGGTTATGGTTCACTGACTAAACTTGCAGTCTGTAACATACTGTACATTAGTCATATTAGCACAACTACTGTATAGATAAGGAAAATACAGTACCTAGGTTATATATAACTCATATTATAACACCTCATATAAATAAAGGAATAATATTTAGAGAAACCTGAATGACTACGTAGCTGCTATCTCATTGTTTTAACGAATGAAAACAACACTGCTGGAAAAACGTGAGAGATGTGCTATTTCAAAACTGAAATGCGATGAAGCATGTAATGCAAACAACAGATTGGCAGGTCTGTGACTCGCATCAGCGGAATGAAAACTGGACCAAATTAATTCATTTTCCATAATGCTTATCCTGTGTAGGGTCACAGAGGTCCTGGAGCTTATCACAGGGAAATCAAGGTACAAGGTTCATGTATAGGGGCAGGTAGGGGGGGATGTCACTGGATTGGTTGTCAACCCATTCCAGGGCACAAGCATTTGCCCACTCATACATTATACTACGGGCAATTTGGAAACCTCAATCAGCCTATTATGCATATCTTTGGACTGTGGGAGGAAATTAGAGTACAGGCAAATACCACCACACATATAAACTTTTAACCCTGGATCATTCAGGTGGACCTGACCACTCAGGATTACTGCAAATAATTTTAAAGGTTCCTACCTTGCCTTTGCTCTGTGTGCATGGGATTTGCGGAATGTTCTCTTTGTTCTTGGTTGGTCCAAAGACATGCGACCTAGTTTGATTGGAATTTCGTGATTGATTGTATGAACATGTGTAAGCTTGTCATGTAATGGCTGGCATCCCCATCCAGGATGTACCCTGCATTGTGCCATGGGTTAGGCTTTTGCCCTCTTGGATGGACTGATTTTTGCAGGGCACAAGCACACGCCTACTTATAATATGGGCTATTTGGAAACCTCAATCAGCCTATTATGCATGTCTTTGGACTGTGGGAGGAAATTAGAGTATATGCAAACACAGAGAGAGAGAGAGAGAGAGAGAGAGAGAGAGAAAACAGAGGCGATATAAACTTTTAACCCTGGATGATGCTGACCACTCAGGCAGATTACTGCAAATAATTGAATACGTCGGGGGCATGGTGGCTCAGCAGTTAGCACGTTTGTAAAGTTGAAGGTTCCTACCTTGCCTTTGCTTTGTGTGCATGGCATTTGCATATTCTCCCTCTGATTAGTTGGTTTCCTCCCAAAGTCCAGAGACATGCGATGTAGGTTGATTGGAATTTAATAATTTCTTGTAGCATGTGATTGAGGGGAATGGTGAACCAGGCGGCTAAGGCTCTAGGTTGTTGATTTGGGGATCTGGGTTCGAGCCATGCTGTCGGTGGGGTGCCATGCACCATACTAACCAGCCGATGCATGTAGTGGCGGTCCAAAGCCCGGATAAAACGAGAAGCAGAAAGAAAGTTCTGTAGTGTGTGAATGTGTGCGTGCTTGGCATGTAATGGTTGCCACCCCTGCTTTGTGCCCTAAGTTCCCCCGGGATAGCCTTCAGGCCCTCTACACAGGAGAAGCGGTGTAATGGATGGATGGATAGATGGATTTTCCCTATATTGGGTCATTAACAGAGCACCCCAACTCTAGGTGCCTTTTCCCCCCCCCCCCATTTTGATTTATATTTCTGCAAATTATCTTGGGAGCAAGTTTTCCATCAGTTGGTGCCATTTAATAATAATCAGGCTTTCTTATCCTGCGTTCGGACCTCACTGACAGCCTGATCACTGTTCACTCCTACCTCCAGCACGAGTCCCGCTTTATCTGATCACCTGACGCGCCTCCTCCTCCTCTCGCGCCGTTTCCGCGCGCCCTCTGCCAGACGCGCAGTTTAGAACGCGCACGCACACATATACACATACACACACTCACAGACAGCAGCTCACACTTTCCGCGCGCAGCGCACAACGGGAAGCGTGTCCGCGCGAGCGTTTTGAGGGGAGGGGAGCTCCGTTTCCATCCTCCCGCCCGTCCGTGCGTGCGTTCGCTCGCTCTCTCGCTCATTCACACAGTCTAAAAAAGTGATGAGACTGAGAGAGAAACAGATGCCGACGCCGCCGCACTTCTCCTTCACATACCGGCGGAAGCAGAGCTGAGCGTGTGGGTTTTCCTGCGGGTCTCCGGGCGATCCTTCTGAACGACTCTGCTGAGGGTGCAGCGATGATTCCGGCTCCCGAAGCCGACTGCATGCAAGGTATTATATATGTGTGTGTGTGTGTGTGTGTGTGTGTGAGAGAGAGAGAGAGAGAGAGAGAGAAAGAGAAAGAGATCGCGTGCGTATTTGTGTTCTGCCAGCGTTGAGCGTTTGATCTTTTTCTTTTATTTTGTAACCTAGAACGTGATGACATCCTCACATCAAAGCGCATTATTACTATGTGCATTGTTTTTATTTGTTGTTGTGGTTGAGAAATACCTGTAGGTTGTGTTTATATTGTCAGTCTTAAATGGCTACGTGGTTGCACAACGGATTAGAATTGATAAACGTGTATTCGATTTGGCAAACTTTCCCTGCTATTGCACGGATTATCCGAAGGGATTTATTTGTAGGCAATAAACCATGTGCCCGGGGCAATATCGAAATTCTTTTAGTTAAACTGCGTTGCGTGGGATTTCCACTATCAGTAAGTCTGGTATTAATAGGTTTATTGGTGAGAGACTGCAATACTTACTATGAAGACTTAAACTGGGATTTAGGAGGTGGGGAAGTCCTCCTTCCGAAGGTGTCAGCAATGTACAGTGCAGTCTGCATTAAACAGTCCTGTTTTACTGCTTGCCTTATTTAATGTTGCTTCTGTCCCAACCCTTATATTATGTAATGCAATTAGGCAGGCTTTAGGTTTTCAGTAATCATCATGTCTGTTTTTGCCTTCTGCTTTTTCACTGGCAAAAAAAAAATAAAATCAATCCTTTTAAACAAGCAAAGTAAGCATAACTGCTTTAATGATCAGATATATCTTATATACACACATTTCCCTCTTTATGGAAATGCAATGCAAATGTACAAAAAAAATCTTCACCCTTGTCTTAGAACTGAATTATACTAAGTATAAGGTATTAAGTCCATTTCCCTAAGAAGCAGTAATCCTACATTAGATCTGAGCACTTGGTCCCATATGCTGTGGATGCCACACTCTTGACTTTCTTTGGTTTCAAGTGCCTGTTAAGCTCTCTTAGAGGGGTATCCTGCCCGATTCTCCTTATTAGCGGTGCACAAGTTAATGAGCGTGTAATTGAAACAGCGCTGTGTGCTGCGGGTGATGCGAAAGGATCCAGGCTTATTCTCCAGTGAGTCGAAGATACTTAAGTCTTGAAGGTCTAGAGTCCAGAAAAAATAAAAAACCCTGTGATTTCCCTGTTAAAACACATCTTAGTCTGGGCACTAACTCAATGGTTAAATCAAATATGTCAGGGAACAAAATCAGCAAACAATCCTGGCTTCCAGAGGAACAGTTCGTCAATGTTGTCTTAAGGTCTGTAGCATTGTAGGAGAATAGACACAGCCAGGCCAGGCTACATGAGGCATGAGGGATCCACACACCTGTGTTGAACCAGTTCTTTTGTGCCTGCCAATTCATTATGTGACTAAAGCCAATCGTCATCGTGTCAATATCCATTTGGAGCTCCTTTCAGTGAGGTCAGAGCGTTTTGTCCTAGTTAAGTAGATTAACCTGCTGTAGGTATAAATCAACGAAAACAATTGCACTTAGACAAAGATTTCAATATTAGCCATTTGAAGAAGAAGCAGAATATCCATCTTATCAGTGCAGTTTGCCAATGTAGAACTGCAGCAGTTGTGTAGGACTTGATGCCAGCTTGAGTTAAGCTGGCCGCTTCAGAGCAGCTGAGCAGTTTGGAGTTTTTGCTATAGGCTTATTGAGTCACATTTAATTAGAAATATGTTTGTAGGGGGTTTTGTTTTTGTATTTTTAACTTACTCATATTTGTGACTCAAAGAATGTATTAATGGCTATTTTGCAAACAGGATTATGTTCTGTTTTTAGCATATCTTAAAAAAATATATTTTAACTGATCTGTTTTGCGTGGTGACACATAACACATATCACTAGTCACAGACCGTTGGTGTTCAATGAAGTACTATGACTTTACTACCAGGAGCAATAAAACAGGTTTTTATTAAATCCTCCTGACTATAGCTATAACACTGGAGGGGAGTTTGTTCATATACTCTTGAAAATAAAGGTGCCAGAAGAGGTTCTTTAGAGCGATTGGGTAGAAGAATTATTTTTCAGGTCCTTAAAGAGCCTTTTGATGCATGGTACTTTTACCGTCTTTGGTGGATTCACGCTGAAAGAATTATTTCATACCATGAATGTTTAAATCGTAAAGAAGTTTCTTTATGCTGGGAAATGAATTTTCACTTCCTTGTGGTGCTAACAAAACTGCTTCTAACTAAACCATCATATGAAATATTGCCTATACAATACATTTTCTTTTCTCTTGTGGTTTGCCTATGTAGAATAACTGACAGGGAGACTTGTTGTGATATAAAATATATGTTCTTATTAATTCTACTCATAAAGGTTAGAAGGGTCAGGCTTTGGAAGAAAATAATTTATCACCATTGCATGGAAATAACTGCTGCTTGCGCTTTAATTTAAACATACAGGCATGATTAAATACTGCAATATGCATAGTTTTAAATGATGCCTAAAAAAGGCAGTGTAACATTTCGTTTGGCCCTTATTAAGGTTCAGTGGTGTATTCTGGTCAACATTGCGGCGGATAAGGAACACACACACACACACACACACACACACACACACACACACACACACACACACACA
>JAQQZT010000039.1:8466645-8478127 GCA_030068275.1 Clarias platycephalus | reverse complement strand
TATATATAATACAATTTACACAAGTACATCAGGGACCATTCAGCATAGCCAATCCACCTACTGCAACACTTAGGAGGTGATGGACAACTCAAAGGAACTAACACAGACACATTTTAAACAAAACAAACACAAAAAATTCCTGATCTCAGGATCTAATCTGAGACCCTGTACCTACCCTGTGCCACCATGCATTTTCAAGTGTCAATAAAAACATCACTAGAAAAGAACCACATATTAAAGTATAGATTTTGATCATGATCAAGGTATTAAACTGTGCTGGTTTTTTCTTTCTTTCTTTTCTTTCATTGAAAATGCCGAACAATAAAAGCATGTCTCATGCCAGCCGAAGGTTTACGTAATTGAAATGAATGAAGCTGAGTTCATTTTCAGAGAACTTTAGCAAGAACACAGTCAGACTATTAATGTATGCAAAACTAGCAATTGCATGAAAATCCTCTGTCTGTTGCACAGTGTTATAGGGGAATTAAATAAATTCAACTAATTGTCATATTTAGAATTGCATGTGCAGGCCTACATAATGATGGCTGGAAAATATGTTCCATTTTCCCAATAACAATCTGAAATGTGCCTGTAGCCAAAACAGTATGTTAGAGGAACTTGGACCTTGGTGTGTATTCAGCTTAATTTCCCTGTCCAACCTGGCTCATAAATTTGATTCATGACTGAAATATATATATATATTAAAAAAAAAAAAGGGTAGTACCAGTTTGGGAGTGGTCACACCATCCTTACATCCAGACGCTGTCAATTTGGATGTAACCATAAACGGTTGTAATTTACTATTAACCACATTTCATTGAAAAGTAGTAATGTATTTCAATTCCAGATCTCTGATTAACCAAGCAAGAGGTCTTGAGCTAGCATATTTCACTTGCGCGTTTATTTTTAAGTGTTACATGACTTGTGTATGCCAGAAATCTGTGAGCTGCGTGTAATATATGCACAAATCTAAGCAAACCTTTCCTTGAATTTAGCAAATATTTTTGTTTACACACTGTTAAACGCGTGACATAAATGAGAGCCCAGGCCTTAACGTCTTGCAGGAAAAGAAGTGCGAATGAATATATTTGTTTTGGCTGATACTACCTGACTAGTTCATGTTAATGTGGTCTTCCCTGTTTGGTTTATCTTTTATTCACAGTGAAAACACACATCACTGGTCAACCCATGCAGGGTTTAATTGGTTTAAATGGAGAGACGGTGTAGCTTTGTGGAAGTAAATAATTTGGGGAAATAAGGTCTTAGAAAACTCAATTTCTTAAGACACCTACTACATAGCAGGTGTTTTTTAGTTTATAAGCCTCTGATTATGTTTGACCTCAGGTAGGCAACAGGTGGCATGTTTGCTATACTGCACATGCGTTATATATGATTAGGTGTATGTCAGCCTTTCTAAATGGTATAAAAACGAAAAGAAAAAATGACACAAAAAATGATGCACTGTATTCAGTATAACTGGCTTGTATGTGTTCAATTTACAAATGGCCTGGAATCTGTAAAAGCTTTTGTAAACTATAACATCCTCTTTACTTTAACAATTGCCAATGGAATATTTGGTCCACAGGGTGGCAGAAGTTTGGCTTTAAACCAACACAGATGATGTGGTTATAGTCAGTAGAAACCCAAGCAAATGTTTCTCTGGGTTTTCATTTTAGACAAATGAATGCTGTTGAATGTTCTGTGTAGTTTTCCCCTTTCACAAAAGCTCGTAAGTAGAACCTCAATAAAAATCTATCATCGTGATCAATAAAACAGCAAAACAAGAGAAACTAAAGTGTTTCTGCTAAATAGAGCTAGGTTTAATACATGCTGAACTCTAAAATTATCCAAGTCCATTTTAAGATTTTAGGAGGACAATATTTTTAAATGTAGTTTTAAATTGGTTTGCACAAATGCTGGGTGTCTGGAGAAATATGGTATTTAAAGGCACTTATTTACAGAACTGGGAAAGTACATGTAGGCAGAAATTTGTAGGGGGGAAAAGGGGAAGGGAACGACATTTTAAATGTTGCATCCATGGTTTACCTGTTAGAATACAGTAAGACATGAACATCACTATGAAGTAAAAAGATTTTGTGTTTGTGTGCATAAAAAAAGCCAGGAGAGGATTGTTCTGTCCTTTTATAAAATTGCCTAGACATCAGCAGTTGGAAGTCCTCCATCACCATGAATCCATTACCAACTCATCAGCAGTGGACTCATAGCGTGTGTTATGTGAAGGAAAACATTCTGTCATGGGTGTCTCGCAGTGAAGAAGACAAAGATTTATATTCGTAGCACATCATTAAACAATCTTTTATCAAGTAACTTGAATCAGACTTCAATTAGAGAAAACATGAGGAAGCTATTATATTCATTTTTTATGTTATTAAAGGAAGAGAAAGAGCATGAAGGAATGACACATTTTAAAATATGTAGATGTATTCCTTTTTTTTTTTTTTTTTTTTTTTAAGTGTGCGTGTTGGTGGGGTAGTAGACGATTTTCCCCTCAGGCTGTTGAGAAACTATCATGAAAGCTCTGACACGTTCAGCTCTAATGTGTGCCAGATTCAATCTCCGGCCCATAATATCTACAGTTAATTAATATTCTCCTGCTGGTGACGAGAATTAAGAGTCGTCTATAGCAAGTACGGCGATAAGAACTGAAACGCTGCGTGAGCCGAAAAATGAAGTGCGCCTATGTAAATGCGTTCATCAGTACAGTGCAATGTTCTAAAATCAGTACGTGCAAACTAGGTCTTAAAAAGCTCTTGCGTGTGTATGCACGCAAAACGAGGACTCGTTTGATGGGTCAAGCAAATGCATGTTGTTTTGTCCTATGTACCCTCATCACCACTTTTGGTCAATAAAGTCAGGGGTATTGGACAAGTGCTTAACTGAATCTCATTAGGCAATGGACTTGGACTGCTTCGAATGTGCTGCCGGATCTCTAAGCCTGTTAAGTCTGAGATGCCTCAGCATGGGAGGTTGAGAGATGCTTTTTTGAGGCAGATTTGACAAGTACTGTATATATCTCATGGAATCAATGCACTTTGACTACATTTTGCTGCTGCATATGGTACATCCAGTTTTGTTAGAACGTGCTTGTTAAAGGAACCGTGTGGAATGCCACTTTGTGTTGGCGTCCTGTATAATCGCGACTATAGCAGAACTTTAAATGGGAAATACAGTAATATACAGGACTATAGTGATTTTAAATTTGAACTGCATGTGGAGGTTGTTTTGGGATACTAGTAATGCATTAGGAAAAAGAAGCCATGCTGGTCTCGGGTATATATAATGTTTTAGATTTGGCATTTGGTCTGGTTATTGACACAATGACTGTATGGAAAACGCATATAGACATAGAACCCAGAATCTCCTGGGTAAGAGTCATGCTGTGTTTCTAATCTTTGATTAAAGTGGTCATGAAGCAATTTTTCCTCACAGTGAGTGACTCAGACTTCTCGAGGCTACAATTATAACCTTGTCCTCATTTGCTCTTTGCACTTTAACTTCGAGTCTGCAGGAGATTTGAGGTTACAATGATAAACAGCTGAGTATGTACATAATGGCGGGTGTAGGTTTTAACATTGTACTATTCTTAAGCTCTGGCTAG
The DNA here is from genome assembly GCA_030068275.1 of Clarias platycephalus. Classification (NCBI taxonomy): domain Eukaryota; kingdom Metazoa; phylum Chordata; class Actinopteri; order Siluriformes; family Clariidae; genus Clarias; species Clarias platycephalus. Next base: position 8,474,508 of record JAQQZT010000039.1, on the reverse strand, counting down.
TGTATACAGTATGTGCTAGAAAGACTAGAAGAAATAAAGTTATCAAAGGTAATAGCACCCCCAAAAGTTCTAAACAAAAAGTCGCATAATCGAATGAAGTATAAGCTACACAACAGTCAATGATACGCATTTCAAGCAAAATATTTGCATTGGGGTACATTTTTAAAATTAAAATTTTTTTTTATTTTTTTTTTTAAATCTGGTGTCACTGACTAATCAGTAATATGTCTTCAGCAGTGATCGAGAACATGCACAATAACAGCAGCAGAAATCATGAATAAAAGACCAGAGATTATTTTCTCAATCCTTGCTTTTCGCAAAGTGCCTTTTGAAGGAGAAACGAGCAAGAAATAGACTAAGTACACGTTGTCCACTCAGAGTACAAATGACACAAATTGATGTCAGAACAGTAAATTCTGCGGTTTGACTAAAAGTGCTGGCTAACAGCAAGCACAGCTTATTCTGTTGACCGCGCTTACTATTCAGAAGAGACGCGGCGTGATTATGCAGGAGTCACAGCATGACTTGAAACAATTGATTTTAAGGGAATAAAAAAGCAATCAGGAATGGTATTGCCTACCTGTTTTCTGGCAGTGTGTTCCTGTGCATGAGTGTCCTATAAGGCTCAAATCTAATGGTTTCACAGTAGTAACTGCAAGTCACTGATGGATAGTAGATCTTCTATTTATTTACTGTATTTATTTTTTGCCTTGTCATTCACCTGAAACCCAGTCTGTCCAGGACAGGCCCATGATTAGGAGTAGGTCTTAGACTGAATAAGTACATGTCATGTCATGTTTTTTATTTATTTATTTATTTTTATTTTTTATTTTTTTATATATATACACATACACTGTAATGTATATACTGTATATACATTAGTGTATGTATGAACAAAACTTGCACCAATGACTTGTTCTGATGAAGTAGTTTATTATGTTGTAGACTGTGTAGCTCCTGGAGTTGTCATAAAGAGGGCATGTTGAATGCACGCTTTCTTTCAGAGCAGAAGACTTTTTTTTTTTTTTTCCCTTTTGTGCTGCGAAGGCTTAGCGATACAAAAGTATAAACCTCTCTTTACATTGCAGTTTGCAGTGCTGATAATACCAGGCCAGAGAATAGTTTACACATCGAATTTCCATTATGACTTTTTGACTTTTCTACATAACTCAATCTGTTTGTGCTAACAACCTAGCGTATTTCAGTAAGGCAGTATGAGTCATAAATTCCAGATTTACGTGCAGAGACAGAGATGCAAACACTGGCATTGGATTTATGGATGAAATGGGTCATGTAATGCAACATCAAACTATCTTCATCATCTATACTGTACCACTTATCCTGTACAGGGTCACAGGGGGGGCCCTGGCAGGAGGCGGGGTGCACTCTAGACAGGGTGGCAGTCCAGTGCTGGGTATAAAAACACTACGGGCAATTTGGGAATGTCAATCAACCTGTATGTCTTTGGACTGTGGAAGGGAATCGGAGTAGCCGCACGAAAAGCACCCAGCATACAAACCAAAGCAGGAATTTAACCCTTGACCCTAGAGCTGCGAGGCCACAGGGCTAACCATTACATCACTATTCCACCTGCAACATCAAACTCCATCAATATTAACAGTATTGTTTCAACCTATATCTCAGTTAAAAATGCACACTGTATAAAGACTTATACCTTAAAAAGTCAGTGTACCACCCAGTCCAATGTGACAAGTAATGAACACACCTACATACATGCATGCATACAAAGATAGACAGATGTTTTTGTCCCCCTCTCCCAACCACTGGCCTAGATTTGGAGCTGTTCATGCCCGTAGAGATTTCTGATGAGCTCTATCTATTAAACTAACTCATATTTGGATTGATGGGATCAAACTGACCAAATTTCTGATTAGCCCTTTAAGGAAAGTAAGTAGATTAGATGCAGTGCTTTGCCTCTATTCTGTCAATCTCACAGACCGGCCAAACGTAGACATCAGCGTCCTTAATAGCTTAGAGCTCTAACTGAGAACCCATGGCTAATTCAGTAAGTCTCCTGAGATCTCATTTATTAGCATCGCCAGCATTAGTATTTTTGAAGCTACTCCCCCTTCCCCAACCTTTTTAGTGCTGTGAAGTGTATAAAGTTAGCTTCCAGAGCCTCATTTTTTATTTATTTTTTATTTTTTTTGCCACACAAACCAGGCTTCTGGATCTAATAGACACTGTGACTTCGAGTGCAGGGGCAGAGATTTTGCATATTCATGCTACATTATTCAAGCAGTGGCTCCCTAATCCTGCAGTGGAGATGAACTTAGGTGTTCCTGTTGATTTTTATTTTTTAATTATTATTTTATTTTTCAGCTTGCAATGCCTGCAATTAACCCGTAGCATCAGCTGACCCATTTTTGCCGCGGTAGGAAGACGACGACGACGACTCATTACAGCGACGTAAATTCTGATCTGGTTCAGCGTGTGTGTGCCACAGGACTCCAAGGTGTTCTGTTCAGCTTGCTGTCGTTTTGCAGTAATGGGGAGGTTGTGGAGTTTGGGAGAAGCAGGGAGAAAGATGATGATTGGGTAGTGACGAGGAGTCTTCTGACACCTAATTTGAGAGATTTCAAAGCGACTTTCCCCCCCTCAATTACAGATACCGAGGTAGTACTGTACATGCCATTATTTTGCGAAATGATGTTGTGAATTTGTCTTCACACTTAATGATTGGCGACTATTTATTCAGGGATTTTTGTTTCTTTTACGTTTTAGCCAAAGTGTCTATCTAGGGATGATTGCTGTCTTATTTCACACCCCATGTCTCCATGCAGACCTTTCTGTGTGTGTTTCTTTTGTCTGTTACTCCCCTGGGGCAGCATTCTGGGTGTATGTATTCTTTTTTTTCTGTCATTCATTTCTAGTTTTTTTCCCTCCTCCTGAAACATCATTTATGTCTAGTTTCATGTTTATGGTAATATTTTGTTTTAAGGGCCTCCAAATCGAATTTATTTGCGAAATAATTCATGAACTTATTTTAATTCAAATGTATTCCAGTGCTATGAGACTATTCACAAACACTTTTTTTTTTTTTTTTTTTAAACTCCAAGGAGATATTAAGATAATGAGGGCAGTCATTTGTCTGGCACCTAGACGAGGTGATGAGGAAGTGGCCCCGGACTGCTTTTATGTGCACACATTATGCATATCAAATGGTGTCATAGCAACTGGTGAAAGCCTTCATTAAATGGCGATCAAGCCTTTTGTATACTAATAAAGTAGCAAAAACAAAGACCAACCTGTCTGAAATGTTGATTTGTAACTTCCACTTTACGAGCTCAAAACAAAATTTGAAACAATCTATAAATTAGAGTCAAACCCAAACTTTTTATATTTTTTTTAACTGAAGTAGACAGCAAAGAGAACTTATTTGAAGTTTGGTAATTTGATCCCAAATGTAATCTAATGCATGAGTGCTGCATGTCTTTGTTTTCTGTCCTTATTATTATATAATTTTAAACCGAGACTGCACTGAATAGGGACTGTTCTGTCTAGTTACACAACAGAGCTCGATTCTGTCTTTCACAAGGTTTTTGTTCCCTTCACACAGATTACAATGCTGAGCACAGGCATCATTGCCAAATCTGAGACGGCCGCATGCACTATTCATCAGCTGGAAATCTGAAAACCGTGGAGAAATGAGACATTTGACTTGACTAGATATGCACTTGTGTTTATGTGTTGTGCAGCAGCATCGCTTGTTGTAGCTACAATATCCTCGTAGCTCCTTCACCTTTTAAGCACTGCCAATAAGTAGCATGCAAGGACTTAAAATCTCACATTGCCGTATATTGCAATGGAGTTGTGTTTTATTGGTCGCACAATTTTTTATTCTAGTTGTCCTATCTTCATCATATGCAGTATATCCTCTGATTTTGATTATATATATATATATATATTGCTTGTTTACAACTTGCACAGTGACTTGAATGGTTGAGGTGCAGTATTCGCCAAAATATACAGGACTTAAACTCCGGCATCTCGGACACACATGTGCATTTGCATAGCTCCAGACGCACGTCTTCCCAGGAGTGAAAAGAAAGTTGTGTTTTGCAGTTGTTGTTGGAAACGGGTCTCCCGACAAAGGAAAAAGTATTCGTAGTTGAGTATCATCTCCGCTCGTATGCAAGCGGTCGTGAACGGGGACCGGGTTTAAAAAAGCTGGCAGAACGATTCCGTCCCACACTCGTCCCATTCCCCCAATGTTACACCACCTGATGCCTACTTGTGTGGAATGTTAAAGGAGGGTGTGTTCAACTGTGAAGATCCACCAAGAACTGTTCCTGCATTACACCAGCAAATCGTCTCCTTTTGCAGGAATCTGCAGCGACCTTTGTTCCGGATTGAGAATCTGAGGTAAATGATATGAACGCTGTCTACAGTGAGGCGGCGCACACCCTTCAAAACACTTACATTACGCATACCCTGGTGAATCAACATACTAATAATGTGTGTATGTTAGTTTCTTTTAGGAGAAATAAAGTCGCATATGGCAAGAAGGTAATATATTATTCGTCTTTTCATTTCAGTACTGTATAGTTTGGTGCATACTGTATATGTCGAGGACATTTAGAATCTTTGGAAGTAATCTCAGTGTTGGCACTTCCATCAGCCTTACTATAATTTTTGCCTTATTACCTTCAAAAGGGAGGGGAAATATATACTAGAGAGGGAAGACTGTTTATAGCTACTATAAGTATAGCAACTTATCTACAGACTTATTTAACAACTGACGTTTTTTCTGAACTACTTGATTTGAATGAATTAAAAAATAATTAATATGGCATTAGGTAAATAAAACACAGTAAAATGTGGAAATATATATATATATATATATTTATATATATATATATATATATATATATATTGTTCAGGGTGTAACCTGCCTGGACAAGTCTCCCGGGACAGGCTCCATCCCCGATAAGTGAGTGACTCAGTGCCTGGCTAAAAAAACACTTTACACACTTTAATATCTCATTGGACTACTTTTAGCTTTGATTACAGGTATATGCTCATAATTACAATGGCATTGTTTTCACAACATCACCATTTTTATTTCCATGATTTTAACTTTTATTCTATTTTCCATAACATCTACTCCAGCACATTCCAAAGACTTTCAATTAGGCTAAGGTCGGGACTCCATGGTGGCCAATTCATGTGTGAAAATCATCCTGCATGCTCCTTGAACCGTTCCTTCATAATTTGTGCCTGATGAACCTTGTCATTGTTATCCTGGAATGTGCCCTCAGGGAAGTAAAAACCTATTGAAGCGATAGCCTGGGTATTCAGAACATTTCAGGTAGTCAGCTGACTTCACGGGTGCATAGTTCCTTTTCGCTCTGATCGCCGTGGAACCGTAGCCATCACTGTGGAACAGGGTCAATCTGGAATCATCAGACCACAAAAGCATTTTCCATTGCTCCGATGCCTTTAGTCTTTATGCTTCCTAGCAAATCACTAACGAGTGGCTTTCTTATTGCCACGTAGCTGTTTAGTCCCAATCCTCATCATATTTTGTGTGAAACATATTTTTTCCCACAACTTTACCAGTTATTTCAGCAATCTCTATAAATCACATTTTTAGGAAGGCAGTAACATTTCTTTTCACAACCACAATATACGTTTTCAGACGTGGTTGTTTAAGAAGTGCAAAGACCAAAGGTATTTGCATTAGTGCCGTTGCAAGTCCAGGTTGTTTGCGGCAAGGATTCTTATCACATTTAAATATGCCCTCTGCAAGTTTTGCCTTCTTCTGTAATTTTATCGTGCCACAGGGAGATGAGGATGAACCGCTGCGTTGTACAGCCACAGAACAAATTGGCATCTGTCTATGTTTTTCACCTGCAGAGCTGATTCTCAGACAACACAATAGAATTTTTCACTTTCGTAAAAGGAAGCAGCTTCATAGTGACAAATCAGAGTCAGTACTTGCGGTCAAGTTGAAGAAATACTGTATATTTGTTGTTTATTTGTTTCCTATAATGCGAGCTTTATGAGTGTCATAAAAACTGGATTGTTTTACATGCACATAGTATATTTTACATTGCTTTATGCAAAATATGGTGTTTCTGAACGGTCAAGGTCATTGAGGAAGAGAGGATGTGGACCTCTAGGATAATGATCTCCTGAATAAAGGGTAATTGGAGTCATGCATTTCAGTCGTTTTAGCAATTCAATGCTTTGTGATCCCTGGTGGATCCGATGTCGACTGCTGAAGCAAGACATGGAAAAAATATAAATGAAGTGAAACTGTTTTGTATATAGAGACTACACAGCGGCACAGCAGGAAGCCTTGGCTCCTTAGAGCTTCAGGGTTCTTGGTTTGATCTTGAGCCTATGTCATTGTCTGTGTGTTGTTTGGTTTTGGCGTTCCCGTCCGAAAAACATTGAGCAGGAGAATTGGCAATGGTAATTTCATGCTAGGCGGGAGCGAGTGTGTGAATTGTGCGCTGAAATGGACGGGTATCGCATCCAGTATGTATGCCGACCTCATGCCCAGAGTTTTCATGATGGACTCTGGATGCATTGCAACCTGACCAGGATATATTGGTTACTGAAGATAAATGAATAAATCATGTTTATACATTGTCCTGCTCTACCTCTTGGAAAGTATACATTTGTCTTTGACAGTCAAGGGTGCAGGGTGGTCGTTATTTTGTCATCTCAGCAGCCTTTTTTTTCCCTTTTAATTAGCTTGGAGATCTTAGCATTCCAAAATTGTTCTTGGAATCTGCTTTGATACGGACACATTTTATTGTACAGTTCTACCTTAAGGTTTACCCCACAGAGATGCATGCAAATAAGTCTGTGTATCAAGTATATCAAAAAGAAACATCAAGTGGTTACTAAAGATGAATGAACTAAATTGTTGTAGAAGATAATACATAATGAGGTTAATAATATATAATGATGGATGATAAATTGTAAGCAATATTTCTACCTGCAGTCATTTCGGATGTAAGACAAAGAAATTTTAATTGTAGTAAAAAGGCAAACATTGCTGTCTTTCAAACTTTGTGCTGCACAATTAATCGCAAAGAAATCAAAATCTCAACAATAACCTGTGTATGTAATTACAAAAAGATGGAGTTTATTACAGGTACTGTGTGCATAGTCAGTAATTCTTGTGGAGTTTTGTAGGGTAGCTGAAGTATACAGAACATGACCTATAGACTCGTGCTAAAACTGTCCCACCAAACCGCCGCATTCATCAGTGCAATCTTTGTTTTAAACTAGTGGTGTGTGTGTCTGTGTGTGTGTGGCTTTGGTGAGCAGGAAAGACTAATTTGGTGGGAAACTAATAAACTCATCAGACCAGAACTATACATTGCCTTCATACAACTGCTTTTAGTTCCATTATTTACTTTGAGTCTATATAAAAAAAGTATACTACATAAGAGTACTAAATGGTAACGCACCACCGATTTTCGGATTTTTCGCATGTGGTTACTCTGCAACACCGCCGTAGAGGTAATCTAGGGAGATGTGCGACACCTGGGCGCACGCCTATATAGGCCTCCTAGACTCTGCAGTACACCCGTTATGAGAGTGGATCTACAGTATGACGCTCCGGTATTTAAAAAAAATTCACTTTTTATCTTTAACTTTTTTTATTTTTCTTTCCTTGCTAGACGAGATCCGGATGGGAAGAGTCTTCCTAAAAGTGTGCACAATCACCCCCACAGTCTGCTGCCACCCCGCTCCCCACTAAGCCCTGCAGTAGGGTTCATACATAACACACACTGAACTTTACACTGAAAATGTAAAGTATGCCAAAATAATCGTGTGTATGTGTGTGATATATATAATTTTTTCTTTTTTTTAAATTCG
>JAQQZT010000039.1:8451296-8466590 GCA_030068275.1 Clarias platycephalus | reverse complement strand
ACAGTATATTATGTGTGTGTATATGTAATTTAATATGTTCTACACCATGAATTTCACCAACCAAATCCCTGTATTGCTATGTACTAGTGTATACAACATCCTCTTTTCAAGAAAACCTTGATTTATAAAGATCTGGGTGGAAATGGCTGTTTTTCTTATTAATGTATTGACGAGAAGACAGAACTTTCCCATCTGTTTAATTTGTGGTGACTTCAACTGCACTGGCAGAATTTTAAGCAACACACACTTAAAATTCATTGCCCTGCAAATTAAACCATCAGCTCCCCAGTCGGAGTTAAATGCACAGAAATGACTCATTTGATGTCCGATTATCCTATAATGCCCCATCATAAACAATGGCTCGTGCTCATCACCAGATGTTGCTCCATTTTGCGAGATAACAGGTTCAATCATAGGCAGAAGGTGGCTTACGACGCATGTGTGCCCAGACGGATTTGATTAAAACATGCAATTCCAGAAAAGTCCTGGTCTCCAAATCATTATTTAAAAGCTCTCTCAATTCTAGAGATGCGTCTTCATTATGATAGCAGCTGCTTAGCACCGATAATGCTTGCTCATTTGCCGCCAAGTCCCTCAATTTCCCAGCAACGATAATGCGTATCTTCTGCAGAGGCGTGGATGCTGGGTGCACTATTTTTCCCGAATGCTCACAGGATTACAAAGGTTAATAATCACTAATTTGCGGCTTATTGTTGCTAAATAGTTAAGGGCCTGCGTCGACTGCTTCTGCTGGATATAAGCATATAACAGCCTGCCTGTGGATTGGATTTTTTTTTTTGTGTGGTATTGTGCTGATTGACAGGTGTTTGATGTTTACAACTTTCCTTCAGCACAGAATTGCTGAAAAGGCACAAAACCCTCAAGAGTTGGTTTCACACTGAAGCACCCCATTTCTTAGACCAGTTTTTGGGTTTGCACACACCAGCCTTACAGTAGCTTCCATCTAGCCTGATGCAAGTTAAATAAATAATCCTATGCGGCTGTATTTTGCGTTTCAGGTATGAATTCTCTAAATTGGGAAAAATGAAGAAAATATTGACACGTTTCAGAAATGAATACAAACAGAAAGCTCAGTGTCATAATTCAGCCGTGACCATTTGTTTAATGTGCAAACAGAAAAGACTTTTTTTTTTTTTTTTTTTTTTCATTCAATGTGCTTTAACCAGTAGGCATAAACAGCATACAAAATCAAATTATTCTTCGAGCCAGTGCTCTTCTTCAGCTGCAGTTCATGTGGCAATCATTAAACGCAATGAAAAATGGCCTTGTTTATGCCGGGAGATGTCTTGGCACTAAATTCTTAGCACTTTGTTTCACAGGTTGTCACATTCTATGTTCCAATACATAGCAGAGCTTGTTATAATGCACTTACACATCTGTTTCTATAATGCGTGAATCAGGAAAAGCACGGACATGTGCTGCATATGTGTTGATTAGTGTAATCTGATAGATTGCAGCCTGCTAATAGCAGCCAGAGCCATGTTTAGCAGTAAGCTTTAGCATTAGTGTAGAGTGTAGAGAGCCTGCAGCTGAACCGGAGCTCTTGTTGGACTGTTAGATGAGGCTCGCTTTTATGGTATAAGAGCTATTGCTGGTTCTGTAGAGATGGAAGACGAGTGGATGCAGATGTTTGCCAGCTGTTTTATTCAGTGAGGTAGTACTGCAGCGAGAAAAAGCCTCACTCTGACACGTTTTCAGCAGTACTGCTTGCTTTTTAGGGGTGTTTGAATGCTGTACATGCTTTAAGTACTCATCTGAGGCTGGAAAATCGAACAAATTATGGACCGTACTTTTCACATAGTAACTATCAATGCTAAAAATTCTCACCTAGGGAAAAAAGTGAATTTTCAGATAGGATCATATAACCCCATTTTTCATAATGCTTAATGCTTCTTACCTCCCGATCCTTGCTTCATTTTTCATGAATATGCATACACAGTTATATTTTTATAAGGTAAAAAGAAACACATTTGCTGAATGTAATTTCATACCCTTTTTTATGTAGTGTACGAAACTTTTTTTTTTTTTTTATTCAAATCTTTCAATGATCTTTTTTTTTCAATGGTCATTCAGATGAAACTTGGAAAATTGAGATTTCACATGAAAAGACACAAACCTGAAAAAGTGTATTATTCTAAAATTCATAATTGTTAAGATTGTGCAACATGAATTACGGTTACGGACACTACAGATTTTTTGCTATTGAAGATTTATTTGCTTTTTACCAAAAACCTTTTAAATTAAGCAATAGTTTTTATAGGTCATGTGCTTCTAGACCAATTTTAGTATCAATACTCAGAAATATGAATAATTAGCATTTTTAATTATTATTGTTTGAAACGAGACAGCTCTGAGAAATGGACATTTTTGGGGCACATATTAAATCATCTTTCAAATGACTAAAGTAATTAAAATTTTAAGGGAGGCAAGATTGGTCATGTTGCATAAACTTCAGAAGTATCGTCTTTGGTGCACACATTTTCTGTATTTGATATACTGTGTGTGTGTGTGTATATATGTGTGTGTGTGTGTACTGTGATGTACAGTACACACACCAATACTGTTTTGGCTGTAAGCATAATCAATATTTCAGATAATTTTTTTTCTAAACTCTCTGCATGGGTATAATCTGCTAAAGTTTCATTCATATTCTTCCAGTCCATACCCTTAAATATTTTAATTTATTTGACTGGGTTTCAGTTAGAGGTGCATGTTATGAGCGAAAAGAGCAAACATTCGTATTTTAGCTGCACACTCATTGCAGTATTCTAAAAGAAATATGTGAAATTGTCCTGTGTAAAGGTTTAGATTAACCTGAAATGATTAGACCAAAGTTAATAGCATATTCTGAAACACACCATAATAAAATTATTGGTAAAACACCTATGAAACATGTCTGGAACCTGAATTCCAGATCAGTCTGATAAACAATGAGTCTATTCAATCCATCTAACCTGGAATTATGTATTTTATTCATAGTTAGAATTTTGCAATATTTAATATTTATATTCATCTTTTAGATTCATAGTTAATATAATACATTTGTCCTTTTAATATTTTCTGAATACATTTCTACATACTATACAACAGGTACCATTTTTTTTTTTTGTAAATAGAAGTAAATTCAGCAACCCATCAGTATCTGCTCTTAAAGAACGTTCCAAATAGATTCCCTATAGCGATCTACTGATGAAGCGTTAACCATCCAAAGAACCTTCAAGGAACCTTTTTGTAAGCATGTATGATTCTATCGTGAAGAAATGTGAAACTTTTGTGGCTCCTTTGAGTTTTAATCAAGTTTATGGTTGCGTAAACCTCATCTACATCTTTTCCATAATTGAGCAATAACCAGCAGCTCCTGCACGAGAGTGAAAACGTGAAATAAGATTAGCACTGCTGAGCTGCTTGTGTGCCTTTGATGATGTAGAGGATGGCTGCAGCACCGCTTGACCTCATCTCGGGTTAGTACACACTGTGACCCACAGATGGCTCGTTCTGTAGCTTACTGTAGTCCTTCACACAGCTGTTCAGATTCACTTCCAATCTCATGCTTTTGATTTCAGAACGGTTATTGTGAAATATGAGGCTTGAAGGCAATTTAATGAAATCATGTTTGGATCTGCAGTCAGGAGAGTACGGATGCCATGGACATATCTGTTTGCTTTCCTTAGGGTTGATGTTGGATCTTTTCTTTAAAAAATAAGAATGGAAGGTTTTAAAAAAGATTTTTAATAAACATAAGGGTAAAATTTTAATAATTCATATTTTACTGTACATAAAACTGTTACAGTCAAATGCACGTGTTTATTGTTGAACATAAGTAACTTGTATTGATAAATCATATGAAGAAATATAATAATTCACTGATACTGTATACACACCCACACATGTATACATCATGCCATTTGTTCTGTGGTCAGAAGATTGATGGTTCGAACCCTGATTGTACAACAGCGGTCTGTAGCCGAGGCAACAAATTGGTCGTGCTTTATGGGTTGGAGAGATGACATTCTATTACAGCAACTCCTGCCAGTTGTGCGCTTACTGTATATACGAGGGTGAGTCAAAAATTGTCCGCACTTTCCGTTCAAGGCTCCTCACTGCTGTGCAGATGTGAACATGTTACATCAGTTCATTTGTATCTGTGGTGAGAGCAAAACCGGATGTTCTGCTTGTGATTTGCAAAAAAAAAAAGATCGGTGTGCAGTGAATCGTTTTTTTTTGTTGTCTGAGGGTGTACCCGGCACCGAAACAACTCAAGGAAGAGCATAAACAGAAGCTATGGATTCTTGCACCGATACTCTAAGGAAGGTGGGAAAAAAATAGTTTGAGGTAGTTAAAGCATCCTCCCTATAGTCCTGATGTTGCTCTATTGGAGCCTTTCACCTGTTTGGTTCCCTGAAATCAGCCCTACGAGGATGAAGATTCACTTCTGACGAAGAAGTGAAGACAGCGGTGCATTCGTGGCTCGCAGCTCAGCCTTAAACATTTCTTATGATGGAATACGAAAGCTTGTTGACAAGTGGAGAAAGTGTATCAAAAAAGCAAGGAGATTAGTCTTTTCTACATATTAGTTCAATCAACCAAGAGATATCGCGTTAATTTTATGTCTTATGATCTGGGAGAAATCTTGTAAAGAGATCTTTTGTTTAACGTTTTACTAGAAGTGGCGTTAATACTATTACTTATCAATACTAATTCTAATGCAATTAAGTCTGTTCATAGATCTGTTAGTGAAACTGTGCCAGCGGTGTGAATTCCGCTTTCTTTTGTTCCCATTAATAAGAAATGACTTGGCTTTGTTGAAGTAAGGCTCTGTGTGTTTGTGGTCAGACCTGTAGACGGCTAGGCTGCTCCTGCCAGACCTGCATGAGTCATCTGAGTCAAGCCTGAATCACAGCTACTGTGCTTTTCTACCTCAAGCCTGCACATGACTGAGACTAATCTACTACCATTACTTTATTTATCAAGGATTGTCAGGCATTAAAAATACGTTTGTCCTTAGATTTACGCTTTGGGAAATAAAATGTTGGTTGACGATGGCTTGACCACTGGAGTGTTTTGTATTCTTAAAAATGCATTTCATGCTTCAGGAGCAGCTCATGTTATCTGTGCTAGACAAGGGGGGAAATTAATTATATAAGTTGGAATATGGGAAATTATTTTTCGTTGTAAAATTGAATTGTTCTTAATCTTTGATTCCGATATAATTGAGTTTTGGTGCACACTGGCGCAAAGAAAAGTTGAGAACTCAAAACAGTAAGGGGATGTGATGGAATAGATTTTTGAGTATTCTCAATTTAAAATCATAGCCTTCGATACTGTGTTAAGTTGGAAGGCTACTTGTTAAATTCTTTGATTTAGCCAACTTGAATAGTTTTTGTTAACATGACTTAACTTTTCATTGTTAGTCACAAACAGGAACAATTTCAGATAATTCTTTTGTCAACAACACTATTCACCCACACAAATTTACACCCATGACTGGCTAGTGTTGCGATGATCAGCGTGAAAATGCAAATATACCACCCAGTGCCCACTTAAAGTAGAGCCTATCTGCTCTGCCGGGATTAGAACTCACACTCTCCAAATGAGAATGCAAATGCTTTTGTTTCACCATCATTTTCCATGAACCACAAAATTATTCAAGTTGAGAAATCATGCTGGCTTCATATTTTGAGTTTTCTCAGGTTTGTTTTTATAATGTATAGAATGTGTTCAACCCCTCCAAAAAAAGAAAAGAAGAAAAATGAATAACATTTGAACTCACAGCTGTTGTCTATGACTAACAAGCTCTTATAGGGGTTGTTTTTGGTCTTACTGTTAGTATTGATACTCTTTACCTTGAGCATTTCCCTTAAGTAAATCCACACGATTTCATTTACTGTATGGTAGGAGATGATGAGATATATATATATATATATATTTTGATATTTTAATGAAGGTGAATAATTTAGCAACAAGCTGAGCTTCAGTAAATAAACGAGTCAATAGTAAATGGAACGTAAGCCACTTCAGGTGATCCATCAGGCTATGATTGTGGTCTCCAAATACTGGTCTGTCTCAGAAGTGCACTTGATTCTCACCTTAGATGGAATCACTCATCCACACCGACAAACAAGATTAGGGAGAAAGCTTGAATTTAATAGCTGTATAATGAAAAGGTCATGGCTATGAATAGCAAGGAATGGAGAATAAGAGCATAAAAGACTATTTTGTTGAAGATAAAAAGTAAATGGCATAAATGTCACCATTTGAAAATATGCAAATGAAATTGTAATAGCATTTTTAGTAGTGCTCCCTACTCGAATGTGGCGTTAGGTTAAATATTTATTTGTGATAGGAATCATTTGGCATAATTTGTGCCTGCGTTTCAATAACTACATGTTCTACGTTTAAGAACTAAAGTATAAGTTGCATTTCTACTTAAGTTGCTTTGTTATTGTTTCTGAGTTTTTGACCTCTTCTGATACAGCTTGAAATGTCTTGGTCCCTTAATTATTATAGGCTGCCCAGACCCCGAGGCAACCAAGCTGTCAAACAGGATAATACTCCCCTCACCACGCTCCACAGCTGAGCTATTTGATACAGGTACAGTAGACTGTATCAGACTGTACAGGTAGACAGTAATGTGTTTTCTCCAAATGTGTGGATTTAACAAAGAATCAAGTACGGTTTCATAGTGATGTATAGTAATTAAAAGTAAAAAAAAAAGAATGAAGTATTGATTCACTGATATGTTTAGTAAAAACATACAAAAAATCTGTAATTACTCAACATACTCTCCATCACAAGAAATGCATTTGCGTCACCGTTGAACCCTCGAATCCTTTTAAATTCCCTTTGTCACAGTGGTTGGTCTCCCTCTGCTTGGTTTGTCTTCAGTGCTGGTTTTCCCTTCTTTAAACTTCTTCATCCATCTGTGCACAATGCTCTTGTCAGGGGAGTCATCTCCATAAACCTTCTGTACACACAGTACAGTGGGAGACCATGAACTGTGACAAAGGGGATTTTCAACAAGGATTCGAGAGTTGGGTCCAGCGTTGGTGATAATACAGCTATTAAAAACAAATTGTGCCTACTTTTGCATTATTTTTAGTACTATTACATATTATACATTTAGTACTAGTACTTATTATTATTATTATTATTATTATTCATTCAATTTCTAAGCTGCTTATTCTGTAGAGGGTTGCAGGAGGCTATCTTCCGCCACAATGACCATACAACCATAGACACACAATTTGGGAACACCAGTTAAACTAATCTGCATGTCTTTTGAACTTTGGGAGGAACCCGGAGTACCTGGAGGAAACCCACCAAGTACAGGGAGAACATGCAAACTCCATGCACACAGACCCGAGTTGGGAATCGAACCCTCGACCCTGGAGGTGGGAGGCCACTATGCCATTGAGCCATTATTATTATTATTATTATTATTATTATTATTATTATTATTAATAACTCATGAGCAGTGTTGGGTGTAACTTACTTTGTAACGCGTTAGAGTACTTGGATTACTTTTTTGATGTAGCGAGCAATCTAACGCGTTATGTCCGCCATTTAAGTACTTGGTTATTTAGTTATTTTTAAAAAATATTTTATTCGTTATTCAGACAATTTATGTAATCCGTGAGCCAGACAGCAGTCATTTCTAATCCGTTTGTGTGTGTGTGGATGTGTGAAAGTCATCCTACAAGCCCCGCCCCCCCTTTGTTATTCCTGCTGTTATACCCCTATCTCATCTGTGCGGTTTGACTATGCGAGGACCGACGCACAGAAAGATGGAAACCTAATCACAGCGCCAAAACTCGCGGTGAATCATGATGAACCATATTTACGGCCACCGCGCGAAACCGCGTAGGTGAGATTGGGGTGTTAGTAGTTAACAGATTATGGGCCAAACTTCGCTGAGTGATGATGGTAGAATAATTATAAAGGTCTTGACTAAAACGACATGCATGAGGAATCACAAAGAAGTTTTAATTTTCTGCGATGGAAAAGTACTCCAACTAGTTACTTTTATCAGAAGGTAATGCTTTAATGTAACTGATTACTCTTTAATGACCGTAATTTTGTAATGTAATTAGTTACTGTAAAAAGTAACGTCCCCCAACACTGCTCGTGAGTACAAACAGTTCTGTAGCTGTTTTTTGAAGAAGTTTCTCTGTATCATCTGCCCTTGTGCTAATCAATTTAAAGCACCCACTCTTCTGGACACATGCCAGAGTGGGGAATGTCCTCAATTTTAAAATAATCCATCTGGCTAAAATGGACAGAAATACTTAGGAAAGTCTTTAAAATTATTCTTTTAAAAAAATCTTTACTTCCTTCACATCAGCATTTTTATGAGGTCATGAGAACTTATTTTAGGCTCTGTCACAGTTAAGAGAATATTTTATGTGGTAGGCATGTCAAACTCTGATCTAAACTGAGCTCATCACCTTTCTCCTATTTATCCAGGTTTTTAGTCCGGGAGTTTTACAATATACAGTACTGTGTAACCGTCTTAGGCACAGGCAAATAAATGCTGTAGAGCAAGAATGTCTTCAAAAACATCTTAAAGCCCAGTAAACAGTAATTGATGGAAGTCAGTATTTGGTGTGTCAACGCTCATAGGGCCTTTAAGTCTCAGGTACAGTTTGTGCAGATTGATAAGAAATTTTGTTACTACGTTTTAGTAAGAATCCTGCAGAACCACCCACAGCTCGTGTGAGGACTTGGAACGTCTTTTTTGCGTTTAAAACACAGCAGATTCCATTCTGTCGCGTCTATAACATGCTGCTGCTTTTCTGGCATACAAATATGTTTCTGTAACTTTTAATTTTGTTGTGAAATAGTGATGTTTTAAAAATCAGAATAGATTTTGTACTGATTCAATAATAAAATCATAAAATGAAAAAAAAAAAAAATATATATATATATAATAGGAATTCGATGCTAAAGCTTGTACTAAAAACACAGGATGCATAAAAGGGTTGCACACTAATGTACCTTAAACTAGTTGTTTAAAAGATGCAGTGGATAAAATGTTCTTTTCTCCTTTGGAGAGCTCAGAGGAAACCCATATGGGCCTGAGAGAGGGACATGCAAAACTCTGTCCAGATGGTAACCTGAGCTCAGGATTGAGCCTGGCAGCCTGGAGTCAGTCTCAAGGATGAACTGTGCCATCCATATGAGCTTGGGAAATAAAAATGTCACACTTTAAATATCCTTGTGCAACAACGCAGTGTATTTATAATGACAAATTTATTTCCCTATCAACATTTTTGACATTATGGTTTTATATTGTGTTTAAACCGTTCTGTGGTTACACAAGGGCTTGGTCTCTTTCATGTCATTTTGGTGAAGGGGGCAAAATTTAGGTGGTTGTATACATGTGGTACATCAAAAACGTTTATTTTTATAATATATTATATTTCGTATTTGTTTATACTGTTCAAGCTAGGTGACACTCTGATGGCACCCTTAGTCTGTTAGAGCTCCGTATTCACGAGAAAATCTGACTATAAATTTCAAATCAATGCAGAAATCTAAATAATTCCAAAGATTTTACAATAGATTTCTCCCATCTGGCCTCTTCGAGTAATTGCCACAGCTATTTTATTAAAGTTAGTAAGATTGCAGCATTTGGATTTAAATTAATTTTAAAGTCTAAATTATGCAATCAAGGGAAATGAGTAATTAATTGTGTCAGACTCTTTGTCTCTCTCTCTCTCTCTTTCTCTCTCACACACACACACACACACACACACACACACACTCTTTGGGTTTTTTTTCTCTCCCACTCTCACTCTCTCTCTCTCTCTCTGACACACACTGACACACACACACACACACACACACACACACACACACTGGCCAGAGGTGGGATCCCATTATCGTTGAGGCTTTTACAAACGGCATAGTTAATTAAAAGTTGAACCGATTGGGCTTCTTACATTGGAGCCAATTATGTCTAGAAGCAGTAACTATTTCATGGCTCTCTGAGGGGAAACACTTTTGCTCTCACCTTTCAGTCCAAGTCGCAGAAGTAGAGAAGAGTAGAAGCGCATGTGCTGTACTGTAGAGGGCCTTCAGAAATCCTGGAATGAAGAATTTGCTAGCGAAAATATAACACGCGCTCAATAATTTGATTTTAGAAAGCAATTTTCCGCTGTGGCTCATCTCTCCTTTCAGAGGTGCAAACATTCTGGCCTGTACCGCTAGCACTAATTGTGGCTGATGCAGGAGCTGTAATGCAGTAATGCCTTTTCCCAAGAAACAAGAGTGGGCCTTTCTCGAAAGATAAGAAAAGAAAAGAACAAATTAACGGAAATACAATTGTTATCCAGTTTCTTTATTTAAAGAAGTTTGAACTCTACCGATTTAACAGTTTGAGAACGGTTTAAGCTAAAAGTGGTATTTGTTTAGCTACATTATGCTGTCTGAGCACCAGGAAACTTTAATTATATGCGCATCATCACTGAGGAAACAGGAAGCGCAGAGATGGCAAAGATGCAAAATAATTATATGGTTGTTAGAAAACGAAGAGAGTAGGAGAGCGCGGGAACGGGGAATAAAAGCAGGGGCGGGTGTACAGTATACAGTATAAATAGCGTTAATGTCTAGTTTTCACAATGTAAAGTGACATTATCTGTCAGCATAGCCTAGATTAAGCGTACCATTTAAAACGGAGGTCTCAAGGTTCGAAAACAACCTACAGGAGCCAGAATTTATCATAGGGACTAGGCAAATGTCTATTTTTAAATCACTTCTGCCTCTTACGGTTGGTCTCGCTGTGTTCCGAGCACAAGGTACTGGTTGTGGTGTTTGATTTATGTATCTTTTGTTTGAGGTTCAGCGGTCAAGACTGAACCCAACACTAAGAGGATCGATTGTTGGACTGACAGGAAATGATTGGTAAAGCCCTCACAGATCAATACCGTGTCTCAGGTTTCCTCTCCGTCTCCTCGCCTCCTCCTCCTGCGGCTTTGTCGAACACATTTTCGGCCCGGGAGCCGAAATCAAATACAGCTCCTTTTTACTCAAAGCATTCTTAATGTTTAGGCGATGTTTGTTTGGAGCCGCATATTAAAGCCTCACGTGTCCCAAAGTGACCCCTAGACCTCGGATTTAAAGAATAGGCTGAACACAAATTTGCATACGTCCTTGTTTTTCAGCTCAGCTGTCATTCCAAAAAAAGGCTTCTTTTTGCCTGTCTAATTAGCTATTCCGCACGCTGCAGTGTGTGTTCATCATAAAGTAGCCAGAGAACCATAGGTAATAAAAATGTGTTATTGGGAAGGCAACCTCGATTGCTCTTATCTTCCATAAAAACTTCAGTCTCTTTTACAGGGCCATGAAGGTAGGTCTGCACTGCAGGACGGGCTGAAGATGGCATGACTGATGCTGAAATGAGCGTGATGTAGGAACGGACCAGGGAGCCAAGTTTGCTTGATAAAGTTCTTGTTGCATCTGAAAGATTTGATTTTAAAACCTTGTGATATGATTAAAAAAAATGTTTTATTATGAGTCAAATTCAATTCAATTCATTTCATCATTGTCTTCAGAGGACACTTTTATATATTGTATATTATTTCTGAAATATTACTATAATAGAATGTTAAAATTGATTTATTACATGTTGCAACAAGCAGAAAGAAAGCAATGAAATGCCACTTGACGACATTAATAAAATATCATCCCCAAAAATCTAATATTATATTGATTCTGGATGATGATTAAAACTGAGCAGCACATTTTGAAGTATAATTCCAATACTTGTTAATTCATCAATTTCACTACCTGATATGAAGCATACAGTCCCCGGCCACATTATGACGAACAGTCAAGCAATTTCCAATCAGCCAATCGTGTGGCAGCATCACAGTACATAGCATCATGTGAATATGAAACGTGAGTATGAATGAGGGGAAAATGTGATCCCAGTGACTTTGAACATGACATGGTTGTCGGTGTCAGATGGGCTGCTTTGAATATTTTAGAAACTATTGATCTGGGATATTCTCACACAAGAGTTTACACTGAACTATGCTAAGCGCACACACACACACACACACACACACACACACACAGTGAGCACCATTTTCATCCAGTTCTGCTGACGCTAGCAATCACCTCGTTGATGAGAGAGGTCAGACAGAACTCCAGAAAACAATCTTTACAACCACGGTGAGTCGAAAAGCATCTCAGAATGCACAACGCATCAGGCCTTGAGGCGGATGCTTTACAACAGCAGGAGATCACATCAGATTGCACTCCTGTCAGCCATCTGAGAACAGTAATCTGAGCGCACAGGCTGGTCAGTTGAAGATTGGAAAAATGTCTCCTGGTTTGATGAATCTCAGCTTCTTTTGCAACAGGAATGCATGGATTTAGCCTGCTAACTGGTCAAACTGGTGGCGGTGGTACAGTATAATGGTGTGGGGAGAGTTTTCTTGGCACATATTTGGTCTTTTAATCTGAGCATTGTTGGGGCGGTAGTGGCTCAGGTAGTTGAGGTTCTGCGTTGCTGATCGGAGGCTCGGATTTTGAGCCCTGTCACCTCTGGGTACCCACTCTTGGTTCCTTGGGCGAGATCCATAACCGTATGTCCCATACCACCTAGCTACTGCATGCAGGTCTGGTCCCAAACCTGGTTAGAAAATGGGAGGGTCATTACAGGAAGGGACAAAGTTTAGGAGGAAAAACAATCTGAGTATTGTTGCTGACCATGTACACCTCTAGGACAGTCCGTCTAAAAGAGGAGCAGCTGTAAATCGGCCACTTATGCACTTCTGGTTAGATGCTAACTGCATTTCATTGGCTCTGTACATGCACAATGACCACGTTTAATCTAATCTAATCCAATCTAAAGGAAGAGCTACTTGTAGCGTGAAGAAAAGGAATTTCAAACTGCTTTAATGAACATGACTGAGTTCTGTCTTCTTTAGTGCCACCATACTGTATAAATGCTTTTCATTTGATGTTCCTGATATAAGTGGCTGGTAATTGTATATGACAAACCTTTCAGCTCTTTTTCAAACCTTTCAACAAACCTTTTGGCAATCAAGTATAATCAACCTGAAAGTACGAATTATTCTTATTTTGTGTCAGATAAGACAGATGTAAGCAGTGTACTGTACACACTTCACAGGCAAGATGATGTTAAACTTGTTACATAGAATAACGGAGCATTGAGCCGGTTTTCCTGAAAATGACCAAATCTGGAGTTTAAAAACACTGTCTTGAGTGACTTTGGCACCACTGCGCACTATTCCAGACATTTATGTAAATGTGTACCGGCAGCAACATTGCACTAACAGACTGTTAAGCAAAGGCATCCATTCATTCTCCACTCTCTCCCTTTATTTGACGTTCTCTCGGACTCCCCATCTTATTCACCTTTCCAAACTTTCTGTCTCTTCTTTGCATCCCTGTCTCTGTCCCAGTTCTTACATTCTTCCACTTGTTTTCACAACCTCAACCAGGATGTAGGGTGTAGAAATATAATGTTGTAGATCGTCATTATAGATAAAGGCTATGGATGTGATCTGCTCCTCTCTCAGCACTGAGATTACAGGCCTGGTGCAGGAACTTTACCTCTGATTGTAGTCCCTTCTCGGTGTGTGTGTGTGTGTGTGTGTGTGTGATGTTTCAAAGTAAACAGCCTCGAATATCACACAGGTGCTGCTGGGATCTGACCTCTCACTGAATATTTCTGTCACAGACAGATGCACATGGCATGCTTTGTGGGATCACAGCTCACTGCAGTTGCATCTTAGCAGATGTGCAAAGAACAACAAACAGGTTCAATGGGAGTAGAACCATCTTATTTGGCCTTTTAATTAAAATTTTGCATCAAATGCGAGAAGAGGGAAACTATTTGCACTCATGTGGAACTTGAACTGTATACATCTGTTAACAAACTTGGCACTGATCAGCAACAAATCCGAACACACGGCAATTGTTATCCTGGCAGACCGTGTGTGTCATTTTCTCATTACATCATTCGGTGAACTCAAGAGCGGCTAAGTTTAATCATGCGGTCTTTGCAGTGCATCACTACTCAAAATCCCAAATAACAACTTTTCTATTTGATGCCAGCGTACTGCATTATACATTTGAGTGAACTAGTAAGCACAGGAACATTTTAATAAAGACAAAAGGAGCCATGCTTCCTTAAACACAACTTTGGCAGTTTACTCTTTAGTTAACCTATATACAGTATGAGAAACCTTTCATGAGGGGTGGTCCAAGTCAAACTGGGACTTATGATGAAATTTCCCATGAATGAAGCCATAAAAAGGCATAAAAACTACTGATGTTTACAGAAGCATAGTACGGTGATAAGACACTCAACAAAACAAATATTTGAATGGTGTGAATATCTGAAAGAAAGTCAGACGTTCGTAAACGATTATCCCGTCCAAGGTGTCTCGGACTGCTGGAATGCAGGAGGGAACGTTCGTAGAGTGGAACACCTGATGATTGTGATATTCTAGTGATAAATTGTCGCCAACTGTTTGTTGGAACTGTACACACAGTCGTTCACGATCACATGCACATTACAGGAACTCGGTTGGAAGTTCTTGCCACATTGCTGGTTTACAATTTACTCATGTTTGAGTCATCATTAAAGAAGTTTCTGAGAGGCCAGCATTTCAGACCAGAAGCAGGCAGCCTGATCACGGCTCTGGTGTGCTGAGAAAACCTTCTACCTTGACGGTATCCAAGCACTAGTGGAGCGCTGGGATAAGTGCCTCAGTGTAGCAGGAGATTATATAAAGAAATAAAGGTAGTTTTTACTTTCATAACTGTGTTCTGTTATTCTGCAAAATCCAAAAGACTCAGTTTGACTTAAACACCCCTTGTACTTATTGACTGCTCACACACCCAACTTCACCCAATTTGCCAAAACTCTAGTAAAGTACAGTGCAAATATATATCAGATAAGGGTAAACTGTGACTAAATTATAAATGGCACTAGACGGGGCATTCCGTTTCATTATGTTATAGTTTATGTAGAACAAAAACCTGGTAAATAGTAAGTCATTTGTCAGCTGTAAAGCCATATGTCACATACATATACAGTACAGGCCAAACGTTTGGACACACCTTCACTCATTCAATGTGTTTTCTTTATTTTCATTTTTTTTTTTAAAAAAGGTGAAATAACTGAAAACATGTTTTATATTCTAGTTTCTTCAAAATTGCCACCCTTTGCTCTGATTACTGCTTTGCACACTCTTGGCATTCTCTCGATGAGCTTCAAGAGGTCGTCACCTGAAA
>JAQQZT010000039.1:8391317-8404123 GCA_030068275.1 Clarias platycephalus | reverse complement strand
TAAACACTGAGACTGTGTCTGAGTCCCGAACACTATTTGGAAGACTATTCCATAATTTTGGGGCTTTGTAGGAAAAAACACATTTAGTTTTGTGTTGTTTTATGTAGCAGCATGGTCCTGGGGAAACCTTTTTTTTTCTTCTCTTGTGTATTGTACCAGCTGGGTATGTTTGAAATGACAGTAAAAACCTCTTGACCTGACATGACTTTTCATTTTTTTTTTCTCTATATGGTCTTGTGTGTTATCTTGGTTAGTTTTCTTCTAAAATCTACAAAAATAAGAAGCATAAATGTGCATGGTGAAAAGGCCAGTAGGTGGTCCGTGATGTATTGGAATACCTCCTAGAGTGAATTCGCCCACTTTATTTTTCCTTACAGGATTGGCACCAGATGTACTTTTAGCTTGAATTGGGGGGGGGGGAGGGGGTTGCTTACTAACACATAAAGAATTAATAAATGAATGAATGAATGAAAGCTGGTTTAAGGCTGAGTTATGACGATATGATAAAGAGAGATAGAAAGAGAGAGGGGAAAAACCATTATCCAGCACATATTTTCACCTGAATATTTAGCTACGGATTTTGCAGCTCGTACTGTAGCTAAATGGAACATGACAAACAGCAGGCTGCTATTTTAAGTGCATGCGTCATGCACTGGGTAAGAATATGTATTTTGGGGGAACTGATCTCCGATTCTGACACAGGCTGCATCTCTCACCCGAGACGGATGACTTGCTTCCAGATGGTAGATGGTGGTGTGGCGGCAGCGCGCGCTCTGGTTGGTAGTCGGTGTAACGGATACAGCTGAGTGGCGGAGGCGCGCGCTAATAAGAGGCCGGCAGACTTTATGGCGCCACAGTTTCGCGCCTGTCCAGTGGGTGCGAATCTCAGCGACTGAATCACAACGGAGCTCAATGGATCGCAATGATGTGGTCGTTACAGTTGCTTTGATGTGCCTTTGAGGATGCAAACGGCGCAGGATCAGCGCCGCGCCGCTGGATGTCCGTCTCAGTGTACTTACCCACAGGGGCGCACAAACAGAGGAGCGCAAGGTGCGAAAAGCTGCGGAGACGGACAGGCGGTTCAGCTCCCAGACTATAGGGGGACTTCTAAAATCTCATATACATATATGTTCACTCACTGCAAACTATCATGCCCAAAAGTACACTATATACGTGCTTACACTAACTAACTCACCGTCAATACCGCTTTATTCTGTTTACGTGCTTACATAAGCCCAAAATCTGATTTATGCATGCAAATCGTGTTGGCTAAGCGATTGTTTAGATGTTCTTGAATAGAAATAAATTACATTAAACAGAGGGTTGACCTTTCCTGGTCACATATTTATGCTTATTTAGCATTTATTCTAGAGCCTTCAAAGTAAAATGTGGTATATTTTTAATGCCTTTCATGCCCACAACTGTTAAAACTGCATTACTCGGGACTTTCTCATAATTCTCTAAATTGAAGATTAACTCATTAATAAAAGATCCCGCAAAAGGTATTATAATTAAAACTTTTTATTCACATAAAGAAGCATCTTTATTTACATATGCAGTGCTTGTTTATATACATTATTATTGTAAGGACCGAAACATTCGGACGACTCAAAATATTTATATTTCACATAAAAGCATTATTTAAAAAATTAATGGCAAGTTAATGTGATATAAAGCTGATTGTGCAACTATATTAAAGCTACCCTGTAGCTACCATAAGGAAGCACATTAACAGTGTCCTTAAAAGTCCTCTAATTTTAGTCATCAATAGTAACAAGAGGGAAGGAGTGTCGGGTGAATCATGGCTCGGTGTGTTGTGTACTGGTGGAAAGCCACTGTGCGATTGGGTTGCGGTGTGTACTGCGTGAACGCGGTGGCAGGCGGGAGCGCGTGTCGCTGTCCAGCCAGCGCGTGGTGCTGAAACTGTGGTGGTGGAAAAACCACAGGAGCGAGCAGTGCCGGAGCGTAATATTCCATCCGGATGTCCTGTGTCTCACGCTTCAGCTTCATCCTTCTGTTCTGAAACCATGTTTTCACCTGAAGTTAAAGAACGAAAGATCGAGTTAAGAATGGTTATGCATGGAACACATTGCGATAAATCTCTCACTATTTTATTACATCATACATTAATTTAAAATGAAAGAGACTGCCCAGGTGTTCGGAAGGTGGACCACTGTCAATACTAACTGAAGCAGTACCTCCTTCCAAATATAAGGGCTGGGTTGCAAAAGAGCAGCTCCCCAAACCAAAGAGCCTCTAATGCACCACATAGTAAACATCTGGATGTAACGAGGCCTTACCTGAGTTTCAGAAAGATGCAATTTTTCTGCTATTTTTCTCCTGTGATTGGCACCAAGGTATCTGTGCTTGTAAAATGTTTTCTCCAGCCGTGCAATTTGGTAGGACGTGAATTTTGTTCTGATCCGACGATTTGGTCCCATTTCTACCTCGCTCTCATCACCAACATCACTCTCCGAACCGGAAGTGTACCCGCAGCTATCTGAAAAAGTAAGAAGAAAAAAGAACGTTAAGGCAAAACCAATAACATACACATTTTTTAAACCACATCAACAGTGACTTTAGTAGTACTATTAATATGCTTACTGGTTGGTGAAGATGGGATCTTGGTGTCATCCTTGACCTTGTCATCAGAAAGTAAACCCCCAGTGAGAGAAGCAGGTTTGGTTTGGACCGCGGGGGCCACCGGCCTGTGCACCAGAGTAACCTCTAAATCAGAACGGCACTGGGGCTGAGAGCTTTGCGACAGCCATGCCACTGAAAAGTTTTTGGCCATGTTGTAGTTCCTCCTGACAGACAGTGTGGAAAAATAAAAATGATTGTACTGATCAGCAGCAGTGGCCTAGCACCAGGACTATATGTAGGAGGTGCTACACAAGTATTTGCATAAGCAAGGGGATCACGACGGAACGATAAGTGTTTGATGGGCGTTGTAATGGAAGTTAATAGATGTCGCAATTGCTGTTTTTCACACGCCCGGCACACGTGTTATATCCAGGCGCCACCGTGTCTGAGTACTGAAGCGCTTATCGACCATTGGCTCATGTGATGACAGAAAACTGGAGACTTAACAGTGAATAATCAGCGAAGTTGGGAACAAATTGATATAATCACTTACAGAAAACTCAATCGGAGAAATAAGCCGGTTCTTCAGAAAACTCCCCTGATTGGGCACCAAAGTGATTATGTAACGATTTTTATTTTTTTGCTTTATCTCATTAACAACAGAACAACAAAAACACCAACAATAAGAGCTTAAACACAGAGTTCAAACACTAAAAATATCAGTTTTATTTTATTATGCATCCTTTCTTTGTTTCCTTGTGCACGTGTATGTCAGTTTGTGCACATTTTAACTGGATTTTAGCGCTAATTTTGAATCGGTAGTGCTTAATGTTACATTATGTTGTCTTGTTTTACAAATAAAAGATGAAAATATACCTTTTGTGCTAAGCATCAACGAGAATTCCAAATTGTTTTATATGTTTCTGTGTATATAGCCTATGTATTTACGTGATTCTTTGGGGTGTAAGTATATCCGTATTGTATTTCACGTATTTTTACATCCTTAAAGGTATGCAAGTTATGACAAACCAGGTATGTCTAATGGATCTTCTTTTGCATATTATAACTTTCATGCAGACTATTGCATTGTATTATATTGCTGAAGGGGACAGTTGTCTGTCTTAGTTGTACCCGTATTGTTCTGTCGTCAAAGCTGACTTGATAGTGAAACACTAAAGCAAAGCAAAGGTGAGAGGGTGCCGTTTGATGTCTACTAACAGGAGAGTTTGAATTAGCCTCTGGCGCCTTCTAACTCCACACTGTTCCACCAATTCCACCAGAGCTGTTGCGTACCTATAGGCGCTCTGAAACGTGGAAACCTATAAATAAAATATTATTTCCTGACATAGACATAAAGATTTCCTTCACTCAAAACACGTCATGGGATTTCCCCCCCCCCCCCCTGGTGGGGCTAGGATAGGTACTGATTATCCGATAAAGTAGTGACCACTGATCCATCTTGTTACAATTCCAGTTGGATTAGAAAAGATTACATTTGGTTTATTGAGAAAGGGCAATTGATTTACATCACGTATTGACTTTACTGTGGACCCAAAACTGGTTTCACTCTTTGAAGTATTTAAATAAATGAACATTGTCGTTTTGATCACTTTCGGTGGCTCAGTTTGTTACCTTTCAACTCACTATATCCACTACATTTTATCCATTTAATTGCATTAGTGAGTGATCAAATGCTAAATGTTAATCAAGCATTTTCTAGGGATAGGGCCTTGAATAGCACACATACTCCAGACTTCACGGAGCCAGTCCCTTAGGCTTTTGTCAAGAGTGTAAACTCATCAATGGTCTGCTTAATTAGGACTAATTGTAGGCCATGATCTACTCGTTAGGTCGCTTTTGAAGTGCGGTCACAGAGACAAACAGAATTAGGTGCGGTGCATATGAAAGCGCAGTGTGGGATCAGTACGGATTTGCTCTCTCTCTCTCTCTCTCTCTCTCTCTCACACACACACACACACTGCTGTTGTATATGGGGCACTCATTTAAATAAAGCCTAACGATTCACCCACATCCGCTAACATGAACAGCTTTGTATAAACATGTGTGTTTGTGAATGTAATGCTCAATGTTCAACATGTACAATTTCTCTCACAACAGAAAGAAAAGATCTCACATGCCCTACACTAGGCTACCTGAAAGGAACTTTGTGATGCAAGAGTTGCAAGATGCGCCTTGTTTATTATTTATAAATTTATATTCTTCACAGTTTCTCAATTTCGACTTTCTTTGTCCATATTATTTATTTATGTATTTTGTTGTGCTTTTCGTCATATGCTCTTGTGATATTTAGGATATTTATTGGTTTGTATGCTAAGTTTTATATGTTTTTACATGGGACTCGTCACGACTAATTCAATGTCTTAATTTATTCACTCATTTATAAATAAGCATTGACTTTTAAGTTTGACAAGTCACAATAATAATTGCAATAATATATGGCTATTTACACTAAACACTTATTATTAGTTTAAATTGTGTCAATATAATACAAAATAACGTGAATAATTAAAAAAGTTAGACTGCGTGATGCATCAGCCGATGTGTTTCGTGCTCTTTGAAGTGCTTGATATGAGATTATCACTTATCACAAAGATCCCTGTTCAATCCCCCAAAGCTCAAAAGCACTATAATCAACTCACAGGAGCATGATCAGTGCTGATAAGGGCCTAGGACTGATATGACTGACATCTTAATTTATAGCATAAAGCTCAACATTGTTTAGAATACTCACTAAACTATTAAACAGCATTATTTGACCCTGTTGAAATATTTTAACCAACAGTCTGATTGATTAGATGTGCTAACTATGTGCAAAGTTTTATTTAAATATACAGTATTAGAGAAAAATACTAAACAATATGTTGTCTCCAGTGTGTCACCCTTCTGCTTTGTATCGTTTGTTAATTAGAAAAGTGGATATTCCGATTCAGACGTATTGTCACATCAACATTCTGTGAGCAGAAAACCTTAAACTTTTTAGTGTAGTGTACTATACAGACATCTTTTTGCTCACGTTACTAGTTTCGACTTGTGTCATTGTAATTGGTGGAATAAAAGACAAAAGCAGTAATTTAAAAATAAAATATTTTTAATAAATAAACTTTTTTCCCAATAAAATTCTTAGCAGATAGTTCTATATACAAGACTGTACATCACATATATTGCACATAAGAACAATATATATTTTTAAAAATCCACATATTCTTCATGATATTTTATAAAGTCTAATAGTGATGTTGCATGCGGATCATATGGTGGCTGTGCTGAGGAATGATCTGCTGGTGCGGGATGGCGCGGTGATGAACTGGGATAGTTGGAATTGCGTGCGGGTTGGGCACGTGAGGAGCTGCGGGGAAAGCCACGCGCTGTCCGCCGCCGTAGTGGAAAGGAAGCGTTGGAACCGCTGGTAAGAGATAATGCGGCAAAGCAGGGAGCGTGTATTCAGCCCTCAACTCCTGAACCTCACGTTTCAGCTTCATCCTGCGATTCTGAAACCAAGTCCGAACCTGCATCCGATAAAGAACAAAATAGGTTAGATTGGAGACACGGACATGTAGCTTCAACGATTATGGACTTTCATTAAGGCAAAAGATGATGCACACTAGGATTGCATCTTACCTGAGTTTCGGATAGGTTGAGTTTCTGTGCTGTTTTAACCCTCTCACTCGCGTCCAGGTATTTGTGTTTGTTGAAGATTTTCTCAAGCTTCTCAATTTGCTCTGGGGTGAATTTGGTTCTGATTCTACGGTGGGCGCCTCCATCTCTTTCCCCCTCACTCCCATCTTCAATGGAGGGACACTCTGACGCAGCGGCCTCGCTTTCATAACCAGAAGAGTAACCGCTGTTCTCTGAAGCTGAAGAAAACAAAAGCACACCTGGTTATTGATCTGCACCTCAGAATCAGGTTTAAGTAACTTGCACAGTCAAGAAAACTACAGAAGCTGACACTGAAAATACTTACAGCTTGGAGAAGTGCAATTCCTCTGAGCTGAGTGCGTAAACACCATGCCTTCCTTCACCTTCTGTTCCTCTGTGCTGGTGTTCTCCTCAATCCGGTTACATTTCGGTTTGGTCTGAATGTAAACCTTGTCATAAGATGTCGGAGGCCGCGGCTGGACCAGACAAGGGACATGTCGCCTTACAGGAGCCTGCATTGGTTCCGGATCCTGTTTGCAGTCATGAAAGCTTTGGGCAAGCCATTCCACGGAAAAGTTTTTCACCATGTTTCAGCTCGAGGTGGTCCTAGAGTATCCAGTGAAAGTCCCAAGAGGATTGTGACGCCCTAGAGAGAACCCTCGGTGTATATATACCGCCTCCGGACACCAGTCTGCATTAGCATATGCATGTACGTGTTTTAACGCCTGTTCGACTTGCAATCATTAGGGCTAATGGGTCGTTATTGAAGTCTTTACATATCCTGTGATTGTGTGAAAACCTGGCGCCACTGAGTCTGTGAGAACATCTCTGGAGACATCAGCTGTCTGCTAGATCTTTATACGAAACCAACATCTGGCTGAGAACAAGTCATAGTGCCCATAGGAGCAGATTTCTGATTAAAAGTACTATGCATCAATATTAACCTATAATATTGAATATAACACCTACAAAACGTAAACTTTGCACCTGAGTGCAAAAGACACATTAATGCAAACAATTCAGGTTAATTTATATTGTTATATTTCAACTTATATGAAATTACATCCAAGTTGACCGGTGCTTTGCTTTTTAAAATTAAACTGATGATCTAAAACATAAACACTTTACGTATACTTTCACGTTTACATTACATTTAACATACTCAGTTTTCTTCTTTAGACTGAAGAAGCTGTTTGGATATGTAGTGAAACGTTTCTACCTAACCAGAAAAAAAGTCCAGTTGAAATGAATCAACTTGCAGATTTATTTCAGGCAACCTCTGGATCATGTTATTATAACACACACACGCAGCTGGGACTGAAAATCCACATTAATGTTAGCACACGTTCAATTTCATGAAACGGTGCTTAAAGAAAAGAAAAAAAAAACAATGTTGAATCTTTTAATCCAGATCTGTTACATCTACAGTTTAAACCCGTTTCATGCTGTCTCGCTTTAAAATCCTCCTGAATGAAATCGTTAATGCGCAGTTTAACGTAAATGAAAATGTGAATGACATCTATCTAATGCTGGTCGATCTCACAGCCACTCTCGGTATTGCGTTTCTCGTTTTCCTGAGCACACCTTCCTTTTGTGAAGGAGACAATGGAAATGACAATAGAGTTCAAATGGCTTGGCAGTAACACGTCTCTGGTGTCCTGGAGAGCCGCTGGCGCCGCCGCCGTTTGGACAGAGAGCATCAAACGGATTACAGTAGCAGCACAGTCGGAGCTGATGGAGCTGCATTTCACATGCAAACCGGCCAAACAATACACTCCTCAATACTGACAATTCAGACAAATCCCAAAGCGATCCAGAAAACTCAGCTTCATCATGCAAGGAAACACGCATATTTACATAAACTTACTGCACATTTATTTCTCATTTTTAATTATAGCGTCGCATTTGATTAAACATACACTCCAAGAGTAAGACATAAATCTAGTAAAAGATTTCATGTGAAATACATTGGCACACAGACAGTGTGAATGCAATGTTAATCCCACTCATCAGGTTATATCTCACTGTATGTGTTGACTCTCTCAGAGTTGCTTAATCCCTTTGAGCGCCTAAGTCGCCGCCGGGTAACAATGTGCTCCTAAAGGGATCGTTTAGCTCTAGTGAGGATGATAACAGCAGGCTGGTTGCTTCCTTTATCTCAGATCTGTGCTTAGAGAGGTCGGAGCTCTTCGCCTACCAATTAAATGTGTTTATCTGAAGCGCTTTGAAGTGGCGACTACAGAGAAGCACCGACCTCCAGGAGCGC
This sequence comes from Clarias platycephalus, assembly GCA_030068275.1. Lineage (NCBI taxonomy): Eukaryota > Metazoa > Chordata > Actinopteri > Siluriformes > Clariidae > Clarias > Clarias platycephalus. Next base: position 8,395,617 of record JAQQZT010000039.1, on the reverse strand, counting down.
CTGTTTCCTCACCTCGGGAAGAGGGGTGGACACACACACACACACACACACAGAGAAGGAGAGAGAGAGACAGAGAGACAGAGAGAGAGAGAACCCCACCGGACCCTCCAAATAATAATAATTCCATACACTGACTTATAAAGCTAAATTACATGATTGCTCTAAAGATAAAGAAAATACACTACAACCTGTAATATGCAGAAAACAACATAACCAGATACTTTAGCCCTGCATCACTAAATGAGAAATAATCCTACTTAAAATAAACCTCTTATAATTCTACATTTTTAGTTCTGCACATAGCTAGCATGCTTTAATTTAACTGAGCTACCAGGTATGTGTGCACTTTCTAGCATTTAAGGTAATGGAATTAAGCCATGGCTGTTTATTACAGATATTTCAATTCACCGTATTGCAGTATTATTATGAACAATTAGTACATATTTTTTCACTGGGTTTTTTCTTTTAATACAAAATTATTTAAGCAGTTTTTTTTTTTTCCAAGCCTTATCCATCCACTACATCTGAAAACTAAATAATATGCTTCAGAAGTGGTAGATAAAGATAAGGTTGGAAAAGCACTGATATTTCTTTAAGAAAAGATCTAATTGATTCGCTAACCCAGGGTTAGAGGGAAAAACACACACACACACACACAAAAAGACTGAATAACTTTGACCACATTCAAAAAATAAAGAATTAAAAAATGTAGGCTTTCTTGAACTGTAGAGCAAATTTTCTCAGAGTCCCCATTTCTCTAACATCCACAGCTTGATTACAACATTTCCCCCAGTGTCTGGTTACTAAAAAGCACATGTATTAACTTCTGCACAGAACTTCTGAGAGATGGCCTTTCTTCTCTCTCATCTCTGCCACTTGTCACTTGCGCCAATGTGTCTATGACAGATCTCTCTCAGAATTACTGGAAGGAGGCTTTGACCTTGCGCAATGTGTCTTGCATGCGGCGTGTGTGACGCTCTGCAGCAGGCTGGTTGAAGTTGGCATCATTGTCAGCGGCAAGAAGTGACACATCACAAGCACCCAGATGGCTGATTCGGGCCTGAAGATACGACTGTAGTTCTAGATCAGGAGTGTATGTATACGTGTACTCCTGGAAAGCATGGACTTGACTTACCACACGTGCTATAGTCCTGTAGAGGAAAAGATAAAAAAAAAAAAAGAGAGAGAGAGAAATGGAGAGTGTTAAATCAAATAAATCTTGATTGCATTATTCTCTCATTAATAATAATTATATTGCTAATGAATTATATAAAAATAAATTGCTTTAATGTACAATCATTTAAAAAGAAAATGCAATTCTATGCAAATATACTGTAAGTGTGATTGAATAATTGTGCTTGACTTATCAATGGCCTATAGTATTTTAACACAAACTATACATCCATGGCTCACAGGGTACCAGGGCATAAAGGATACATATAAGCAAATTTAGCACAGTTAGCTAGGCATAGCACAGACTGTGGCAGAAACAATGTCAGATGCGAGTTCATTTGTATGAGCCCTGCTGTGCCATGAAGGAATAACTGCAAACCTTAAACAAACAAGTATGACTTTGTACAATTGAGTCAGTGGAGGATGATTCAGCAAGCCTTTAGCTGAACTTCCCCTTGGCTTGGGACAAATATGTGTCCTGATTCCATCAGACAGCTCTGGGTGTATCACAACCAGCTGTGTGTCTAACTCTCAGTGCACCCACTCACACCCTGGCATCTGCCAACAACACCCATCCCCTCAGGTATCTGGCACAAACCCATCACCCCAAGCAGCCCGTCGCCACTGATGCACCATCTGGCTGCACACACTCCTCACGCTTGGTGTACACGAGCTTGTGAACACTCAGGATGTGTGAACCTGACTGGACACTGTAACATGTGCATCCACCAGCTGTGTCATTACTACTCGATCAGTATCTCCATGACCTCTGATCCCCACAGATGTCTACCAATGTATGTGTGTGAATTATGGTTTAATTTGAGAATATTTTGGGTTGTGCCTGGTGACAGTGACAAATGAAGCATGTTCTTAGTCAGGAATATGTACGTACATGTCTAGCAAGTGTAGCAATCCTAGCCAACGTTACTGTTGATGAGTTTACGACATTCTCTTTCTTCAAACAGCAGATTATTGTATAGGATTAAAGATTTACCCAACTAACATGTGACTATTTGATCAATCTATAAATTGATTTAAAGTAGAGAAATTTTATTAACTGTTTATTTATTAGGCTGTGTTGACATGATGGCCTACTCTAAAGTCAGGGTTTAAGGAAGCCTTTCTGAGTACTATGGGGCATCCTTTTGTTTTTCCGTGTCGCATTATCAAGTCTGAAAGTCCAGTCTTGGTGATTGTGTGTGCAATTTGATACGACTGAAAAGCAGGTTTTATGTCTGCAGATAATTTAGCATCTTGAAATGAACAGAACCTTTCTTAAAAAGATGACTAAATATTAATACAGCAGAGCTGGATTCATACGGCATGTTTGCCCAAGACACTGACAGCATTTTAATAGAGCATATAAAAATCCAAACAAATCAAACTGCATTCCAATTGCATCTTGCATATTTAATGTCTCTTAAAGATCTGATCTTGGCACAGCTATCAATAACAAACAGAACATATATCTCCTCCCCTCCCCCTACACATTATTTGGCAAATAGGAGGAGGAATAAATAGGAGGAACGAGGGGCGTTCGAGTCAAACCAGGACTTTTGATTGTACAGAATAATGGAACAGAGCTATGAGATTAAAACTACCTTTATTTTTCTATATCATTCCCTAAGGCACTTATTCCAGTGTCTCACAAATGCTTGGCTACCATCAAGATAGGAAAGTTTTCTCAGTACATTGGAGCCATGATCAGGCATCCTTGAATTCCGCGTCGAAACATTCTTTTCACTCACTGCAGATCTTCTGTGCTATTTGAAGGCAGAGAGCTCTCTCAGTACTCAGTGTGCACTCGACTAACAGAAATGCAGGTGTTCATGAATGACTGTGTGTATAGTTTCCACAGACAGATGCATCTCTTCTGAAAGTTGCCAACAAGTTATCCATCGATTTTCAAGGATCAGGTGTTCCACTCGTGGGAAAGACTGCAGCGGGCTCTGAGCCACTTCACCGGGGATCTTCGTTCAGGGAAATACAGCCTTCTTTACATCATATGTACCATTCAAATACTGCGGGTAAGAGTCTTATAGCCCTACTGTGCTTGAAATTTTCTCTAAATGTCAATCACTTTTACATTTTCATTCTTCTGCTTATTTAAAAAATATTTTTAAATAACCTACATCATGCTTAGTTTTTGCATGGGAAATTGATCTCACTGCACATACATATACTTTTATTAATAAAAGTATCTTTATGAAACATCTGTACAACTGAATAAAGCCACAGTTTCTGACCGTAACTTGGGCCACTTGTACGCTTTGTTAGTGAGAGTAAAGGCACCAATCTCCAGCTGTTGTATGTGCATGGCCAGAATGTGTGCATCAGGCAGCGTGGGTTGCCTCCTTCCCCTCTCTCCCTCCATCAGACACATACTGTCACTCTTCAGAAACACCTGTAACAAAGACACAAAGCAGATGAACCTTGATTACTTCAGAAACCTGATCTCGTTTATCCAGATCTTACTGTTTCAGCATAGATGTTATCCCTTACTGTGCTATAGATTAAAGCTCTCTCCTACCTGAACCGCCCTGAGCTCCTCAAGAACATCTGACATCTTTGCTGACAGCTGCTTCCAAGCCTGCAAGTGCAAGCAGACCCAAACAGTAATATGGTTTAGTAAACATCGCCAGGTTGATCCAAGCTGACTGAAAATTAGGAAGCTGCCACAAAGGATGTATATTCACTTTCACGCAGTCTTTCCCTGAGTATATTTAGATGTGGACGAAATATAATCATTCTCTGGTTTTAGCAATTACCATTTTTGATACGTAAAAACAGCGCTTCACAGTATCTCAAACTGTATTAGTCATTGCTGAATTCAAAGGACTCTAGAAAAAAACAGCAGGTCTTTAACCTAATAAAGTTATTTATTTTCTCAACATCTGTGCATGTGTAAAAAAAAAGAAAAATAAATATTGTCTCCATATTTAGATCAAACTGTAGACAGATTGAAAAAATAATTATGTGCAATTATGTTGACTCATTAGCAGCTTATGGCCTTAAGTCAACTGTGCTTCCAACTAATTGACAAGTATTATTATTATTATTATTATTATTATTATTATTATTATACTGAATTAAATATAAAGAATGTGGTATAATAATAAATGCTGCT
>JAQQZT010000039.1:8371054-8391217 GCA_030068275.1 Clarias platycephalus | reverse complement strand
TATTATTATTATTATTATTATTATTATTATTATACTGAATTAAATATAAAGAATGTGGTATAATAATAAATGCTGCTTCACTCCTTGTAAACTACAGTAAAACAACATTACTATTAATTTTCTCCAGTTTTACCGGTAATTGTCGAACAATCACGTTCTCAAGTGCTCCGAGGATCTGCATGGCTGTAGCAAAGTTTCTTGCCTCAAAACAGTGCTTTGCAATAATGAGAAACCTGCCAAGCAAGGCTGTTTGTACCTAAAAGAAGACAGAGCACAGCGGGTGATGGCTAAAAAAAAAAAATTAATCCAGCTCAGTTCCCAAGAAAAGATAAACAACCAGGTTGAGATGGAGTCTGGCTTAGAAGGAAGAAAAACAACCACCTCCATTTGGAGCACAGCATCTGGGTCAAACCTGTCTAAATTATATACATTCATTATTTAATGATTTTGTCTGATGCACTAAAAATGATAGTCAAATACTAAAATATGCATTCTTTTCTAGGCACATTGTGGTTTGTTGGAAAATGTTATCTGCTGTTTAATTATATAATTTTAGATCAAAAGAAAAGTGCACAAACTAAGTAAACTAATTAATAGTGTACTAATACTAATTATTAGAGTATTACCTTCACTGAGTCTGTGATGACAATCTCAGCTGAGACCCAGTTACTGATGTTTTCTGCATATCTCAGGAGAAGCTTAAGAGGCCCATCATGTCCTGGCACATCACCGACAAACAAACTACTGCCCTCTAGTGGGGGGACATCGGATGCTAAACATCTGGGCAATACACATGATTAAACATAATATTAGTAATCTTTAACATCTTTAGTTTATGCTACCAAATAGCTGGTAGCATGCTCTAACCATTTAAAACCATGAATTAAAGAAAATAACAATTAATACTTATATAAATTATATACTTTTTATGGTCAAGAATTATAAAATAATGTTATTAATATTATACATTTTTATCTTTTATCTATTTTGTTTTGTTATATGGTTTGTTTTGTTAACTAATATGTTAATTAATGTCAGGTTAAATAATCTTAAAGTAAAGCATTAGTCTATATCAAATTAAATATAGGACAATGTATCCAACACACAGCCATGCTGCTAAAATAGGAACTGTTAGAGCAGGATTCTTATATCGCACTTCACTGCATATCCACATGTCGCTGCTGGCTCTTATCCAGCGCTCACATATTTCTCCACATACAGTTGGAGTGCCAGTAACAGCTTATGTGCCAGTATAGGATTTTTCCATTTTACTTTCTTGCCCTAATCACGAACAGCTCATCAAACCCCAGTGAAAATGTTTGTTTCATAAACACTCATGCAGCCAGATTGTGTTTCTTTTGCCTGTTTTTTTTTTTTTTTTGAGTGCTAAATTTGATCCTTAATTTAACACCATTAAGTTGGGAAAGGTACAAATCAGGTTGATTTATACAACAGGGTTGTTGGTTGGATGACTACCTTCCAAACCGAATGCCCAGTGATTAGATTTGAAAATCAAAATACAATCACTGAATGTCAAGATAGCCAAAACAACTAAAAGGTTTTAGCCTCTATATGCAGATTAATTTAGTTACCCTATACAGATGGTAAATGCAGATTCATTTAGCTACCCTATACAGATAGGGTAGCTAAATTAATCTGCATATAGAGGCTAAAACCTTTTAATTGTTTTTGGCTGTAGTATCAAACCTCTACAGAACAGGAGTTTCCGCAGGGTCAAATATTTGTTGAACTTGTAAAACTCAGCAGATATATATTTTTGTAATGTGTTTTACAAAGCATATTGGACTCTTCACTTTCCATTCTAAAATCATTCGGGTGAAATGCAGGCTGTGCAGACTCACTTAGAGATGCTGACTGCCTTTTCTTTCACTCCCTGCGCTCTGGAGTTGAGAAAATGCACGGGGTGACAGCCTTGGAAGATTTCCTAAATCAGAGACAAAACAGTTGGATGAATCTGCACAGACACTTCTGAATCAAAACAAATGTACTTGATAAATTGGAACGATAAAGAAATAAGCAGTGGGAAAGAAGCACCCTCTAGTGGTTGGGATGGGTTTGTGCATTCTCAAGAACCAGGGAATAAGAGGAAAATATAACATTCCTCTGGGAAAATCATATTATTTTGGTGTTCAAAACTACAGGGCTAAACATACAGTATAGTGCAATAATAGATTTCCACAATAATCCTTTATACCTAGAGTCCAAAATACCCATAATGCCCTACCACTTTGAACAAAGGGATTTAAATTGTAACAAAGTATTTGTTTATTCATCCAGCATATTTTCATACTTTATGTGTGTTGAAATATAAAATTACTTTTGATGGCAGACACATTGCAATAACTGACTATTCTTTTTTTTATGTAAATACCATAGCACTGCATATGAAAGTGTTGCTAGATTTGCATCAATGTACCATTTACTTATTGGTACCAGACCAGACTGCTCTAACTGTGAGGTCACAACCAGGAGCAAAAGAGAAAGAAGTTATTGAAAAAGAAGGTGTGCTCTCCACTCTCTTGGTACCTGTTGCAGCAGTGTGAGCTGTTGTGCTGTGTTCAAGGGACTGTGCTCTGTCTGACTGAATGCCAATCTCTCCTCGTTCTTCACAGACATGTTGGTCAGCTGACCTTGCAGGGAACTGTAGCAGGGTCGGGGCAGTGCTGAAGCGATTGTGTACACCTTATCTTTTGGTTGGCTCATCTGGGGCTCCACCACACGTGATACATGCCACCGAAGACTCTGTGAGTATAGGATGCACAAATACAGGATTGGCAAATAATAATATATATTAATACATAGAAATAGCACATGTCTAGATCTAGTGCTGGTAATGGAAACACAAAAATTTAGACTAGGACATTAATGACAAATACCAGGATTAAGAAATTACGAGTAATGTAATTCACGTAAAACATATACCAAAAATAAAAAAATAATAATAAAATGGGGGGAAAAACAAAGGATGAATCATATAAGAAAAAACATATTACTTTTATTATTATTTTTACTATTTTATAGAATATCACCATCCTGAACTTTTCAAAGTATTTTAATTGAAAGAGAATGAGGCCAAATCAAACATGCTGACCTTCCTTGATGCATCATCAACAGAAGATTTCCTGCAAAAGGACTGAACCGATTGGATATCGAGATCCTCCCAACCACTGCCTGGATTCTCACCCCAAACTGGCACCCCATAGCCCCGACTCTTTTTAGGACTGTTTTGTAGCATCTTAAGTAGACTCTCTCCACGACTGTCCACTGGAGCTACCTGCAGCCACAACACAACAGCACTTGTAATCCACAGACAACCTTGTATTGACTTTAGGCTATAGACAATACAAGCTACAAGTCCAATAAAGGATGAGGTGATTTACCACAAAACGGATGATTGTCACAGCCTAGTATTACCTCAGATGTGAGGAAGTTCTCAAGTGTTGGTTGATGACGGGAGTTGGAGCTAAAATCCACTGACCGTCTGTCTTCTATCCAACACTCTAACAGGTCCAGGGTGCGATGGTATACCTTAGCGCTGTCAGTAGAGAAGTCCTTGTTTGCTCTGTATGCATATTTTACAACACCCACAGGACAATCAGTGTTAATAACCAAGTAGTAAATACCAGCTATGTAATAAATGGTACTGATATGACATGATTCTTACACCACAGAGCTGTTAAATTTGTCCATTAGAAACTGGAGTAATTCCTCAGCAGTACAGAAATAGCGGTAGGTATAGAGAAAGTGCTGGATGTATCCTTCCAAAAAAGCATTTCTGTCAGAGGAGGAAATAAAATGTGTCATTCCTGACCTGGTACCACTTATGCCGTACTAAAGAAAACCAAAGAAAACAACCCTTAACTCAAATTACAAAAAGGAAAACCATGTGCACAATACAGATTTTAAGGTGGTGAGTTGAAGCCAGGTGCTGCCAATCATCAGCTTTTGATTAATTGATCATAAGCAGGTCCACAGACCGCTATGAAACCCACAGTTTTGGCAGTTTGCTGGTCTGGAGTGTTAAAAACAATGCCAGGGTTATTAAACCACTTTCACGCAATTTGGAGTTGTACAGAGAGAACGATCATTCATAAGTGGAACACATTCAAGACAATTGCCAATCTACCCAGGAGTGGAAGTCCCAGCACAATCACACAAGGTCAGACTGTGCAATGATCAGAAAAAAAATAGTCAATAAGTTGACTCTGTATACCAGAGTATCTTTGAGGCAAATGCGTGCCCATCTGTCTGACAACTTAAAGTATGGTGGTAAATGAGTCATGCAAGTGGATAATGATCCGAAGCACAGCAGTAAATCTACATCAGATGGCTAAAAACTAAAATAATCAAGGTTTTGGAATGGAAAAATCCAGACCTCAACCAAAATGAAATGCAGTGGTGGGAATTTATGAGAACTGTGCATAAGCAAATGCCCAAAAACCTAAATAAACTGAAACAATGTTGTAAAGAACAAAATTCCTGTACAACAATGTGAGAGTTTGATAATGTCATACAGGAAATGATTACAGTGAAACCTTAGATTGCGAGTAACGCGGTTTGCGAGTGTTCTGCAAGACGAGCAAAGATTTTTTTTGACTTGAAAACAAATAAGTCTTTAGTCTTTACATGAGTATCATGTATCACGCACGCGCTTTTTTAAAAAGTAAAGTGCAGGTTAATTTGTTTTATTTTTACTTAATATTCTGTGTTAATTATTTTTATGTATTTATTTTTTTTGGGCCATGGAAGGAATAATTTGAGTTTCCATTATTTCTTATGAAGAAATAAATTTTTGGTTTACAAGTGTTTTGAAATACGAGCTCACTTCCGGAACGAATTATGCTCGTAATCCAAGGTTCCACTGTACTTCAAAATATTGCTGCTACAGGTTGATCTACATGCTATTGAATCATGGGGCTACTTATTATTTTACTCTAGAACAGTGTCAGACACAATAATTAAATCTCCTTACAAAAAGTTGTAATTAAAAGTAATTTCCTTTGACTTGGAATTTCTTAATTGTGTTATCACTGTCAAAGTGTTTTTCTGTGTAGCTGAAGCTTCTAATAATGACCACATAAGTCTCTTCTCACAATTACATTTACTGAACGACAGCCCACTACTAGTACAAAACAATAGATGAATCAAATAAGCAGACTCAAGCAAAGAGTCCAGAAGAAGAAGAGGAAACAAAGACATAAAACTCGGCACAGGTCACTTCCTCTAAACTTCAAACTAAGAGTGTCCACAGTTGGAAATCATTGTGATTGATTGCTTTATATCCCAGAGAGCCCTCTTGTCTGTTTGTTTCTAATTCTCCCTTTTAGTTATGCTGTCATAGTTTGTCCTGCCGGAGTCCCTGATTGCACTCTGCACTAAATATACATTCACCTTATACATTACAGTATGTGTCTGTGACCATACCTAACTGTTATCTCCCCTTCTCATCTGCTCTCTCCTATGTCCTCCTCTCTCTCTCTCTCTCTCTCTCTCCCTCTTTCTCTTTAACTCTCCCTGTCTCTCTCTGTCAAGCTACACATGTCATTCCTGAGCTGCCAGTGGTCCAGACCTCTTCTGCCCCCTGGATCTGTCTGACTCATCCTGGTGCCCCGCTTCTGGTTGGATAACTCTTGCTTGGATGCCCCGTGTTGTCTGCTTGGGATGAGTGTGGTGAATAAAGACGGTCCTGGGCTTGGCTGATGCAGACAGCTGTTCTCTAAGGACTTGTGACTGCAGTTGCTCAATAGTTCAGGGCTGGAGTTTCAGAAAGTCTACCTGAGCCTCAAATAATGAACTGGACTCCATATTAACTTAAAGACATCAACTGTTATATTGAACTTCCAGCCGCCTAACACACGGTATAACTGTAGATCAATTCCTGCTATCTTTTATCTCCCAAATGAGGATGGGTTCCCTGTTGAGTCTGGTTCCTCTCAAGGTTTCTTCCTATTGTCATCTCAGGGAATTTTTCCTTGCCACTGTTGACCTCGGCTTGCTCATCATGCAACGATGCAGATCTCACGAGTGGCAGAAACGCGCATAAATACGCACTGTTCAGAACGGGCAGATCCGCAGGCTGCCAACCCGTGGAGTTCTGAACAGGCAGAGGCGCAGCCACTTAGTCGGTCACTTTTTCACACTATTGAACAACTAAAGTAAGTATACATATCCATAAAATGTTTCTATTTCAACAAATCTTCAAAAGTCACATAAGGTAACTGACAGTGTAGCAAGAAAATTATTCAATTATAATCCATATTTTTGCCTGTAGCTCTAATGGAATATTTTTTTAAAATATCAGACACTTGGTAAGACATCACTTGATAAAACAGGATACTATGAGCATAACATCAATAAAAAGTAAATATGAAAAAAAGATGATGCAAAATTTTTTTTGTATGTGAAAGGTTTCAGATGAGCTAATAAAACAACCAAAAAACTAAGTTATAACACTACACATTCATTGACAACCTCAAAAATTAAGGCATAATTTTTACTCTACCTGGCATATAAATAAGCCATCAGGCCTTTGGGTGTTCCAGCCAGTAGAGGACAGCAACCTCTTGTTCTGTTCCTCTCACACACCAGGCTCATTATGCCTGGATCTTCACAGGCCTTAAGGTCTACAGTAGAAGTTCCAGAAGAAGCCAGAGAGGACAGTAGAGAGAGGGGTAACCCCCACTGTTCTACATACAACACCTGACATGCACAAAGACATCAGTCGTCAGGATTGTTAATATCTAAGTCAGAATAAACTGCATTGTCTAGGGGAACACATGCATAAATAAATGAAATAATGAACTTAGGGCTCAGTTATTCTGTGTTATATAGCTTTAACAGAAATGTATAGAAATTTATATTTTTTTCTTGATTATTTGTTTTATAAATTCATTTGACTCACAGGATCAGCAGGTTCTCTGTGAGTATGGATAAGTTTTAAAATAGAGAAAAAAACTGAATATTGATGCAATGTTGATGTTCTAGTAATACTGTGAATTTCTTATTGTGTTTTCTGCCACAAGTGAGATTTGCTGGATACAGAGGTTTTTTTTTTGTCTTATTAACTTTAACCAAAAAAAAAAAAGAGGTTAGTGAAGGTATAACTGTTAGTAAATTCTACAATATGATAACAGGAACTAATAAAAGGTACAACATAAGTGTGGAATGTAACTCTTTAATACGTTAAAATTGCAAGTGGAGGAAAACAAATGCAATACAAACGCTATAAAACACTGGAACTTTGTGGCGGTACAAGCACAGATTGTTACAGATGGTTACAGATGTGAAACATCCTCATGACATAAATAAGGGGAAAAAAGTATTGTGTCATTACTATCAGAAATGTAAACAACACATGATGTAAACAGCAGATGAAGTTTTTGTCATATGTGACAAGGATACTGTAATGTCCTACCTGGAGATATTGCCTTACAAAGTCAAGAAACTCCACTTTAGTTCTTAGCTCATCAAACTGGGCCCTCAGTTTACAGAGCATCACCTTTGCTTCAGAACCTGCAAAAACAGCATCATGTTTAAAAAATATACAAAATATAAACAGATCAATCATAACATTAAAATACAAAGTATTAAGCCCAGGATTGTGTAGATTCCCCTTGTGCCACTGGGGCAGCTCTGATTAAGGGGTATGCTGTGGTGTACGGTGGCACTAGTACGTTAGAAGGCGCTCCTTTGGGTGCTGTGGGCTGTGGGGTGGGGCCTCTGGGGATCAGACTTGTTTGTCCAGTGGATTCCATGAATGCTCGGTCGGTCTGAGAGCTGGGGAATTTTGTGCCTGGATCATCAGCCTTGAACTCTTTGCTTGCTAAGCCCCAGACATGTGGGCTGTGATGCACTGAGTGTACCTTTCTATCATAGCCAGTGTTAACATTTTTTAGCAATTTGTGTTACATTGGCTTTTCTGTGGGTACAGGACTAGACAGGCTATCCTTTGTTCTCCATAGGCAATAGATAAGCCGTGGGTGCCAATTCTCCTGTCACCAATTTATTGTTGTTTAATTCAACTGGCAGTGGTGTTAGTGCTGTGACAGATCGGTATATGATCAACAGTCCTTTTCGTCTATAATACAATTGCCCTTACCTTTATTTTTCCTTTCTTGCTGAATAAGTTTGTGGTAAAAGTTTCTGGTCTTCTTTAAATTTCTGCTCTCAATCATCAGTTGTTGCTGAAGTTCCTGCAGAAAATAACAAATCAAAGAAAACAGTTCAGGCCATAAGGCTGCGCAGAGATCCACGAATACAGAGTTGGGTAAGAAACAGTGCTGGCATTAAAAGACCCACAGTGGTACTAAAAGACCGAAAAACAAGCATGGTGTGTTTACATGTACCAGTTTGTTACCAGGTCATGAGTTCTAATTCAGAGATTAGTGCTTTGGTGTGTCTGCACCTTTCACTATGGTAACATCATTGCTTTGAAGCAGGAGGTGTATGCAGAGCTCGGTTGTAGCTTCTGTCCTCCCGTAGAGTTCTTACTGTCTCTCCAGGGTGCCATTCAAGCTCTCTTCATGATAATCAAAGCACTCGGCTCTCACAGTATCAATCTAAGCACCCGCATCATAGTATGTGTATCATGAATGTACTGTAGGTGCACAGCAAAGGAGGCCTCATAACCTTTATTTGCAATACCAGCACTCAAAGAATAAAACACATTACCTAATAAACATACTGTGGTCTTATTATTACAACAATACAGTGTAATGATGTACAGTATGAAGGGCAGACGCTTAAAATACTAAATTCATGATATGGACAAAAGGAACCGAAACTTTTTTTCCCATTAAATAAAACATACCTGGTAAAAATCTTGATCTAAGAATGGTGGCTCCTTTTAGTATAGTTAGCATTAAGCAGACATTAAAAATAAAAATTAGAGCACATTCACAACAGAAAACAAAGCCAGCAAGCAAAATCTTACATTCAACCACAACGTGATAGTTACATAAAGTTAGAAAATTATATCCCCCTCAAACACAACTAAACATGAATGTTTAGTTGTGGATCCTACCTGTGATTTATCTTCCAAGCTTGGTGAGTCAGTGTGACTGCCCAGTTTGTAAGCATACTCCACCACTTCTTGGCTAAAAAATCCTTCTCCATACAAAGCCAGTGACCAGGTAGGGCGGGACAGATGGGTCTGAAAGCCTGAGTGGGTGGATACTGTCCTGTCTGAGATCATTGAGTCAGAATCATCCATTTCTGCATCTGAGCAGTCCAGGGAAAACTGGGTCTCTGTACTCTCCCCCAGGTCAGAATGCTGGCACAGAGACTCATCATTAGATACACACACTTCAGCTCCATCTGCTGGAGAGCTGCTGCTCTCCATGTCCATACTGATTCCACTTAACACTAGAACAAACAAATAACCCAGATTAAGGTGCCGAAATGTGTGTGACTAAAACTGATTTTTTTTTCAAATCAGCAACACAAAAAATTATTCTGGACTATAGCTTTAATATTTTATGTATTTATGCTTATTTTACTAAAATAAAAAAAGTTTTTGATGTATATACTTAATACAATGTACAATATGTATTATTGCACAATACATAATTTTAAACTATCTAATTAGTTTAACCTAAATATACCAATTTTACCAAAATTTTTTAAACCTAAATATACCAATTTTATCTCAATTTCTTAACCTAAATATACCAATATTATTATTATTTTAATATTTGTTGTAAATAAAATAAACTTGTGTGGAAATTTTAGCCTTATTTAAATCTTTTTCACTGAATAAGTCTTCTGTTGCTTTTATACCATAGCAATTACCAGTTTTTTGTTGTTGTTTTTTTAATCATGACCATTTTTATCTTTTGGATAGTTACATTAATTGTTGTGGAGCAACCATGCAACAAGGAAGTTTCTGTTAGCACTTACTTTATAAAATAACACAAAAATGTAGTTTGTCCTATTAGAGAAAAATAACTGATAGAATGACAAAATGTCCATATACCTTCCTATAGGTAAAAAAGTGAAAATTTCTTCCTGCAAATGTTAAATTAACGTCTCCTCACCAAAATATTTGCCAAGCATCTTAACAGTTATAGATTCTTCTTTGATAAATAACAGCAAGTTTATTATTGTGTTTATTTTACACTACCATAGAGCGAAGCACCAAGAGACTTAATCTAAAACTGCTTTGCAGTCGGCACTACTGTCAGAACTGCTGCCAAATCAAACGAATCAACCCATTCTAATCAATCAGATTGGTATTATCTACAGTACTATAGTTTTTAAATTGCTATACAGTTACCATTGTACCTAGCTAATACTGATAATGATAAACAAATAGAACAGGAAACACAATGCAAGTGTGTTTACAAAAACAAGACGGAAAATGTGACAAGAAAGAGAAGGAAAGTTCACTTGAGTGTTTCCAGAGCAACTTTTAGTAAGCCCAAAGCATCGAGGCTTCTCTGTGTGTGTCTGGCAGTGGTGAATACATTTCGCCCATTATAAGTTCATCCAACAGAACACTGCTGCATTCATAGCTTCACTCTATAGTAAGTCCAAATTACAAGGACACAAACACATCCTATCAAATAAAAAACAACTAGGTTGACCTATGAAAGCTTTTAGTCCCCACAGATGACACTGTTGGCCATACCTACCTGTGCCACCTAACTGAGTCTCCTTTTGCATGTTCCTGATCTCAATAGCTGTATTTCCTTCTCCTCGTCCCTCTTCTGTTCTTATGTATCCTTGCCTCTCCTTTCCTTGGTTATGTTGTCTAGCTGTTTTATGTTCTCTCTCCTCCAGAGCATGGCACTTGTCTGCATTGTGGTCAAGCTGACCATGTTCGGTGTTCCCTCCCTCCTCTCCCTCACACTTCTTGGCACTCAGCAGTGATGTCAGAGCATTTTCCTCTAGCTCTGATGAAGGATCTTCAACAGACACTCTAAGGGAAAGAAAAACAAGTAGGGAAATGGCAAAATTAATTCAAAATCTTTTCTTGTCACATCTCCACTAGGCCTTACACCCCAGACAAGCTTGAAAGTCAAATGTCCCATTCAAACAGGTCAATGTAACAACCCCCTCAAGAAATGACACTCAATCCCTAATGGTAAAGAACTACCGACCAATATTCCTTTCAAAAGTACTTAATAGTTTCTTCAAACAGAATTACCTGGAGGACCTCATTAGATTCAGCTATCTAGACTTGCATCTACTTAAATCCATGTCACGCTGGTTCATTCCTATAAACAATACGTCAGTCCATACAAATACTGTATGTAGATTTCAATTCATAATGAGCAACTCAGGAGCACCAGTGGCAAGGAAAAGTTTAGGAGATGGCATCAGGGGGGAAAAAACTCTGAGAGGAACCAGACTCTTCTGGGTTTCTACTTATTAAAGCATGTGGCAGAAAATAATAGTGTTTAGCACAATGTTTATTTGATGATCCATGAATGATCATCAAAGACCATAATTGGGACAGGGAACAGGCAAATACAAAAAAACACAGACCCCCCCCCCCCCCAAAAAAAAGGCAACAAGAGAAATACAGCTGAAAACCCAATAAAAGAAAAGAAAGAAAGAAAGAAAGAAGAAGAAAAAAAAAAACAGAATAAGGTTTTGAAACTAGATTAAAGCACATCTGAGTATAAATCAACAAATTATCTAAGAGATAATGCAAAACAGTTGCACACAATCAGGCAATTTGACAGGAAAGGGGTTGAGACAGAAACATAATCTCAACACATTAAAAAACATGTGACTGACTGCCTGTGATGAGGGGTAATCTGTCAGAATAATATAGCTATAAATATATAGTTAAGGGTCTGGGTTACTGATCAGAAAGTCAGAGTTCAAGCCCCAGCACTGCAAAGCTGCCACTGCTGAGCTAATGTGCAAGGCCCTTAAAACTATTTGCTCCTGGCTGACCCTGTGCTCTGACCCCAGCTTCTTAACCAGGATATGTAAAAAAACAACAACAATCACTTCATAGAGTTTCAGATAAACAGATGAAAGATCAATGTCTAAATGCTGTAGGTAAATGCTGAGTTTTAAAGTATTTATTTAATGTTGATAATGCCCATGCACTGACTGATAGCAGACATCATGCAGAGTTCATGTAGCTATCATAGTTGTCTCCTCAATGGTATTGTGCACCGCACGCATGGAACTTTGTGTTCTTTGGACTTTCTGTTTGGGGGAACTTTTATGTTGAAAGATTTGGCCACTGTCTCATGCTTCACAGGTGTTTCGAGTTTAGTTTTCATTAGTCCCTTGAGTTAATGAATAGTGTCTTGAGTTGATTTATGCTGTTAGTTTCTCAGCTTGTCTTGTCTTTCATCTGTTTTGCTTTACAGATTTGGTATGTGCCTTATTTCATTTTTATTTTTTACTTTTTGTATTTTGCTGTTTCCATTTTGCTGCATATATTAGTGATGGCGAAATAATGACTTATTTAGATGTAGTTTCACCAAAAGGTTCATTGTACTGACATCTAGGGGACAGATTTTCGGTAGCAAATACTGTGGATCCTAACACAATTAATAGGGACATGTGTCCACATGTACAGTATATAATGTTGCTTAAAAATGCCCGGTGCAAAGGAAATGTTACCACCATCTCTGAATCTGTAAAGGTTAAGTGAAGAAAAAATTACCCCCACCAAAAAAAGAGAGAAAAACCCTCTGACTACATTCCAGCTTTCATTCGATTATTGGGAGAAATTACTTTCCAAAATTCCACCTCTTTCTCAATGGCTCCATTCAAAACTTATCGCTGTTGTACAAAGTATTGAGCTACTAGGCACAGCGTGCTGACTGGAGAAGTGAGAACCATGTGAACCATGCCTCATTTGTCATTATCACATGACTCTCAGGGAACCGACACAAGCCCCGAAGGGAGGCTTCATTGGAAACGCCCCTTCTGGTCGACACAAGCTTGGGTGTCATACATGACATCACTAGCGTATATGACCACTGTTTGGTATCTAGATTTATTTAAAGAAATACTTCAGCTTTTTGCTGAATCATTACAGTTGCAATAATCAGCCCTCTGTGTAAGTAATCTGTATTTGTCCATGAACTGTTTAACAGCTCAAGTTCAGTTTGGACTTTTGCAAATAACTTGACCTTCTAGGTGATTATTAGTTCTACCTTACTTGTATGTAGATTTAGATATTTCTGTCTGACAAATATATAAATATAATTGTAAATGTCAACAAATACAGTGCATCTGGCATTGACCATAGAACAATATAATAATGTATGTAATGTAGAACATGGCTTTTAGAAAACCAATGGCAAACCACATAACTGGCAAACTACTAAATGACAAACCTAAGCAACTCCACCACAAATAATAACCTGAATATATTTAAATACATGTTACTATGACTGCAGCTGTTATAAATGCTAATTCTTTGAGTTAAATTAAGCAGAAAAGAACAACTGATAAAAATAGATGATGAGAAGTCACAACAACAACACATACCAGTTAGATAGTGGTCAGTTGGAAAGCAAGTAACCTGCCACTCATGAGGTCTCCTGGAATCCCCCTAGAAAAAATCCCTAGAAATTTTTTTATAAGAGGTTGCAGTTTCAGTGAGAAACAGATGAATTTCTCTCTCTTTGTGTCTCTCTCGCTCCAACCTCTCATCATCCCAGCCCTCCAAGCCTACACAGAGAAGGGCCTGAGAGTCATGTGACTCATTCAGCAAAAGGCCCCATTGTGTTTGACTATGTGCTATGCTCCATGCTACACACCCTCCTCACAACTCTTCTTCCTCATGTGATCCCTCCGGAAACAAATTCTCGAAAGGAGTGGGATCATCTGCATGGCCTTCTCTTTTCTGTTTACACATCTGGCTCCTTCAGACCCCTCCAAGACTTGAAAAAAGCTCAAGTATCTTCTTGTCAGTCCTATGCCCAGGCTGTTCTGTTACCGTTGAAACTATTGGACTGAAGACTGGGTGAAGGGCTTCTTGAAATGGTTCTAGTATGAATGCTAGTAATGAGTAGATGTTTTGGTATCTTAAGTGTGTATTGTGAAAGTCTCACTGGAAGCAAATTAAAATTCATAGAGCTCCATTAAACTGACTGATTCTGATTCAGGAAGAAGAAGAAGAAAAAAGTGAATGTGTGCTGCTGGTTCCTGACTTAAATAGGTTGGCGAGAATAAATAATAATTTTATCATACTTAGAGTCAAAAGCTGATATTTCAATACTGTCTTGTCTACTAAATGTGCAAATGGTTGAGGTAATGTGAAAAAGTCTTGCTTTCTGGAGCCTGCACAAGCAGTAGGTTACATGGTACTTACAGGAAAGAGGGCTCCTGATTGACAAGACTGTGTAGCAGTCCTAGTAGGTCTTTATCCCAGTGGAGATCACTGAACTTCTCCACTATTGCTCTAGAGAAGGTTTCAAATTGGAGGCTTGTTAAAGAAAGTATGTACTCTCCTACAAACAGAGAACATAAATATATACAGCAAGAGTTACAAGAGGATCACTTAATTGTCATTGAGTTGTCATTTAAAATAAAAATAAGAGAGTAAGTAAAGAAAATGAGCAAATAGTGCAGTATCTTTAGTTAAATGTGCTTATCCCTTTTTGGTCATCGTGTGGTTATAGTATAACTAATGATGTAATTATAGCTTAATTAAATAGAGGCTAAATCAGCATAAAATGCTTGAGAAATGTTAGCCAATTTTTCTTTAAAGCAATAAAAAGAGTATTTTGCTAGAGAATCTAATGCCCTAATCTAATTTCCACAGCAATGCACAAGAGAGCATTACATCCTGAAATATTAGGTTTATTACCAAATGAGAAAGTTCTCAGCATTTGTATGCAGAAAGAGCTGACTTAATCAAAATAACATAATTCAATTACCCATTACTAGCTCCTCTGCTCCATTTTGCAGATAACAGTCAAAGGCAAACTCCTCCCTGATAAGACCAATGACCTGCTGCAAGACAGGCTGTCTCTGCTGTATAGTGCTCCCAACCCTGGCATGTTGGGAAGGCTCAGTGGTATTCAGATGAGCTCTGTTATTTGGAATGTTGCTTTTGCTGTTCTTGAGGTAAGAGGATGTGAAATGAGCAGATTCTCCATTCTTGGTAACATGACGTACATCATGCTCTTTCTTTTGTGTTCCCGGGTCAGTCTCCGAATCTGCCCTCAATGGAAGACTAAGATCTAGGCCTGTGATGGGCTGAGAAACGGCTATATGAACAGGGAACAGGGTTAGACGGCCACTCTGAGGGTCCTGCTGTAGGAGGAAATTGTTGTAAACACCAGGAGAACTTGAAACATTGGGACAGGTTGACAGAGATTGGCTGTTTGACTCCAGACAGGCTGTTTGTAAGTTGGTATGATGTGAAGAGGTAAAAACTGTTGTGCTACTGGACAAGGATGAGCAATGTTCTTCCTCTCCCTGCACCCAGTTCTCTTGAAATTGTGGTGTTTCAGAAGTCAGGTCCTCATGTCCAATTTCAATTTCACTGGAGCTGCTTTAACACATTGCATTAAAAAAGATAAATAGTCAAATCTGTTAAAAACCCAATAAAAACATTTCTGTCAGGTTGGTTAATATGTGATTGCTCTTTTAGGGGTTGAAAACATATTAATTGAAGTCACAAAATCATGCTTACTCATTTCCTTTATGTTATACAGTAATATACAATGCCCTACCTGCCTAGCCTTGGCTGAGGGATGGGCGATTCTTCTTCTTTGACATCCTCCTGGGTCACTACTATCGGAGTAAAGTGGGTCGCTAAAGAAGTAAATGCCTCAGGAAGCCTTGCAGACACAGAGAGTGAGTGGCTCTGGGGAAGAGGACCAGAAACAGGGGCCAACCTAACATCATGGCCTAGAGGGATGAAACCTGCAAACATCAACGTATAAAATAGCACACAGTTATTATGCAAACAAACACTGATGTTTACTATTTAGTGCTACATAACAGTTGAATGCTTCATTAAACATACAAATAATGTATACTTAAATATGGATATATTAAAGGATATAATCTATTACATCTAGAGTCCTGCAGGGTTCCAACCCCAATGTAATAAAACTAGATCAAAGTAATTTGGGTCTTTAGATGCATTTGAGCTGGTTTGGACTTAAACCTATTAAATATCCTGGATTAAATATCCTGGTGTAAAATTAGCCACTCTTGATGTACTAAGACAGAATATAATGAGCTATAATCAGTTAAGAATGATTCAGATTACAAATGTACCAGTTTTCCTTTCAGCTGTAGCTGTGTTTTTGAATGAAGCCACATCTGAGAAACTGTCTTCTTCATTAATTCTATTGGATGCCTAAAATTACACAGGAATGCAAGTTTAAATACAGTTTACACACTAATTGAATCAAGTGAAAATTAGGAACATTACCTAAAATTAAACAAATTACTAAATTATTATACTATATTTACTAATAATACTATATTAATAGATGAGGGTACATACTGTGTTTATATTAAATTATACACAGTAAGAAGTCTCTCATTGGAGTGGAAAAAAGACAAGGTTGAATAAACAAGAAGGTTGTGATAACACTTGTTCCAAGTTTATTTAAACATGCTGCCTAAAGGGTTTCCTACTAGCCACTTACATCTAATATTGCCATAAAAAGCTGCACTCAGTGCTCTTTAGGGATGAATTTTTGACCCATTCAGAATATTTGATGGTATTTTGTGGTGTTCTAGAAAGCCGCTATCAATATGATCCATGATTTGATTAACATACACAGTTCGTAATTATGTGGTGTGCTTTCAGTTGAATTAAATTAATTGCTAAATGATTAAATGAATAATGTATTTAAATGTATGTATGTAAATAAAGTTTTAAATGCACTGACTACAGCTTTAGAATAGGAATCTTATAAGATTTCATGTTTTCGATTAATATTTCTTAAGGTCTCTGTACACGCTAATGCATACCTTATGAAGTCTGTTGATTAGCTGTGTCCACACAGTCTCAGCATTAGTCCCTTGACGTGACAAATAATCACAGCAACTCTGATGCAGCATAAAGGAAATTTGAGTATTTAAACAACCGTGTCTATCATTTCGTATTGTGTTAGACAGATTCAATCACATATAAGGATATAATTATATAGACACTATAAGGTAACACTACGGTTTCCATATAAACATATGAAACAAATATCTTCAACACATGCAATTAATTTATCTCTTAAATTTCTGTTTAATTATTGGTTGATAACCTTTTTTGCCATAACAATAGATGGCCTTTCAATGGGAGTTTTTTTAGCCATGTCAAGCAGGAGCCTCTTGAGTTTTCTTGGCATAGCTAGCTTCTGATTAGGGGACAAATGGAATTTTGCTGTGGCCCACAAAATAGCTGCCACTCCATATATGCAGGCCTAGAAAAGAAGAAAAACATGTTTTCCTAGCAAGTGCAAGCAATTAGATATCTAAAAAAAAAAAAAAAGCACAATTCACTATAAAAATAGGGCTGTCATTCAACTAACCTTTTCTGTTAAAATACCATGTTCCTGGAATTCAGGAGCTACATAAAAGACATCATTAGACCCTATAAATAGAGACAAAAAACACAAAAGGGCTGCTGAACTGAACATGAGCCTCGAAAAGAAAAAAAAAAACATAAAGGTGAATGCAGAATTTGCATTAGTCCTCTCAGATTAAGGACAGCTTTACATACATACTGAACCAAGTAGACACACTAATATTTCATTCCTTCACCTTTAGCTTGCACATCTTTAAAGCACATAATGTGGTGAAAATTATTCATTATGCTCCCAATCTTTCACAATATTCCTGTGCCATCAGGGAAGAAAAACTCCATTGATATGATAACCTGGTCATTCAGTACATTCAGGTGATGAGCTGACTTAATTGTAATGCCACATAACAGAGCCGAACCTAGACCTGACAAACTGAAGCATCCCCAGATCATAACACAACACCTGCCTGTAGGATGCATCACTTCACACACATGACTTTTTTTCATTGCTACAAAGTCCAATCTTTATGCTCCCTAGCAAACTGAAGCCTTTTAAAAAATAATAATAATAATCTCACTAACAAGTGATTTTCATATAGTCCCACAGCTGTTTAGTCCCAATCCAGGAGTTGCCACATTCTGTACATATGACAATGCTTACTTTAACCATTAAACAAAGCTATGGTGTTGATCTTTTTTTGTTTTTACCATAAACTTCACCATGTGTTTAAGTTATTTCCATTCATGATTTTGTCCCACCACATTCCTTCTACAAAGTTGATGGATCAGCACTATCTTTCCACATTTTGATAATGTATTGATGGGTTCCTAACCCAGTTCCAGTAATTTCAAATCTCCTCAGTTGTTTTGTTGGCTTGATTCAGACCCTTCTGCAACGTTGACTTTTTTTAGTCAGACAGTGTATATGTTTATAATTTAGAGAGGCAGATGCCTCAGTGGTCGGCAAGTTTGGTCCAAGAGAGTCGCAATCGTGTGCTCAGTCCTGAGTTCAACTCCAACCCTAATCAAACACACCTAAACAAGTTAATCAAGGTCTTCAGGATTACTAAGGCTACAGACGGGTGAGATTTTCTTTAGGGCTGGAGCTAAAATCTGCAAGGACTACAAGAACACTTTGCAAATCATTCTGCCTGCTGGCAATGAGTATAAGCCAAATGTTATAGTAATACATATATCGTTAGTTATCCAGCAGTTGAGCATCTTAGTGAGTAGAAATACAGATTAAGATAAAAATGAGTGAGATTAGGCACTCTGGATTAGTAAAATGTGGTATCAATGGTGTGGTACGGTATGGTAGGATATGGTATGGTATGGTATATTAAAGCTTTTATGGGAAGCAGTGGGAGAAGGGGTTCAACTCACTAACCACTAGATGCAACTTACTGGAATGTGGCAACATAATGAGTGGTAGGTAAGTGCAAATGCTGACCAGCTGATCTTTAACAGTACTTAACTTTTTTAATGGACATTGCTCAATTAATATTAACATAAGTACCAATAAGACACCATTATTTGTCTTCTAGTTGGAAACAGTCACTGTAAGCCAAATATATCTTTTGAAAACATGGAAAAGTACCTGTGTTTTTAGGCATAAGGAACAGCAAGTCTCCATCCCAGCCCACATACACAGAGTCCAGACACAGGTAAGCTTTCAAGACAAATAATAAAAAAATACATGTCATTTAAACTAAAAAATGTGGGTAATTTCATGTGTTCTTATAAATTCTGCGAGAAATCCTGGAAAAAAATGCCACTACATTATTCATCCTAAATGTAAACCTCTTCTACATGAAAACTACCTCAATAGCTGGTAAACTTTGATAGACTGTCCCAGTTAGGCAATGAAATAATGCTGAATCAGAATTAGGTAATGTAAAATAATTCTTAATGTATTAAATACTATACACATATCAGCCCTAACATTAACACTGATTATGAACTTTATATTCCAGTAAAATGGTGACGAGATCATGGGTACCCAAAGTTTATTTTTGCCTTGGGAAGAAAACACCAGCCTGTTCAGCCTAATCCCACAGAAAGATTAATGTAGCAAAAATAGATGAAAAAGATTATAAAAACATCATATAATAAGATGATAAAAACATCAGAACACTCAGTCCATCACTGCTTGCTGTGTATGGGGTATAGCAGTAAAAGAGTACAAGGTTGTTGATCTGGCTTCTAAATTACCCAGATCTGATCTGGTATCCATGAATGTGCTGGACAAACGAGTCTGATCCGTGGAGACCCCACCTTGCAACTTACAGCACACAAAGGATCTGCTGCCAGTGTTCTGGTGCCAGATACCCCAGCACACCTTCAGAGGTCTTGCCTCAAGGGGTCAAAACTGTTTTGGAGGCAGAAGGGGAACCTACACAATATTGGGCTTAATGTTTTAAGGTTTTAATATTATGACTGATCGGTGTATATTTATGGGTTATACTCAAACAAGCTGATATTTGGTATAAATGTAAAATGAGTGCAATTATTCCTGAGATACTGTCCAAGAGAAAACTGATAAACCTTAAAGAAACCCATAGAGTCATGGGGAAAGTATACCACCATGCCACACATTTTTAAGATTATTAGGAACACCATACTAATACGGTGTTTGACCCCCTTTCGCCTTCAGAACTGCCTTAATTCTATGTGGCATT
>JAQQZT010000039.1:8355044-8370954 GCA_030068275.1 Clarias platycephalus | reverse complement strand
TCTTGACCAGGACCACACCCCTAAATGCATTGAAGCAACTGCCATGTGATTGGTTGATTAGATAATTGCATTAATGAAAAATTTAACAGGTGTTCCTAATAATCCTTTAGGTTAGTGTATTTCTATATATTTTCCTGTATAGGACTGACCTGGGAAATCAGTGTAGGTTTGCAGCGTGGACAGGCAGGTGTAACACAAGGCCCACAACTCATTCACAGACAGAGGCCGCGTACAGTTTGACAGCAGCTCCCGCAGAGAGACCCACTGCAAATAAAATCCAAAACAGCATTTATCTGAATGTGCAATATAAAAATGCTCAGCACTTAATCTGACAAACCGCCAAGGAGAGAAACGAATAGTCTCTCATAAAAACACAGACTCTGAATCTACTTCTTACCTCATCCTGAGATTCTTCATTGAGGCACAGCATGCTTTTGGTCATATGATTAGAACAGCCCAGATTGCTATACTTTATCTCCTCTTCTACATGTGTGGAGAACACAGGGGTTTCGTCTCTTATAACTTCACTTCGACCTATGTAATCTGGAGCTGCGTCAACACTGACATAAGTAGGGGTGCTATTATTTATTCTATTCGCAGGTTCTATAGAGTGACTGTGGACTTGCTCTGTTCTGCCTGCATCTCCATCCTGTGCAGATGTTTTGTGTGATTCCTTCAGCACATGGTCCTCCCATTGCCTTATCATACTTTCATCCCCACCAATCTCTGACAAATCTGTCACCATCATGCTCAGGTTTGTGTGCGATGGAGACGAGAACACAGGAGGGTTGTTGGAGTCAGGAATGGAGCAGGAGCGGTTGAGGGCACTCCGTGATCTTCTCCACCTCACATCTTGATTCATTTTAAGAAAAGGAAAGCTATTCTGGGATGGATAGAAGGCGTTTACATCTCGGAGTGACATTGGACCTCCATGATATCCATCTACACTCCCTGAGCGGAATGAACCATTGCAGACTCTTCGCCTTTGTTTAACTTGATGCTCTTCGTCTTCATGAGATTCTGTAGAATAATGTCTGGTCATGAGCTGGTCATATGTATGACTCTCAACAGAGCTTGACTGTGATCCTTTATAATCCATAAATTGATGATATGATTTTTCCCACTCATCTGTGAATAAAAATAACACTTTCAGGTCAAGAACAACAACAACAACCATAAAAGCTTTACGGTCTGCAAAATGAGGGCAGTAATACCTTGAAAAGGTGCGACTGATTCTATAGACAACACTCTTCTTCCGATGGCTGATAGCTTTCGACACACTTCTCTGGATGTGGTGTCTCTGATTTTGGCTTCTGCTAGGGACAACATGACCTATGAAGAAAGACATGTTAACAAAAAATAAATGCCATAATTTAATAGACCTATAATAACACATAAATATAACCAACTGATCTTTTTAAAAATTATTTGAGATCAATTTCAACAGGATAATATGCAACTAGTTTTTAAGGTAGTGAAATACCACCTTAAAACCTTTCAAACTTCCATGAGTTTTCACCAACAGGGAGAAAAATTATAACAAGATTTTGACAGGTTGCTAGTCTTCACAAGATTTGTCTTTTTGTTGCTATTTGCACAAAAATAATGACCAAATTTAATACTCTGTCCCAATTTTTTCTGTGCAGTATCGCTCCCTTTGAACTCCACTTTCTTTATATGGCTGATGTTTCCTGTTCTCATTACCCCGTTGTTATGGCAGTTTTTCAGGCTGATCTGTTGTTCTCCAGTTTATTTATTTATGCCTGTCTGCTTTGTCCATTTAAAAGCTTTTTGGTTTCCACTGTGCCTTTCTGTTCTTCTTCTCTAGTGGAGTCTCTTGTGTTCTGTGTTGTGTTTCATTACTGTGCTGTGTTGAGCTGTGTTGCATTTTCATCTTCCACATCTTTCCACTTGGTCATCTAAGCAAGAGAATTTCGCTCTACATTGCTTCATTGGGCTATAATTATGTTCTATAAGCTTTTTTCTTGGTTGAAAGAAATCTGAAGAGACAAGATCTGGCAACATGGTATATACTCAGCATAAGAATTACATATCAGTGAGACACAAATTATCACAATTAAGCTTTAGAGTGTGTGATTTGTACTGAAAAATGCTCGAGCCCACGCTCATATGGAAAACAGACCTGTCTTTCTATGCACCATTAAAAAAAATCTATGTTCTGTTCTTAGCAAATCTCTTTCACTTAGCAGCACTGCGGCTGAAACATTAGCAAGTGACTGTACAGACAAAAGTGTTTGAAAATGATCTAGGTTGTTATTTTTCATGTACGTGCATAAAACATGATAAACAATAATTGCCTTTTTACTTTTGCATTCATTATGTGATTACTCTCCAGTTTACTCTCAAAGTCGTTCTCTGAAGGTCCATAAATCACATATTGAAGCTAGTCCTGTCCTGCACTTTTTTTTTTTATTTTTTATAAATTCATTCAATCTTAGCAAGCTCTATATCCTGTTCAATGATCTGTTAAATCATGGGTAAAACTCAGAAACGCACAAAAACAGACGTGGCATATATCTGAAAAGAAAGTGCTCATATGGAAGCCTTGCTGGTGTGTGTTAACTGGGAGGCTTCAGACATCAAACTATGCATTTGGGTTTTCGGGTATATGTCAGGTACAACAAAAGTTATCATTACTTTTATAACATGCTCACTTGAGGGAATGACTCGTAAAAAGAGCATATTATTATATTTTGGTCACATTTCTAAAAATGCTCTGAGTTTTAAGGGCTAAGATACAGAATAGCTTTCAACTGCTAAGTAACTGTCTCAGGAAAAGATGGTTAGTATCTGTTATTTGATATGGGAGAATTGAAACATTTTCATAATTAAATATGTGCCAGTGAAACACAATTCACAGCCATCTAACGCCTACTCAAAGATTTATTTGCAATGTTAGAATGTGGGTAGTTATAGAGGGCCAAAGTGACATTTTCTATCCACAAAGAAAGCCCTGGAAGGTTTGAGACCAAACAGAAAAAAAGGTGTTAACGTATTTTATTGTATATGCCGCATTACTGGGCATATCTAAGTGGTACCAAATAAGGAAGCTTAGAGTTAGGATTAAGCTCATCCATGTTCAAACTATGAGTGCTATACCAAAAGTAATGTAAAAGTGCAACTCACTCCTGGCTGGTCTGCCTCTGTCCACCATTCATCTTCTGCAACTGATTCAGAATGCAGCTGCATGTCTCGTCTTCAACCTTCCTAAATTCTCCCACACTACCCCACTTCTTTGCTCGCGCATCAAATTCAAAACCCTGATGCTTGCCTACAAAGCTAAAAACGGCCCAGCACCCAATTACCTCTCGTCTCTAAACACACCTCACACTGCACCATGTTGCTTCCGATCCTCCAGCACTGCTCGGCTAGTCCGTCCATCTCTCAGAGGTCGATGAAGCCATGCATCTAGACAACTCTTTTTTGTTTTGGCACCTGGGTGGTAGAATGAACTTCCTCTAGATATCTCTACAACTGAGTCGCTGGCAATCTTAAAACAGCGACTTAAGACACATCTGTTTCTTCGATACTTGATTTAATCTCCCCCAAAACAAAACAAAAAGAAACACATTTCCAACAGTGTTTGACTGATGGTACATAGTTAGTAACCTAGTAACTAGAGTAAGGATCTATCCAATGACGGAAACTTAAGCACTTTTGTAAGTCACTCTGGATAAGAGATTCTGCCAAATGCCTAAATATAAATGTAAGTGTAACTTTTATTAACTAATATAGGTTGCTCAAATCGCACATGTTGATAGAGTAGCTCCAGCAGCTTCCTCTATACAAAGTTTCCCACCATACAAAGTTGTCTTCCATGCTGGTTTTCCTTTCTTTAATGTTTTTTCATCAATCGTTACACATTTGTCTCATAAATTTATCTTAAAAGAGATTTCGAGAATTGTGTTTAACAATGGACAAAATGCATCGCTAGTGATGAAGACTATGCTGAGTAGTACCTTTGTACTGTATAGAGGTACCTTTTGTTTCTTTCGGTACAGCCCTTGTACTTTATTTGGTGCAAATGTTTAGATTTTAGTAGTTTATAGTGGCTAAAATATTCTCAATTTATATCTGTGTTGGAATGTGATCAAATGAAAATGGGTTTAGAATTATACCTGATGCATTTCTTACGATATTTATAAGACAGAAATTTCTAGCACAATAACAAAACAAAACAAGACTGTAAAAACAAATAGCAAAATACAACCAAATGTAAAACTTATCATAAATTTTCCAAACCTTTGGGCAAGGCCTGTCATCTGGCTTTTCTTCTTGCATTTGTTCAAGCAGCCTGCGAGTATCAGCCCCCAGCTCT
Organism: Clarias platycephalus; assembly: GCA_030068275.1. Lineage (NCBI taxonomy): Eukaryota > Metazoa > Chordata > Actinopteri > Siluriformes > Clariidae > Clarias > Clarias platycephalus. The sequence goes on along the minus strand of JAQQZT010000039.1, from coordinate 8,366,615 downwards.
GTTTCAGGATCTATATCGTAGCCCAGAGCAGCTGAAAGTGTGGAGCCGAGAGAGAACACATGACCCTACAGAAGAGGAAAAGTAATAGAGAGTAAAGAAATTATGACAGCAACATTAGCTCAGTGGAAAAAAATGTGGTACAGAGCAAAATTGTGGTATGTCATGAGGAGTTGAAAAGAAATGTGACAAGAAATAATAATGATAGTGGTACTGAGCAAAAACAGGATTCATTTTTAAAAAGTGATCATATTTTTTGTCCTAATAAATCACTTTCACTCCAGATACTGATATTAGTGCCAGATTCAGAAGTGCGAAACTTAGTCATTCCTGTGGGAAACTGGACCACCCACACATGGTTCTGTTTTGGTTATGTCATCCTGCTATTCATAAAGCCATTAAGTAGTGAGCACAGACGAACACAGATGAAAGTGAACAGTGTCATCCATTTTTCTGTCTGCAGCCAGGCCAGGCAATATCCATCATCTGTGGCAGGTCATGCACTCTCTCCTCCAGTCGAACAAATGAGTCCTTATCTACACCCTCTCCTTAACCAGGACAGCATACACAATCTACTGTATCCATGTCAGGAGGACTACAAGGAATATTCTTTAACTAACTGAGTCTGAATAAAAGAGAAATAACAAATTAGTTCCTATAGCAGGGTCCAAAACTCTGATGTCACTGATGACTTCGATCTTTAATTTCAGAATTCATTAGTATTTGGTATGTCCCCATTTTTTTTCTTTAATGACAGTGTACACTACACCTAGCATGTTTAAGTAAAACATGATGATCCTTGTTAAAGAAAATTCTATAAAGAATAGATATGACTCTCAAAAGAACTGACTGTTTGCACAAGAGAGTTCCCATCCATCCATCTAGAAACCTCTATAGTCCAACCAGGGACTGCGGAGGCCAATGGTGACCATTGTATTTATTCTTTATTTATGCTTATTCACACCCTACAGTCAATTTGGGAACACCAATTAGCCTAAACTGTCTTGGGCCTGTAGGAGGAAACCGGAGAACCTGGAGTTAACCCACCAAGCACGGGCAGAAATCCATGCACACAGACCTGACACGGGAATCGAACTGGTGCAAGGCGGGAATCTGGAGGTGCAAGGCGACAGTGCTAAAAGCCAAGCCACCACAAGAGAGTTAATATATAACAAATAAGAGTTAAGATATCAGCAAAATATGGCAAACTTGCTTAAATGGAAATGATAAAAACTCAAAATTTTTAAACCTTATTCAGCTTATATCCAGCTCTAAAACAAATTGTGTGGTCTCAGACTTTTGGACCACACTGTATATATTTTACCCAAAATGCCCATAGTCATAAAGCTCTTGCTAAACACAGGTGGAAGGTAACTGAGTATTTTTCTTTGTTACTGTACTTATTAAGTACATATTTCTGTGGTGACTGTTTGCACAATCTGTGGTTGTGCACTTTTATTAGATACTTTATCCCTCCATTACATACTACAGCAAATATCTGTACTTTTACTTAACTACATTTTTCCCTGGCATTGTGCTGCGTAACGCATAATTGCGTTTACCATGTGACACGCTTAATAACACTACAGGTGTTTGAAATCAGATGAAGATGGTTGCAGACAGCGACAAAAAGTGTGTGTGAGAGAGAGAGGGAGAGAGCAAGAGATTGTATTACGAAATATAATTTTTATTATTAAATATACTAGTACAATTACAACCTATACAGTATACAAAGTACAATTGATGACGAGTACTTTGGTACTTTTACTCAAGTTGACATGTAAATGGGGGCCTTCTACATTTACTTAATCAAGTAATATTTGATCTAGGGTATCTCTACTTTCATCCAAGTACAGGATTTGTGTACTTGACCCACCTCTGACTAAACATAGCCACAACAGATTAATTTAACAGCTTAGTGTTCAATGTCAGGATATAAATAGCTCACCTCAAATGTGTTCCCGGTCTTGTCAAACTCTGGAGGGACAAATGAACCTTCTGGGTCATCTGGTGGAAAATGGTGAGAAAAATCACATTCCAACTAAACATTACTGTAATATCAAATAATCTGGGTTTATAATAAGGGCCTGATTAACAACAAACCACTGTGAACCAGAGGGTTAAATTCCTTCGATGAGTAATCAAAGCACACGGTGTTACTCTCTAAGATACAACCTCAGGCTACTGTGGTGCTTGCCGCAGCATCGCCTCTTCTAAGTAGGACAAAGATGCTGAGGATCCCCAGCCTCCTCCAGACTGTTCTGCAGAGTTGGGGTGGTTTTATAGGTCACATTCCTTTTTTTCTGACTATCTTTTGTGCACTGTAATACATATTCTCAACTATGAAAGATATCCAGAAGGCAAACAGCAAGGAGTCTTCACTGGAATACATGGAATTCATGAAATACAATTACATCAAAGGAGCCTTGAGAGAGAGATATTACTAATTCAATGGTCTCAACTTCCTGTTGGCTGTGGGTTTGTTGATGCAATACATTTGATGGTAGTGTTAGAACTACTTGGTGCAGTGTAGGCTGCAGGCAGCTAGTCTCTGAGCAACACACACACACAGGTAGCTTATTGATCACACTCCTGCCTCATTATACAGGAGGCAATGAGACATTGAAATCCATCCTCCAAGATCACTAATTGGTCCGCTAATTCCGGGCTGCACAATTTGGAAAATGCAAAATTTTTTTCCAGTTAGAGCAGAGAGCTTTTTTAGCCTTTAATCAACTTGGACAGCAAATAAAGAAAAGTAGAGGAGGATAAGGCCAGATTTATGAACATGCCAGATAAAATGCGGCAAATTTACAGCCTTGTTTGAAAGGGCAACAAGCCCAGGTGATAGTGATTTAGCTGCTGAGGCAGGTATCTATGGCACGCACAGTGTATCACTGCATAATACATGCTACTTTAGCATTGACTGTCTAGCAATCATAACAGCGCTAATAATATAAACGCAAATTAACTGTAGAGAAGTGAGTATAAACTGTGAATTTGTCCTTGTGCACATCCTGAGTGAGTATGTGGGCTGCTCAGATATCATTTGCAGTATAAAATACTGTCTTACTCTAGCCTTGTTCCATGTCGACACAGATGAATAATCATAATGCATTTGGGGGAAACTGTTAGTACTTTTCACTTATTGTAAAACTTCACTCCCTGCCCTCTGAAACCTTTTAAAATAAGGAAATAATTCTTCTCTTACATTTCTCAAGGAAATGAACCATGTAAAAGGTTTTGGTTTTGGTTCCACTAAAGATGTAACTAACCTAACAATTCTTCATTGTAACCTATTATTATTCAGTATTTTTGCATTTCATATCCAGTATGAAAGAATAGTGTTACTGTTCAATGTGACTAGTAATTAGGCTATATATTAGGATTTGAATTAGGAAGTCCGACATCTGTGGCTTTGCTCCCTCTTTGAGTACTTTGTTGTTTGGCTGCACAGTTCATTTATTACCCATGTCTCCACTACAGATCATTTTCAGATAAGTGTTTGGTGGTCGCCTTGCACATCCAGGGTCTGGGTTCGATTCCCGCCACTGTGTGCATGGAGGTTGCATGTTCTCCCTGTGCTTGGTGGGCTTGGCGTGTGTGAGTCTGAATGTGTGAGTACGTTCTTCTAGGCCGACATGGTATCTTAGTGATTCGCACTTGCACCTTCAGGGTCCAGTTTCGATTCTTGTAAGGAGTTGCATGTTCTCCCCGAGCTTGGTGGGTTTCCTTTGGGTATTCCGGTTTCCTCCCACAGTCCAAAGACATTAGGCTAACTGTTTTGACCTGCGATGGATTGGCACCCTGTCCAGGGTGTACCCTGCTTCGTGCCCTAGGTGTCCTGGGATAGGCTCTAGGCCCCCAGACAGTTAACAGACTAAATGTTTCATATGATTTGTACTTTCTTTTTTATAGTTAATACTACATGCCACAAGAGGCGTAGTAAAGAAGGTAGTGGTTAGCACTGTGGTATTGCACCTCTGCAAACTGAGGTCACGGGTTCGATTTCTGCCTTGGGTCTGTGTGCATGGTTAGCATGCTCTCCCCATGCTGGGATAGTCTCCAGGCTGTTCAGGGTTGCGGGATAATAAGAGGTATAGAGAATGAGAATGAGTGAGAGAACAGCCTCTTGGCTTTGTAGAGAACAATTTGGTAAGGTTTTTAAAAGGTAACAATTTAAAAGACACCTCCTAAGTCCAGATCATCAAACCTAGGAGCTTTAAAATCACACAAAACTGCTGACAGTGAAACTGATGATTGTGAACAGGTGAGTGTGAAGCTTACTGACCACTGAGCTGCTCCATGAAGCACACGTTGCCATGAGTGTTGAAGGCCAGAGTGTCCGGTGTAATGCAGAGAGTGTAAAAAAGTGGGGAGCGTGAAATGCTTTGCAGCGAGCGCACACACTCTGCACACACTGCCCACATCTCCTGTTCAGACAGACAGCTGTCTCTCAGACACAGGATATCTGCCAAAGACACATTCTCCTAAGAAGAGAGAATTACAGAATTATTAAAGATGTTATTCAGTAAATTATTTATTGTTGGATAATTGTGGCTTTTTGTGAAAATATGAGAATTTAAGCCATTAGTTATGTGAGCCATCCTGTTTAACCTCTTTTGACCTTCTCTGTTGATAAATTTATGTTCGCTCCGATCAGTCGTTCACTGTATATTTAATAATTTTAACATCAATTTGGTTGTGGGTTCTAGGCATTAAACAGCCTAATATTCAATCTCCTTACCTAAGTGATGGGAGTTCAGCTGGATTATTTTTAGATGTGAAAGACGGTATTCAAGACCATAAGACTCATGATGTCATCTCTAAATCTGACTTAGTTGTGTAACTCATACAGTGCATTCAGTATTCATTCCCCTTGACCTTTATTTTTGCTACCTTCATTTTCAATTCTTTTTTTTCTTAGAACTCAACAGAGCACTCCATAAGAAGAAACACATTTCAAACACTCTGTTTATTATTGAAACAAACAAACAGAAGACACATTTACACATTTATTAGCATTCAAACCCCTCACTCAGCACCCTTGGGGTAAATATAACCTTAGGTATAGAAGAGCTGAACTGCTATTTTCAGGTCTCTACATAAATCACCATGAAGTCTGTTCTCTGGTTGTGCATTAACCGAGTTGTCTTGAAGCCACTCTTGTGTTGTCTTGGCTGTGTGTTTCAGGTCTTTGTCCTGCTGGAAGGTGAACCATTGCTCCAATCTGTGGTCCTGAGCACCTCTGAGTTTTGGTACATCCTCACAGACTCATGGTGCCACTACCAGTCTTCACCTTAGAGTTGGAATTTACAGGTGATCAGCGGTGCTTAGTTTCATTCAGATGCACTGTCGCCTTGTACCTCCAGGTCCTGGATTCGATTCCTGCATCACGTCATAGTGCATGGAGTCTGCAAGTTCTCCCTGTGTTTGGTGGGTTTCCTCTGTGTTCTCCGGTTTCCTCCCACAGTCCAAAAACATAAACATTAGGCTAAATGGCATTACCAAATTCAAAACTTACGTGAATGTACATGTTAATGTTGACCAGAGGTCCTACCACGGTTGTACAAATGGGAATAAATACAATGGTCACCACTGACCTCCACTGGTGGATGGAGATAGATGTTACTTGGGATTCAGGACAGAATGTTCCATGTTTAGGTGACTTCTGGTAAACAAACTGTCACATGTCCTTTATACAGGAGAACTTACGTCCAGTCAGTTTACCATAGAGGTTTGATTGGTGCCATAAAGTGAGTCCTTCAGCAAGGGCTTCCCGTCTCAACACAGCATTTCTGGAATGCCATTCCAGACAGAGTTAGCTCTGTATTCTTTATCATCTCCTTGACTACTCAGTCAGTTTGATTGGCTGACCATCTCTAGGAAGACTTGTGAACTTCTTCCATTTCAGAATAACAAATGTTTTTGTGCTTTTTTATCTATTGGTGCATTTCAGAGAAACAAGAAACAAGCCCTGGAGTCAAATAAAAAATAGTCAAACGCAGGATTGGATGAAAAAGCACAAAAACATTTGTTATTCTGAAATGGAAGAAACACTACCTTTATCATAGATAAATCAAACCTTAATCAAAAACATCTCAAGAATTAAAATGGAAACTGAACACACATTAGCTTAATTTTAAGTGTTATAGCAAAGGGGTTGAATATAATGTGAATATAAATACGTGACCTTTTCAAAATGTATTCTTATTACAATTAGAGAACTCAGTAAAACCTGTGTACAGAAATGTTTTAAAGTAAGGGTATAATGTAGTAATATGTAAATATTAAGCACTATAAATATCTTCTGGATACAATAAATTTGCAGTCTGCTGGAAACCTATCAAAAATACAAGAGACAATGAATCTCAGGAATTAAAAATACAAATGCACGGGGCAACAGGTATTGGCTCTAAATACAGGGAAAAGCAGAACCAAATTGAGAAACATTTAAAACCTTGCTTCTGCTAAACCTTACTTCATACAAGTTTACATATGACTTTGAGTGGAAACCTTTGTTCTAAAACTCTAGGTCCCCAAATAGATTTTTTTTCCAAATACATAAAATGTCTTGCTGAGATGATGTAATCCACTGTGAATGAGCGGTTGTTTTTTTCACAGACATTAATTGTTCCATCAAGTTTGCCTGGAAACTACTGTTCATTACAAACTACAGAAGTCTCAAAACTTGTTTGGGGTAATTACATTTCAAAAGAGCAGAATTTCAATATTCTCTCTAATTAAAAAAAAAAAAATCCACAAAGCTCTTCCAAAGCACATGGAGCATCTTCAAGCTGAAAAACAAACTCTCACACAGTCAGCACTCGGAGTGAACAGGCCAAACCCAGAAAGCTGCAGTATAAGACGTGGAACAGGAAAGTGCTACAGTGCTACAAAAGTGCACCCCATAAATAGGCGAACTCCCACGAGAACAGCGCAGAGAAGCACAGCCTCTCTCTCTCTGTCTTACTCTCTCTGCAAATTACACACTTCGGCCTAGATAAGTTTCCCTTTCAGTCTGGATTTGTATACTTAAATTTTGTATACCGATCTTAGATTTATGGCTGGAGAGATCTATATCTCTCCAGTCATACTCTTCAGACTACTGTTATTTTAAATGAAAATATGCACAATTTGATTGACTTATTGATTGATTGATTGATTGATCGATCGATTGACCGACTGATCAACTATCCCTTTAATTAAAGTGATGCCCATCCTACAGATTTATCATGTTTGAATAACAACTGTGCTTTGTGTTTTTTTTGCTGTTTTTTGGTAGTTATAAGACAAACTGTATTCAGTATTATTATGTTTTTTCGAATGCTGTGTAATGGCTCAGCATTTTCTTCAGAGTGCAATTATTTGCCTGGGATTTCTGTTTGACCAGAACTTTAGAAGAAATCGGACTTAGTTTTGTCTACATTTTGAGAACATTTTACTGTATGATGAACTTTAACTCATTACCAGTCCTTTTATAATAGCGGGTAAGAATGCTATAACAAAATTATTAAAATTTAATTAAACAACCACAACAAATTTAAAATACCACATTGGACATCTTCCACTAATCCCCTGAAACATCACTTCTCCAACATTGCATAACAAACATAAGTGATTGAGAGTCCTAAACCAAAAACTATAATGTGTGAGGTGATAGGATTCTTGGTTCAACCTAAAACCACTGGGACACTGATTCATTACAGGAGGGCTATAAGTCGTTTTGCACATTGGTGATAATGTATGGGGTCATTAGAGATTTGGTATATTAACGCCACATAACAGCTCAGACGCTTTTCCATCAGAGGAAAAGCTTTACTGCTCAGGCTGCTTGATATAAATAGCAATCTAATGCAGAGCCACAACCCACAAATGTCAGTATTTGCATTTTATTTATTTATATATTTATGTATTCAAATGTGTTTTCCTCGTTTACAGTGCTAAAAGTATTCATGTGCATTACATAACCAGCAAAACAAGAGGTCATTCAAAAGGTGCTAATTTAAGACTGCAGGTCTCAAGACCTAATTCTTCTAGTCTGGAGATTACATATAAGGGTATAATAAAAGGATAACGCCATGTAGGGTTATATTTTTTAAACCAATTTTAGCGAGTATTAGTAATTATAGCCCACACCGTTTACGGAAATGTCAACACAACTAAAAGAAATTGTGACCTGCATATGATTTGAGACATAATCAAGTGGTGATGGATTTTCTCAAGTTGCTGGGCCCAACACTCTTTATGGTAGAAAGAAATACTAGTCGAGGGGAAAAACTTCAAGAGTTCTTTGGATAAATAAGCAGTCCTCTATGATTAGTAATGGAGTTTTACCTTTAATTAGATGCTATAAAGACATAAAATATAGAAGGTTTTAGGGGGAAAAAACTTTAGAATTCCCTTCTGGCAATTTAAGTGAAAATAATGTCATATAGTATATAATTATATAGCATTCAGTGTTTTAGACTTGTATGTAGAATTTCCTTAATAAGGTTAATGTTTTTTAAGGTTTTTTTTTTAATTTTTTTATTTGCACAGGTATGGATTCTCTTAACTTTTACCTGGAGACCTTTTGATAGAGTGACATTGTGTTGAAAGATTATACTATAAAAAAAAAAAAATATATATATATATATATACACAAAACTTTAGATTATAAGTTATTATGAACTTATTTATTTTATATTTATAGTGCACTCAATGTCTAACACCCCCTGCATTTCCAAATATAGGTGACACTGTTACTCTCTTCATACTATTAAGTAAGACAGACAGCGTTTTATGGTTTTATTCAACCTTCCTGCAGATTTCAGCTCACCTCATCCTCGAGTAGCGGGGGCAGAGCCCCAACTTTAGCCCTCTCTTCCTCCTCTGCGTCCTCTTCACCCCCGAGAGCAGCTACACCGCCTCCAAACATCTCCATCTCCACTTAATTCATGTCGGACATTAAAGATCCTCTCATGGAAGAAATGGTTAGTGCTGCTGCTGCGTGACTCCTGTTAGTTTATTTATTTATTTTTTTCCCTTCCCCTGAAGCCGACCGAAACAGAACCAGCTCCGGTACTGTCCTGAGCCCGGCTCTTGATGTGTTTTAATGCCAAAAACAGGATAAATGGCAGGAATAACCAGAGGCGTTTGTCCGACTCGCTGCGGCTCTTAATGAGCTCACGGCAACAGGGCAGTTTGCTAACTCTGCTGTCATGGCAACGAGTGTCGCCGCGCGCCTCCACATAGCTCAGGCACGCGGACAGCAAGATTGCCAGATTGATAATTATCACACACATAGCTCAAAGTTCAACACAATTCACAAGTTTTGAAGTAGCCTTTTGTGTATATTTTTCTTTTGCACAACACACTTTTCATTCAAAATCCACCACTTTTACAGATAAAATCACAGGAGTATTTAACAGGCTTTTATTATATGCCCTTTTGACATTTATACATTACATTTAGCCTATGATATTGAATTATCAGTGATATGTAAGGCTATTCTTGGGGAATTGATTGTATTGTGTTTGTTGTTATAGTAGTTGTTATTGTTCAGGTTGGATTCTCACCTCAGGTCTGTGTGCACGGAGTTTGCATGTTCTCCACATGCTCGGTGAGTTTCCTCTGGGTTCTCCGGTTTCCTCCCACAGTCCAAAGATGTGAAGACGTATAGCACACACGCTATATATACATATATTATTTTATTTAAATGTCCTTCTTTTTATGTCAAACACAAAAACAAACTTTTATCCCTGAAATGCAAAACATAAACAAACAAAAGAAATACACATACAGTAACAAATCATTGTGCTCCTTAAGCACAAAATGGAAAAACAAACTAAAAATGATGCGCAAGCATAAAAAGTGCAAGCATAAAAGATAGTGCTTCTGAGGTGCACGCTAAAATTCATGGAAATACGTCATGACTGATGTCATCAGCCACAATCATTCATGGTCTTTTAGGTGGGTTGGGAAAACTTTTAGCTGGCAACATTTTACCTCTGCTTCAGTAAAACAAGCAACTTTACTGATGGTCTAAATTTGCGAATTAAAATGTTTTTTAAACAGAACTTACCAAAGCCTGCAGAGTTGAAATTGCGCCGTCTATCAGTTCCCTAATCTCTCAAGAAAAACCATAAATGGGTAACTACTTCAATTGTGATGTATGTCCATAATTTTAGCTTGCACCTCAGGAGTGTTGTTTTTCATTTTGTGTATGAACTTCGCACTTCATGCTTGAATTTTCTAATGTCTTTTTTCAATGCCATGTTGTATCATGTCATTTTGGTGTATAATAACGTACCTATGTTGCTTGTTGAAGACAATACTCATACACTGTTCATATGGGGACTCAATTAGTTTAGGGAAATAACTATACAGCAGGTAAAATCACATAAATTCACAATTTAATATTTTTTATCAAAAGACATTTGTATTTAATGATTAATTGTGAATGATAATTATATTAATTAACAATTCCATTCATCTAGGAAATTCTATAGTCCAACTAGGGACCGTGGAGGCTAATGGTGACCATTGTATTTATTCCCATTGTTACACACTACAGGCAATTTTAGAATGCCAATTAACCTGCATGTCTTTGGACTGTGGGAGGAAACCGGAATACACTGAGAAAACCCATCACACAAGGAGAACATGCAAACTCCATGCACATAGACACAGAGGAATCGAACCCGGACCCTGGAGGTGCAAGGCCTGTCGCTTAATAAACATATTATGCTGAATTTATGCATTCACTGCATTTAAACAGAATGATATTGTAAAGAGAATACAATTTGAAACCAGTAACAACAATCACTTTGGTCTGGAGTCGGCTCATATCAGTGAGTTGAGTCACATGATTTTACTCCCTAATGAAAGGCGGACTTCAACCTCAGGTTCTGCGAATAATTTGAACCCAATCTGGCAACCCCGTGTGGGAAGGCGCAGACGCAGTGCATCCCATCGTGAGCAGCGCTCAGACTTTGGGACCGATAAATTATTGATGTTCGTCAGACATGATGACGCAGACGAAACAAGTAGTTGACGTCATGAACCGCAAACCATTGTGTACATGTTAAAAAAAAAAAAAAAAACCGCTTATGTAAGTATGACCCAGCTGCAAGTGGCACAAAGCACAGGAGAGCTGTAATTAAATGAGATCAAGAACAGTTACAAGCAAGATGCTATTTATCCAAAGTGATAGTTTGGGTGCAAACAGTGTCCAGTGTCCACAGAAACGTCATAGACATAGAGATTTGAAAATATACCTTAAAATATAACTATTTTCTATATTGAAAATTTAGAATATCATGAAAAAGTAAACTTTTTCTTTTGTAATTTCATGTAAAAATTAACTAAAATATAATATTCTAAATTCATTACATGTAAATTGAATTACTGTATTTCAAGTCTTTTTTGTTTTTATTTCCATGATTATGGCTTTCAGCTCATGGAAATCAAACATCCAGATCTCAAAATATTAAAATATCTCCTAAGATATTTTATAAGGTCTCTCAATCACACCACCACACAGGATTAATAACATCTTTTTAAACTCCCAACACTGACTGGACAATCATG
>JAQQZT010000039.1:8326456-8350293 GCA_030068275.1 Clarias platycephalus | reverse complement strand
ATATTTAAGCGACCACTTTGATTTCAAGCACAACAAAGGCAACAGATTTATTATGCAAGTGTGTTCCATCCCTCATCCCTCCCCCGCTGTTAAAAAAATAAAAAAATAAAAAATAACTCGGTAACTTTTACTCTGAGTATATTTGTAATGAGCTACTTTTTACTTTTACTTGAGTAGATTTTTATAAGGGTAACTTTACTTGAACTTCAGTAAAAGTTCACTAAAGTAACAGTACTTTTACTTACGTACAACATTTTATTACTTCTTCCACTTCTGTTTAAAATAATGTCGCCACCTTCTGACTGTTGCAGGCAGCATAGAAGCATATCTATAAGGACAGAGACAGAGAGAGACAGAGAGAGAGAGAGAGAGAGAGAGAGAGAGAGAGAGAGAGAGAGTCCGTAGGTATAGTTTAAAGGATACTGCTAATACAAGTTAAGTACATTTAAAGATACTTAAGTAAATTTGAAGGTAAGTATTTTTTTTTAAACTTTTGTTCATGTAGAATCAAATTTCTTATGTCTTTTTGAAGAAAATGTATCTTTAAAAGTTTTCAGTTATCATTGTTACAATGGTGTAGTTGAGCCATCGTTACTGTATGCATGTGACTTACAATTGAAAGTATTGTATAAGAAAGTCTATGCACAGTGACGTATAGTAAGTGCTACATGTTCACGCCTACAGTAGCCTAAAGACTCTAATCTAACACTGGTTTATTGATTTATTTTTTCTTGCTAACATTCTAGGCATCTAAAGCATAATACCACTAATGACATATAATCACTACTGTATACTGTCAACTTATTTTATTGCTTGTCATATACTTTTTTTTTATTTAGAATGTCGCTTACTTTAATGCTTTGCACAGGTTTTTCTGATTAATAAACATTTATTCAGTGAGTGTTGTGAGGAGAAAAGAAAAGTGTGTTGTTTGTTCAGATTCAGAAAGAATCAAGAAGGGCAGTCACACTACAAACCACAATGCCAATGAACTAAATTAAATTGAAGCTAAGTACATGGGTTAGAAACCCATCTGGAATTGAAATAAATAAATAAAACCCAATTGATCTGTAATCCCTGAGAAGTGTTTTATATGCGAGTGCTCCAGACAGCTAATCTTTAAAGGGAAGAAAAATAAAGCAATAAACCTAAGCCAGTTCTTACCTAGGTAGCAATATGACATGCAGGCTTTGAGTAAACCAGCCAGGGTGCTGTCTTCATGTTCTGTTGACCTTGTAGAACATCAGACATGTGGAACATCATTAGGGATAAGCATTGACTTCATTAGGTTTACCATGCAGCATCAGATTTATTGGTCGACATGGCTCCAATTTGCTCGCAGTTAATCACTATGTGTTTAAACAATCTCTCACACTGATGAAGACAAACACAGTTTATGGAGTCATTTACTGCCCTCTGGCACCTGCCAATGTGCTGCTTGTGATTTGTTTAAAGAAAAAGAAAAAAAACAAGATCTTCCATCCTGGGAAAGGTCAAAGAGGTCTGAGAATTTGATCTTGAGCCTTTAAAGTCATGTGGTTGATCCAAGTCCATTACATCCCACTACATCAGTGTGTCCTTGAGCAAAGCAGGCATAGGTCACATCTGTTATGTGACTGTGAAATACAGGTTTTGAAGATTCTACGAGTTACACAACACATCACCTGCATTACATTTATGTAATATTCGCCCGAACAACCATCACAATAATGGCATTTTTCATTTATGCCATTTTAAATTTGATTTATTATTACCAAAATGCAAAGAAATAGTGTAGAATATTGCCACTTGGTGGCAGCACCATACCAAAACATAAAAATTGCATTGCAGTGTTATAGAAACAGCTTTAACCACTCTAGGGAAATAAACAGACAAGGTAAGCTTGATCTGAAAATCTTTTAACTTTTAAAAGTTATATACGTAGTTGATGGATGTAGTGAATTCATTTTAAGGAACAAATCATGTCCACAATCACTTACAGTATGAATATGTTTACATTAAATCTAAATATGACAAAACAAAAACGTAGTTAACCTTGACTTGTATAAAAAAGAATTGTGTTATGTAAGCTGTCTATAATGGATGATTAGATGTAAAAGATTAGCCAGAAGAAAGGGAAAACTTTCAAGTACACAGAAAAAGTCTGAAAAGGTCACTGTTTAAAACTCCTATACTGTACCAAAGAGATGGAATAGTTATTCATGTCATAGACGTACGCATAGTTAACTACATTTCCAACACTGTTCAAGGGGAATTAAAAATGATTGTAAATGTATATATATATTTTTAAGGTTTTTTTTTTTTTACAATAGTCTTCCATTTCCTGGCAAATGTTTAACTGATATATCTTTAATGTTTAAAATATTTTGGGTTTCTCATGGTGATTTTTACATGAGTGCAATCTCAGTTATGTACTCCAGAGAAACAGGATTTGGTCATTTACAGAGTGTAATTAGTTTTATTATTATATGTGATTATAAAATTGGGTGGAAAGTTTTGTTTATTAGACAGTGTCACTGTATGTCTAAATAACTTTTTTTTTTTTTTGGACCAACAATATCACCACAAATCTAGTACAAAACTTTGGTTTTGGTATTTTACATAATTTTGGTATTTTATAACAATACCAAATTCTAAACACCTGTTTAGAACCAACATCTTTCATTTCTATGTATCTCTTTTGAAATTCTTAATTACTAATCCTTGCCACAAAATTTGCGCCCCGGTTAAATCATAGAGCTTTAAAAAACTTGATATTAACTTAAACCTGTTGCATCATTCATCACTGTATGCAGATTATTATATATAAAAAAAAAAATTATTATAATTTGGTCTGTGTTTAAGATGGACAGTCTAGTGGTCGCAGCTAGCAGTCAAGGGCTGCTTGTACTGATGGTATTTATAAATCCAAAGAGTAAATGTATATATTATCCCAAAACTATCAGCCTTTTCCTGGAAGAAGAAAATGAATACAAATTTAGATACAATCTAAAATAAGTAGACTATATATTGCTTAAATGGTTCATATTAAATAGTTCATTGTGGGGGTTGTTTTAAAAAAATACTGTAAGTGGTTAATTAAAAAACACTTGACACCATTATCATTATCTGTTAAAAGCCCTTCCAAGTCATCAGAATGTCCTCTCACATTCTTCTTCTTACTATTTCACTTGGGTGTTTAATCCAGTGGTCACCTGCTGAATGCCTGATAATTGTGATGCGTTTGTCCTTCACGTTTCTTTGCAATGCAGTCTATAGCTTTTATATTCAGCGTACCTCACAATGCTCTCTGTACCTTTCTCTCAGTGTGTGTGTGCGTGTGTGTGTGTGTGTGTGTGTATTTGTTTGTTGGTTGTGGGATGTACTCATGTTAAGGGCATAATTACAACGTTAATCATAACTAAATCACCATTTGCACAGTTCTGCTTGAACACCTGTTTGGATCTAGGCTGAATTAATGTTCTTTACTCAAATGTTGCAATGTAAAAACATCACTGTCTGTCAATTACGTTTGGCCTTTATACATAATGCAACATCATCTGCTCTGAATGCAAAGTAGTTTTAAGTAACCTGACTGTCGACGTAAGTCAAATTCAAATATAAAATGTAATTCATCACATACACTGCCATACTGTACACAGTATGATATGCATTGAAATGCTTACATGACTGTTTGTGACCTAAAAAAAGGAGATAAGAAAAACAAATAGAAAGTCAGTAGAAATGTAAAACATAACATTTACAATATATGGTAAGTTGTTACAATAAAATAATGTATAAAATAGCAATAGATTAGCAGTATGGGTGGCCATGTAGTGTGAAATGAAATGATGAACAGCAGTGGTATTGTCCATCTTTAAAATACAATAATTAGTCCTTATTTATCTGTGAATAGAACCAGAAATGTGCAACATACAGTATGTGTCCTGTGCAAATGTTCATTGTGGTTGGGATTTTGGTGTGCTCCAACGCATGTGTGAAAAAAACATGACAAGTCCAGTCAGTTGAGTCCTATTGTATATGGAGTTCTGGTTGAGAGCCTGTATAGCTTGTGGGAAGAAGCTTCTCCTCAGTCTCCCTGAGTTGGCCTTCTGGGAGCTCAGCTGATAGCACTACCCTCTGTAGAGCTCGTATGTCCTGCATGGTGCTGCTCCCAAATCAGGTCGTGATGTTTCCTGTCAGGATGCTCTCAATGATTTCATTGTTTTTGTTTAAGGATGCTGAGGATTTTAAAACTATGAAATTACACATATGGTAATTCAAAGGTAATTATGTAACAATAATAACAACAACAACAACAACAACAACAACAGTCAGTTGTTATGTTAAGACACAGAGCAGCATTTCTGGAATAGTTCTTGCAAGAACAGTACACTGTTGTCAAGTGCTTTTGCAAAACCCATCAAGCACCATGTTGAAACTGGCTCTCATGAAGACCTTCCCAGGAGAGCAAGAGCAAAACCTACCTCTGCTGCAGAGGAGAAGTTCATTTAAAGTTAGCAGCCTCAAAAATCACCTATTAACAGCATCACGAGTAGCAGATACATCTCAAAATTACCCGTTCAAAGGAGATTATTGCATATTTTGGACGCCTTCAGCATTACTTTACAATGGAGAAAGAAATAAAAATCAGGAAAAACCATGGAGTCAGAAACTTTTGAGCGGTGGTATATAAAGGGGTTGGACAATAAAACTGAAACCCCTGGTTTTTAGATCACAATAATTCATTAGTATGGTGTACCGCCTCCTTTTGCGGCCAATACAGCATCAGTTCGTCTTGGGAATGACAGATACAAGTCCTGCACAGTGGCCAGAGGGATTTTGAGCCATTCTTCACTCAAAACGTTTCCTGACTCGCTCCTTCAAAACACCCCAAAGTGGCTCAATAATATTTAGACCTGGTGACTGTGCAGGCCATGGGAGATGTTCAACTTCACTTTCATGTTCATCAAACCACTCTGTCACCAATCTTGCTGTTTGTATTGGTGCATTATCACCTGATACACCTCACCGCCGTCAGAATACAGTGTTTGGACCATTGGATGCACATAGTCCTCCAGAATGGTTCGGTAGTCCTTGATGCGCACATCTAGCACAAGTATTGGGCCTAGGGAATGCCATGATATTGCAGCCCAAACCATCAATGATCCTATTTTTCACTCTGGGCATGCAACAGTCTGGATGGTACTCTTCTTTGGGGCTTCTCCACACCGTAACTCTCCTGGATGTGGGAAAGACAGTGAAGATGGACTCAGTTTTGGCGGAAACAGGAGAGTTGAAGTGCACATATAATTCTGCAGTGAGTTGGGCAGTTGTGGTTTTATGTTTTTTGGATACAACCCGGGTTAGCACACGGACATCCCTTTCAGACAGCTTCCTTTTGCGTCCACAGTTACTGTACTCCTGTTGGATGTGGTTCGTCCTTCTTGGTGGTATGCTGACACTACCCTGGATACCGTGGCTCTTGATACATCACAATTAAACCTTCACACTCTGTTTTTACTGGTGGAATGAGCAATTAGTGAAGATTGGCCACCAGGCTGGACAAATTTAGCCATGAAACCAACATTAAATTGGCCAGTGTTTCAGTTTCATTGTCCAGCCCCTGTATGTATAATACCAGATTCCATATTGCCAAGTCTGTTGAAAAGCTTATCTATACTCTTAAAAAGGGACAGCAATAATACTTTAGAGTGATGACCGTTTTTGTTGGCAAACCAATGTTCTTCCCATCATAAATGTTACTCATCTGTGGAAAAATCTTTATGGTAGAAAATTATTTTTATCATGGCAACAATAAAGAATGGTTAAATAATCATAGCCTAAAAGGTTATTTTGGGAGTCAAAATTACTACTAGAGCATATTCCTAAAGAAGGGGTCCTGAAACTTGACCCTATGTAATTTGTCTGTTACAAAACACATCGAAAGAAATTCAACGTAAAGTTTTTTTTTTTTTTTTTAAACTTTTTTGGCCAAGTAACATATGTGCCATAGCACAACAAATTACAATATTTAAGCAGAATGTGGAGAAAAATTCAATGCTTTACTTTTTACTGGACCCAATTCAATTAAATTTTCATATTGAATGTCTTATATAAGTTTACAGAAAGTAGATTTACATTTGTAATGATCAAGCCAGAGGCAGCAGAGAGCACAGTAGGAACTTCCAGAAACCACATAAGGAAGAACCCATGAGAAGAACCTGACTAAAAACCTTACCTTCTGAGTAACATGTGGATTACATACATTAAAGATACATTAAACATAAAAAGATGTTATTGCGTATTATACAGTGCAGACATTGAAAATGCACAGGATAGTATTTTTGTTTACGGCGGCAGCTCTTAGATGGTAGAAATGTATATACTGGTGAGAATGTGTAAGGTAAATATTCAGCTATGAACTATTATTCCATGTGAGTCAGTCTAGACCTGAAGAATATGATTCACAAGTGCAGAAATAGACGTCTAACATCAGAATATATCAGGCAGGTTCAAAGTGAGATGAGTAACACCAGTAGAAGTGTGTAAGAATCTCATATACGGTATATAAATAAGGCTGAGATGATTGCTTTACAAAGTTCTGTGAATCTCCCATTTTATCCCAACCCAAGTCTCATCTACTGAATTTGGATGCATTAAATCAGAAGACTATTATACAACACTGAAGTCATTATCATGTTCATGAAATTTCAAGACCAAATATTGCTTTGTGGCATTGTGCACTGTCATGTAAATTATGTCCATGAAGTATAGCACATGGTCAGTAACTATCGTTAAATAGGCTGAGGCATTTAAATGATGATTGACTGGTTTCAAAGTGTGCCAAGAAAGCATTCTCCACCTCATGGCATTACATTTACAGCATTTGGCAGACAGCCGTATCCAGAGTGACTTACATCTCATTACACATCATTCACCTGAGCAGTTGAGGGATAAGACTTAACTGCACAATGGCCCAACAGGGGTGGCTGAGGTGGTGGTGGTGAAGTTTGAACCTGTGATCTTCTAACCAGTAGTCCAACATCTTAACTACCGAGTTACCTCTGGCCCATTGCATCACTTCTACCGGCGTGGACTGTTTGGGTCGTTGGATTCATGCTGTTGGAGCAAAAATCTGAACGTACCAACTGTGTTCTTCAGCAGAAATCACGATTTATCAGACTATGTTTTCCAACCTTCAAATGCTCAGGTTTAGTAAGGCTGAGTCCACAGCAGCCTCAGCTTTATGTTTTTGGCTGACTAAAGTGGACATGGTTTTCTGTCCACCTGCCTCAAGGTTCAACATGCTGTGCATTATGAATTGTTTTGCTCACCATAACTGTACAGAGTAGCTATTTGAGTTACTGTAAACTTTCTGTCAGCTTAAATAAGTCTGCCCAATCTCTGTTGACCTCTCTCATCAACAACGCCTTTATGTCCAGAGAAATGCCACTGACTGAATATATAATTCTTTAATGAAATTGTTATATCCTGTGTATTGAACATATGTGAAGCTGAGGACAAGGGAAAAAAATCTTGCATGTATGAGACATGAAGACGAATTTTTACTTGGAATACAGGATGCCTAAGAAATGACAATTTATCTAAATATAATGGACAGGACAACAAATCCATACAAATCCATATGTTTGATGTACTTGAACATACAATGTTAATAGAAACATGATACAAATGTGATAAATTTCGTAGGAAAATCCTGGAAAGACTTTTTTTTTTCAATTTAACACTGCAAAAATAGTAGCAAGTAAAACACTTCAAAATTGCTAAATATATATATATATATATATTTTTACGTTATATAAGATTTCTTAAAAAAAAAACTTTTTAAAATAAATTTAGTCCTGCCCAATTCTTTCCCCCCGATTTTCTCCCCAATCTAGTCGTGTCCAATTCCTCCCCGTCACTAGGGGGCTCCACATTAAGGCTACTACTACCACTCAGCCGGGAGGGCCAAAGACTATCACGCGTTTCCTCCGAACCACGTGACGCCAGCCGACCGCATCTTTTCGAACTGCTCGCTCACGCACCGTTGGGGGCGTCGTAACACCCTCGAGGCCAACGCTATCCGCTCCCTCCGCGTGCGCGAGCTCGCAGACGCCCCGAATGGTGTAGAGCTGTGCAATTAATGTGTGAGCATTAATAATACCTCTCATCCCTCCCCGCTGAGAGAGCTCGGCCAATTTCGCTCTCTCGTGGCCTCCGGCTGTGAGAGGAAAACAGCATCACCGGGATTCGAACCAGCGATCTCCGGATGATAGGGCGAGCACTTTTACCTACTGCGCCACTCGGAAGCATACGTTATATAAGATCTTATATAAGATCTCAACCCCAGATCATAACACTGCCTCCAGATTCTTGTACAGGGGGCGCTATGCATGACGGGAGCATCTCCTTAGGCGTTTTCTTTGCCTGATGCAGGCCAATAATTCATCATTTCTGAAACACAGTAATATCTTTTCCACGACCACGGAACACATCTTCTGACATGGTTGTTTAGGTAAAGAGACACGATACACGAAATATATGAATCATTCCAGTAACAAACCAATCAAGGCTTTTTATTATTTGCACAAACCATTCATAAATACCTCCAGTCACTCAGGGGCCCTGGGTATCATCCTTACTTACCCCTCCTGTACAGCACCCAGGTTTCAGCTCAATATTTCCAGACCCAATCCGTATCACCATCCAAACAGCTTCAGTAGCCTATATTTCACAGTATTCAGATTGTGGAGCAGATATTGTTGTCTACTTTTCATTTAGTATATCAACTCTTACTGTATGTCTGTGTGTTTTTTTTTCTTCTTCTTTGTGTTTCAGCGTTTTAGGTTTACAAGACACTTTCAACTTGCATATTCAGGCTGTTTAGCTGTTTTAATTAAGTATGAGCTAATTACACAGCTCACTGCTTCTCATACGCAGAATGATGATATACAGTCTGTCTATGAGAGGTAGTCTTATTTGTTTTTAATTTGACCGAAATGGCTGTACTTGTTTATGTAGTGTGAGGTGAAGGTTTTGTTTTTGGGATCATGGAACATTTCATCTGCAGCAGGTTCACACACAGAACCATATTCGCATACACACATATGTTTGCCACACAAAGCAAATCCGCCACATTGGTTCAGTGGTGAAAAAATACATTTATTGAAGTCCATGGGGAATGTTAAAAAAAACAAACAAAAAGAAAAAAAAAAAAAACGTGATGGCGGTTGTTGGCTTTGCTTACAGTATCACTGGCATATTCTGAAACACACACAATCCCAAATACACACATGCTTGTGCACATACCTACAGTATACCTCCAGCACTGTTAGCAGTATGCTCCAAAATGTTAGAGATAGTTCAACACAGATGCGCATAATCTTCTGAAGAGCAAAGCTCACCATAGTAACCAAGATTTGAGTAAAGACAGCTTAGCGAGTTTCTTTTTTTTTGTCAGATTTCCTCTTTTCCACTTTGACACACTGATGGGAAAATGACACACTTGCCATTCAGATGTCTATGACTAGTACTACCGTTAGAAGCGGTAAAACAAACAGGAGGAAGATTACTAAGGAGCGAAGGCGACGGTTGTAACGTATTGTTTATCCTGTTTTATTTAGGAGCTGAGAAAATACAAAGGTGCAGTAGAACAAACAGGAGACAACAGATTAGTTTTGCCAATCCAGTTTTCCACAGGATGGATATTTGTTTTTTTTTGTTTTCCATCAATGTGAGGTGAACACGTTTGCATTGCACATGACTGATCCAAACATAACACCAAGTTAGCTACTTCTTGAACCATTTTTCTGTTAGGGAAGTGGTGGTTTTTAAAACATAGGCTGAGAAAAAGGAAAAAAAAGTCTCCTAATGAAATGCAAAGATGTGCAAAATCATAGAAAGTAGCTTACGCTGAACATTTTCCTTGAACATAGCTGATAATTTCCTGAGTCTAAAACCCCATCTTCCTTAAGAGGAGCAGTTAGACTCCTGCTGTGAACAATTTTTGCCTTCAAACCATATGGAGAAAATCGAGAGATTTGTCTTGGATTGTCTTTTTTTTTTGTTTCATTTCTTTTTCTCTATAAAAAGGCAATATGAGTTAAACAAGTATTCAAACTTGCTTGACCTTGAATATTACAGAGAGGAAAACAGTGGAGTAGTTTCAGACTACGCACAATACCTGTCGCTCACCATTCAAATTGCGATACCTTTCTCTCTCATATCATAGTGCCGTTGCAAGTTCACAAACATTCTGTGACGAGAGATGCGTTGAAACAACCCTAATCAATAACTTACCGAAACTCAGATACTGAGCAATAGTTCAAATATAGATTATAAAATAAAAGGGATACCTCAGTTATTAAAATGTCTTTACTAATATTGTAATTATTTATGTTCGTAGGTCCAAATTTTGAACTCCTGGTGATTAGTGTACAGGAGTGACAGCCAGCAATGAAAGAAATGACTGAAGCAAAGCTTTTCTAAAGGTCACCACCCAGGCCAATAGTAGACTTTTTTATAATGTAAAGAAATAAGGTACCCTTGTTGTGAAATCAAGCACAGTAAGCACCACTGGCACGTCTAGAATGGCCAGGAAACAAGTTACATTTAAAAAAAAACAAAACGTGGTTAAAACATCATCAGTGGTCTTAATCAACATTATATACTCACTGACTACTTCATTATGAACACTTGTCATCAATCATGTGGCAGCGGCACAATACTGTACATGAAACCGTGTAGATACTGAGATAATGATCACAGCGAACATCAGAATGAGGGAAAACGTGATCTCGGTGACTGGGATCAGAGCTTGGTTGTTTTTCAAGCGGATTTGCTTAGGTTTTCCCATGGTTTACACAGAATGGCGCAAAACAAACAAAGGAGAATGCTGGTCAGAGAAGAATGGCCAGACTGGTTTGACATGGAAGGAAGGCTGTGGTAGAAAAGCTCTCCTGGTGGACAAGAATAAGAATCCGTAGCTAGAAGATTGAAGATTGGAAAGCCGTTCCTTATCCCGCATGCTGTGAAGATGGTTATTTAAATTACCGTATCCTTCATGTCAGCTTGAACTTGAGTCGGTCTGGCTATTGGCTTTTAACCTACTAAACATTTCTAACTGAAGAACTACTATTAAATGGATGTATATCCATTATATAGAGGTATAGAGGCAGTGGTAGCATACCGAGTTAAGCCATTGAGTTACTGATCAGAATGTTGGGTGTTCAATCCCCAGCTCCACCAGACTGCCATTGTGGATGGCATTGAGCAAGGCCCTTAACCCTGTCTGCTCCAGGGGCACTGTATCATGGGCTCTAACCCCAGCCTGCAAGCTGGGATATGGGAAGGAAGAATTTCACTGGGCAATAATGTGTATGTGACAAATGAAAACTGAACTACCGTATAATGTTCCAAAAAAAATACAGGAAATCAGTTTCTTAACTGCTCAAAAATCACATTCTGATGTTTGATCTTTGATCCATTTGCAGCCACATGATGAACTGATTTTATAACGGCTTACACTGATCAGCCGTAACATTAAAACATGAATTGAATAACATTAATTATCAATTATATTCTAGTAAACTGGTAACAGAAACTTGGGCACCCAAGGCTCATTAACGCTTGTGGGGAGCAAAGGCTAGCCCATTTGTAGTGATCCTACAAAAATTGTGCTAATGTAGCACAAATTGCTGAAAAAGGGTTACCTACAATCGAAAGGTACCAGAACACCCAGTGCATCACATCATGTGTAATACTAGACAAAGAGTCTCCAAATTCCCCAATCCGGGAGTTGACCTGGTCTCCAAATTCCCCAATCCGATCTGGACCGGATTCATGGAGGGCACTTAAAGCATTTAAAGGATCTGCTGCCAACATCCATCGTGCTAGAAACCACAGCACACCTTCAGATATCTTGTGGAGTCATGCCTCACGGAGCTGTTTTGTTGGCACAAGCCTTGGTGGTTTTAATGTTAATGGTTTTAATGTTGCGGCTGATCGGCGTAAATGTGCTGCCATACAGGTGTTCCTAATAAAGTGGATGGCGAGCGTACATAAGTGAAGTTTTCTATTTCATATCAAAGCGTCGGTTAATTTGTTTGCTCCAGCTGAATAATGCAACATGGTTATGTAATTGTGTTAGTTAGTCTTCTAGCACCAGAGAATAACACGACAGGATTGTTGTACACACACCTCAATGATCAGAAATTCACCATAGAAACGGTATAATCAATACAGATCTGCAGTAAAACAGACAGTCTTGTTTTTTTTTTGTTTTGTTTTTTTGTTTAGTTTGTACACTACAGAGGCCAAAAAGAACTCGGACAGAACTAGGTCTATGTTTTTTCTCTGTTTTCGTATAGTACTAAGTTTTAGCTGTTGTTCACAGTATACAGTAAGCATGTTCGTTAAAGTGACATGAAAACACAGATGAGTTAAAATTGCTGGTGATGTATTCATGTTGTACTTGGACACTTGGAAACGTATTCTAAGTGCTCTTCACTTCACTTGTGTTGCACAGCTCGGGCACTGTCAGGAACATTTTATTGAATAACTTAGATCTCATTAGAGTATAATCCGGCATCTTATGAAATAATTCTTTTCACCAAACACTGAATTGATTGCATTTGCAGAAGGACATACACAAAGTACATTCATGTTCACTCGCACATACGCAAAACCCACTCACACACACACACACCGACCGTTTGTTATGCTGTAATGATGATAAAATTGTGGTTAAAGATAAAATCCGGATAAAGAACGTGATCCCAATCTGGCAGCATGTGTCGAACGATGGTTGCTTTTTTTTCCTCCAACAATTCAGGTCTGTGTTGCCATTCTGGAGCGTGATGGTTTTGTAGAATAAACAATAAAAGAAAACAAACCTGAAAGGAAGAATTATGATAATATTAAAACCAAAACAGACATGAATCTTTAGAACATCTGCTTCGTTCGTTCGTTTTTTTTTTTTTTAATCCTAGAGAAGGTGGTTAACTCAGAATGCGCTCCGAGCCCATGAACTACACAGTAGTTTCATTCTTCCAGGGTCCAGTGCGTATATTCCCCGTACTGTCAGACTGGTATAGGTTCCCCTCATGTCCACTTCCTCTGAGAAGCCCGTTCTGGTTGGGTACACACTGTGGGAAGGACTGTCTGCGAGGGTGCATCTCTACATGGCCGTGACATGCCACTGCAAGCTCATCCTCCGCCATCTTCCCGCAGCCGCAGAGGAGGGTTTCCGGCTCCCTGCTCTCGGTGTGACACAGGGGCGAAGGCAGGATCTCTGCCTTGGTACAGCACGTGTGCCGGTGGCAAAGTGCAGTGTGGCACAATGGAGTGTCATGATGAGAGCATGCATGGTGCCAGTCCTGGTGCTCATCTTGGGCCAGATGGCAGATGTGACCCTGGCGCTGACAGGTGCTATGCGGGCTGTCAGTGGCTGAGCTGTGTCCGCTGCCGGCATCTGCACTGGCTGGAAGATGGAAAGCCAATTCTCTCTCACCAAGTGGCGATGCCCGCTGCCTTCCTTTAGTCCTGCCTGGTTTCAGGCAGCTGTGCAGGTGAATAGGCCTCTCTTCCATCAGCTTATCTGTGTGGAGACCTGAGCAGCAAGGGGACACAGGGCTCACGGGGGTCAAGCAGGTTACATGGTTCTGTGCCTGCAGGTTACTGAGCTTACACAAGCCATGTGAGTGTGTGTGACTGAGGACGGACTTTCCTGTGCAGGGCGAGTCTAAATGGCAGTGATCATGCCCATGTCCGTGCCTGTGTACATCCCCGTTAACATTAATCTTGGGGCGCCCGTGGGTGTGCCCATGCCCTTGACATGCATTCGCTTGGTGACCAGGGCAGCAGGCGCACCAGCAGTGCCAGACGTCGTCACGCTTGGCGCAGTGGTGAATCAGCACAAAAAGACCCAGAGTGACCGAGAACGCTCCGTACAGACAGCTGAATATCATGTCCAGGAAATGAGCCTGAGACACAGCCAGAGCCCCAAATGTCCACGTGGCTAGGAACAAAAACAGTGTGAATGCGGCGCTCCGTAGTTGAGCCTTGAATGAGTGCTCATTAGCGAGTAAAGATGGGTTGATCAGGCCCGGGCAGCCAGCATGACAGCGCGTCCCGTCACCTCCTGGCATACCGGGTTCACCTTGATGGTGGCAGTGGGGTACGTCGGCAGCAGAAAGTCTCTGCTGCTCCTCAGACAGCACCTTCAGCTCATATTTCCTCTCTGGGTGTTTACGCAGCTGGATAAATGTGCACAGGAAGTAGACACACGTCACCAAAACAATGAATGCCACAGGTCCGTAGAAAGCCCCGAGACTCGGCTCCCATGCCATCCAGCAGCTGTAACACAACACACGAGTGGTACAATTACCCACAACGTTATACCACAGCACATCGGTAATTGCATTATTGTGGGCGAAGTTAAAAGGAAAACACCATATCAAGCTATTTATAAACCTAAATCTACAGCATACAGCATGTTTCTGCACCACTGACATTTCTAGCGCACTAATTTGCGCTGCACTTTTTCCAAATATCACCCAGTGAAATCATTTACTTACTATGGAGTTTGCTCTCCGCTGCCATAATTTTCTATGTTGATGGCAGCTGTGATGCCACAGATAATGAAGGGAATTCCTCCACCAATTAAATAAAACCTGCAGAGATACAAACGCAGAGTCATGTGTCGCAGGATTAGGTGTTATTTTGTCGGCTGCTATGAGGCAAGAGCTGAAACAAGGAGCAGTACAGTTATGAAAGGGAATTAGAGATCATACAACAGAATATCCTACAACAGACTGTCCACGACTGGTTGTTATTGTGCGTAAGCACAGCTCCAGATTGTCCTCGCTAAGCATTTTTCTACAGTGAATACACAGAGTAGACTATAGCTCCTTCTGTGTGACTAATAAAATGTGAAGAATGCAGTTCATTTGTATTCGACTTCCATTCACATATATTTATTAGGTGATTAAATATGGATGGGGACGACTTTTTAGCAAAACTTCTTTTTCGCTCCGCACTAAATATCCAACATATTTTTCTTAAGCATTTTTTTTTTTATCTAAGTAGAAGACCTTTTTATGCTTTGCCAGCTTATTTTCTTTTTTTTCTAAACCTCTCTCTCCTTTTCTCTCTCTGCCTCTATCTCCTTCTCTCCAAGCGTTGTGAAACTCAATTAAGGTGAGTACTTTGGGGTGCTCTCATTAACTATCCTGTCATACTTGACAGAGGCCTTTTCTTCAGAGGCTTTTACCGCATCTCAAACATTCATCACTCACATGGTTTTATCGCTAAACGTGTGTGTGAACGCTAACATGTCAAAAGCGATGTGTGAGGTTGTTCCCCTGGTCTTCAAGTTTAGTAGCATTTATTTTCAGTCATATTTTACTGTGCTTAGAGGGGGGGGGGAAAGAAAGAAAACACCACAGTAACATGTCAATATTTCATATGCCCACTCTGTCCAAAAGAGCAATGCGTACGCACATGCACACTCGCGGATTTGCACATTTACAAAGCCACATTTAAATTTATACCCCTATCTCGCCTATGCGGTTTGAGATGCGGAGTTAGGCACCGTGAGTCGCCGCGATTGCCCGCCGACGTTCCGCTGGCGCTCCGCGAAGTTCTTTAAGGACCGCAAGCTTCCGCGAGGACCGGCAAAAAATTTAAACATGTTTAATTTTTCGTGCGGAAAGATGGAAACGTACTCACAGCGCCAAAAACTCGCGGTGAATCATAATGAACCGTACTTATGGCCACCGCGCGAAACCGCGTAGGTGAGATAGGGGTATTACACTTACATTTGTTCACTTACACTTACATTTCTTCAGCATGCAATAAACGGATATAACTAATATTCTCATTTTTTATATCAGTAATTACACTATAATAGACACCATTCCATTAGGCGATAATACTCTTCAGACTAGACTTTTCGCAGCGGTGTGGCAGGATGACACGCTCTGTATCTGTAACTGTTTAGTGATACAGTTACACTCTGTGTATCTTTATTTGGATTCAATCTAAGGCTGTCAATATTAATACATGTTATTTAGTCTAGAAATTTAAATGCGTTACAAATTTTTTTCATGCAAATGAATAATATGACCAAGTTTGAACTTAATGGCTTCCCATAATCGCAGCGCGGCTACCCGGCTGTGTGAGAAACGGCGCGTTTAATAAGAAGACTGAGGAAACATCACCGGGTGTGCTGAACAGCAAGATTTATTATAAAAAGCTTTTAGATGGAGAAGTGGATAAAAACCGAAGTTGTGTGCTCGAGCTACCTTTAAGGGGAATTGTTTTGACAAGACATGGGAGTGGTGGCTCAGGTGGCTAAGGCTCTAGGTTGTTGATTGTCAGTTCTGAGGATATGAGTTTGAGGCCTGCCACACCCCATACTACCCAGCCATTCAAGAGATTTTTATTTACCATTTGTTAAATGTTAATGTTTAAGATACTATAAAACTGCATAATCTGTTTCCTCTAACAGCGTTTGTCATGCATTTCTTTATTCCAACATTGCACTTTTACGTATAATACAAGTAAATCTGAGTATTTTTAAATCGCGATTAATCGTGATTAATTGTGATTAATCGATCGACAGCACAAATTTAAACTCAAAGTTGGCATGGCCTAAACCGGATTTTCTTTCTCTATAAACAATACAACTTTGCTTCAGGTCTTGACAGAAAAACACTGGCAGTTGAATTGCTAGCACTTTCAGCATGGCCTGTGAATCCTGAAACTTAGCTATCAGGCATTAATAATTGGTCTTGATTCATGTTAAAGCTTCTGCCCATTTTTGCTGTGTCCCGCGCGATACAGTTTCTGCGCCTCATCATCATATCTGTATTCATATCTGTTTAGAGCACTTTATCTGTTTATTCCAAATAATCCATTCATATTCAGTAATCTAATGATAAGGACAAAAGCTTCCTCTGTCGCTTGGAGCATGCTGAACTGAGTCTCTAAAAAAACAAAGACACACAATGATAAGTGAATTATATTGAATAAAACCTCAAAATCAGGATGTTTGACTTCCAAAATGAGGACTATCATTCATTCATAAAATTCTTAGCCCAGATAGAGACTGTGACATTGGAATACGGCGCGCTGAAAAGGCTGATGTTGTAGGCTGGGCAATAAGCTGATCTGCGAAAGAGTTTCCATTTAAGAGTATGTGTCTCCTGAGTGGTGTGTGTGTGTGTGTGTCTGTATATGAAGGCAATAAAGGTGAAGGAAATTGATTTGTCTCCAGCTGCTGAGCCTCAGTGGCTAGGTCTTGTGACAGCTCGCATTAGCGTCAATCACGGAGGATCAGCCCAGCACCACGGTTAGAACATTATCTGCTTTTAGATGCCACCCATACACACGCATGCATGCATGCACACACACATACACACACACAAACAAATATGCAGACATGTATTACTATACTTGTGATGTGTTACATAGACACTAAGGCTAAATACCAAAAAAATGCAGGACTCATATACATGGCAATATGTCTATATGTCCATTGCTATACGTTACCTTAGCCATAAACCTAAATAAAAGTCTTGAGTAACCCCTTATTTCTTAAAAACATAAATTATACTACATAGATTTAATTAAAGAAATTAGAACTGTAAATGGTTTACTGTGTTCTTTAGGGTGCAAAGTGCCTAAAGAAATTAATAATGGATTGATTATATAATGACCTCAGCAGCGACCTCATTTCCCCTCTCGTCTGTTCCAACCACTCAGCATCAGCATCAGCAGTATTCTAATCACTTGCCTGATCATCTGTCATCATCTGCACCAGTTTCTTACTGGTTCATGATTTAATTTAAATGATTTCTTATGTTTGAATGATTGAAAGGAAACCATGTGGCTTAAAAAAAAAACTAAACAAAACACGCATTCCCCTGAAACTGGTCAAGTACAGGACTGAAAAAAAAAAAAGAAAAAAAAAATTTTTTTTTAAATATATATATATATATATATATACTGTTACATATTTTATTATTAGAGCTGTAAAATGCAAGTCACAGGTAGATAACCTGACATCTCAACCTAGCTGGTATTGTGGCATGGGATGACTTTGTTAAGCCGCATGTTGTTCTAGCTGACAGACCTCATGCTGAAGGTGTCAGTTTGCAGCAACATCTGTCTGTGGCATCAATTACTGAAATATCCAGTGGTTTAGTGGGGCATGGAAACAAGACACATCAATATCCTACTGATTATGCTAAAAAGATTAGGTCTGGTGACATGAATTTAGTGTGTACTAAAACGAGAGGAGGAATTTATGCCAAAAATGTTTGTTTGTACTTAAAAAGAATGTTCAATTTTTCCGAATTCAAATGCTCTGTTTGTCTATTAAACTGAGGGTTGTATCCAAAAGTGTCCAGAAGATGAAAAATCCTGTTTCCTCTGGGATAGCACTGTTATAAAACATATGGTTCAATAAGAGCTTTTCAGTCTTTAGAGCTACTGAGAGTCCTTGGAGAATCGTCTGCCACACGGGGATTGAGAAGTTCTGCAATAAATTAAGGCATATTGCAGTGTGAGACCAAAGCCTTGACTGGGTTCAAGGTGTTTTTTTTTTTACTGAAGGAAGTATAGGTGTGCAAAACTGGAAGATATCTCTACATAGGAATACACCACACTGTTTTTAATGTCTATTAACAGAGCTTGTTAAATTACGAGAAAGCATAATGACATGCTTGCTCTAGTGTTGTGAAGAGGTAGAGGTAGCATGTACAATAGTACTGATACCTGAGTAATGCCTCTTTACTAAAGATCATAGAAGCATGAAAAAACTGAAAAAAAACAGTAATATCAGCATATAAGCATAAAATAAGCACTCCTAACCATAATACAAATAAATGAAGTATATTGGATAGGGCTTTGCTGCTGGGAGTTTTAAATCCCTCAGATTGAAACTTATTCCCCAGCCAAAAATATGAGTTAAACAGTAGGCGAGAGAAATATATATTGGATAAATGTTTTGACAATGATTTACATAAATCGTGCATGGAAGACGAGAACTACTCTATACTGTACCAGTGCAATAATTTGTGTTTTAAAACCTTTGTAGTATATTTGTATGGAGGTATGCATCACTGTTGTGTTTAACTTCTATAACTGTATCGTGGTTATTGTTGGTCTTTCGGCTGCTCCCATCGAGGGGTTACCTCAGCAGACCATCCGATCCGCACACAACTTGGCACAGGTCTTGCGCCAGATGCCCTTCCTGATGCAACCCTCCCATTTCACCCGGGCTTGGGACCAGCACTGCATCCAGTGGCTGGGATTTGGGCATTGGGTGGGATTTTAACCTTTACGCATGGCTGGAGAGAAACCTACTGTACCACTAGGCCACCAATGCCCCTATCAATAACTGTATAGTACAATGTAATAATTATAGAGTATACAAATATTTATAACCTTTGTCATACTCTATGCTATCTTCGTTGGATGTTCTCACATCGCTAATTTTTCCATTCGGGATAGATATATATCATTTGAACACTGGTTGCTTTTGCTAGTTTTCCCAAGAAAATTAGTTTAATGTAGATTAGATGACATAACCCTGAAACTACATACAAACTGAAAGATTCAAGAGTGATGGGGTACGTAGTGTGTTTTTTGGTCCCACATGTAGGAGGAAGGTTGAGAGTTTAAATCCAGTTACTACAGATTATCAGTGATGTAGACAATCTAATTCTCTTTATTCTAAAGGTGAACTTGGGTTTTACTTCTTCTTCTTTTTTTTAATCCACAGAGGCAGGTTTTTTTTTTTTTTCCCTAGTCCATAGATGAATATCCTTTCAAATGTCATGTTGAATTATTTCCTTCAGCCTGGTGCGGTCTATACACAATGATCCGCCATAAGTACAAGCATGCCTTATGCCACTGTTTCAATACTGACACCAAATTATTATGCAAGTGGAATTGGGTGCGTTTCTGCTTAGTTTAAATGAAAAGCCTGCTGTCACTCTGGTCCTCTGTGGATAGCATCGCTTAGCCTCGCTCTAGACCCACTGATTCATCTTTGCACATCAGCCCAGATTGCAGAGTGGGGTTGAGTCCACTTTAAAAAAAAATAATAATAAAAAGGAATGTTTGATTGTTCAACCTGACTGCTGCAATGAGGGTCCGAAATTCTGATTTGATCTCCCTTTTTATGCTCAATTGTTCCTCTTCAGTATTTGTGTATTTAAAAGAATCAGAAGTTAAGGTTCCTATAATCTGTAAGGTTAGAAAATGCAGTTTGGCAAATAACAAAGCCTGCTTCCCATCAGCAAAAATACCAAGTAGGCTACCTTGGCAGACTCATTGGGGAAAGCTGTGAGTTGGCTGCCTGAAGAGAGGTCAACTGTGCTGCATCCTGTTTATACGACGATAAACACCATGGTGAATATCTGAAGGGTTTGTTTAAAAAGAAAAACAACAACAAAAAAAACACCCCACCAAATATTCAATATAATAATTCAATATCAAAAATGGTTTCAAGGTCAAACAAGGGCAACATGGTAATCCAGTACCAAGCAGTAGTCAAAACAGATCAAAGCATAGACCAAACATATGGCTCAGCTGCTAACTCAAAAAGGAACTGGATTTTACACTGAAAAAGGCTGAAGCAGATGTTTAAGTACACAGAATCCAAAAACTAGGAACATGTGACTGTTATAACTAATTAGCAAGAGCAATTAACCAAAAAAGAAAAAAAAAAAAACAGTTTTACAGATTTAATTAACTGTAGACTGTGGGAGAAACCCACAGAGTTCTTGCAAAGTGAAATGGTTAAGAAACAAAAGGTCCTCAGAAGTACAGCCAGCGATATGGCAAGACACAATCATCCACATTTTTTCATGTTAGTTGATATCGATAATTATTGATGAGAATTATCAATCATTTTTATTAAGCTATTACGAGGGAATAAGTTAAATTTTTATCATGGCACACAAGGATGGAGAGGTACTCACCCCAAATAAATAATCTTACCTCGAGTCACATTAACTAAAGGAGGCAAATTAAATCAACTGACCTAACATCAGTACATAAGGTACGATAAATATTTTAACATACAAACTTTAACTTGGTAAATACAATGTTATAAGTGAAGTGTAAAATTAGTTTGTTGTATTTCTGATGTGGGTTGAACTGCTCTCCCAAGCAGTCATAAAAAGCTGCCATACTGCAGAGCTAACCTGTCCTTTTTTTTTTTTTTTTTTCAAATTCAATTTCTTCCTCACTTTCTCCACTCATCTTGTCCCTCGTGTCCCACACTGCTTCTGTTGTTGGGTATGTCTCATTCCGGCAGCTGAACCAAAATGAGATGGTCTGGCTTATAGAGCCGAGCTGCTGTTGTTTAACGTTGTGTAACACTTAATCATGTTTTACAAAAAAACGTGTTTCTTAGGGAGTGGATTTCACATAAAATTGTTTTTTTTTGTTGATATTTTTTAAATGTATGAATTTAATCTGTATATTATATGGGTCCAGGTTCGATTCCTTCCTCAGGGTCTGTGCTTGGTGGGTTTCCTCCAGGTACTCGGGTTTCCTCCCACAGTCCAGAGACGTGCAGATAACAGGCTAACAGGCATTCCCAAATTGTACTGCCCAATTGTACTGTCCAGGGTGTACCCCGCCATGTGCCGTCAGTCTCCTGGGATAGGCTCCAAGCCCCCCCGCAACCTTGTATACAGGATAAACCAGTATAGACAATGAGTGAGTGAGTGATATTTGCATTCCTACACATCAACCATGGTCTCTTCTGCTCTCTTCCCCGGCTCGCAAAGTCTCCGTGGATAGATTGGGCCATGAAGCATATACCCCTCCCTACCATCGGTTTCAAGGGAAAGAAGGCTGCATTTTTTCGGTAACATTTGAAGGAGCCTTCAAAACATGATCCTTTAGTCAGCCTTCAAATGCACCCTTCAAAGGATGCGTCCCCCGAACTGAGACACACCAGTGGTCTCTTAATGCATTGCTTGTAATCAGCAAACTAGTATATAATCAGATATTAAAAATAAGCATCCAAAAAAATCTCCAACAGCATATCTAAATAAAAGAAGGAATAATTTTCAAGGTCTTGAGTAAATGAAGCCCAAGGGGACCCCAGGGAATAACAACTGCCCAGGAGGGTGAAAATTGTCCAGGATACTTGCCGGAAGAAGGCACCCAAGCATGACTTTATCACATTTATTATAAACAACATAATTTTTTCACTTGCATATTCTTCAAATTGTTTGCATGCTTATACAAAGCCGCTGTTTTCCAAATTCCCTGCCTGCACACAAATCTCTTTTTATGCCTACATAAATCTGCATGTGTGGTTTTTCTCCGGCGATGAACACACGCTCTCAGTCTCTTTCTCTCTGGGGTAACCATAAACAAACATGTCAATTTGCTGATCCAGCTGCAGATGCTGACATGACGGAAGTCAGTCAATATAGGTTTTCGCTGATTATGTAGAAGCACTGATTGCTTTTCCAATAATTATCAATACAAATAAATGGACCAGGGACACAAAAAAAACCTTCTTTCATTATGCAAGTTCTTAGCCTTAGAATGAAGTATGATTTGGAATTCAGTTAAACTGGCTGTAACACCTTCGCAAAAGTCAAAAAAATAAAACATAAAATACTGCAATTATCTCCATCTTCCTAATAACCCCAGCAGGAGCTTGAAAGGTCACCAGGTAACTCTCGGCAAAGCAAAACTTCACTTCGAACATCTAAGCCCTTTTATTATCTGTAGGATTTTCTATTAACTGCCAGCTGCTTGCTTTTAAAATGATCCTTGTACTTAGACAAAGGCAGAAGTAGACAAGAGAAAAAAAATCTTTCGAACTGACACAACTGGAGAAACAAAGTTGATTGTACAAAACCGACATGATTGTGCCACATTAAATGTTAACCTGAACAAAAAAGACTTCTTCACACCAAGAAAAGATTCTTCTTCCAAGCAGCTCATGTACAAAATAGTAGAAGTAAGAAATGGGTCAATCCTACCTACACTCTCTACAATTAATTCAAAACACACACACAAACACACTTAACACTACACTAGTGCACTCCACTGCATTACTGATACACACTCTCACTCATCATCTATACCGCTTTATTCTGTATACAAGGGAGCCTGGAGCCTATCCCATCGCAGGGCACACACACACATACAGTACACTGTCAAACCCTCATTCACACACTACGGGAAATAGAGTTTGCATGTCTTTGGACTGTGGGAGGAAACCGGAGTACCCAGGGGAAACCGACCTGGGGAAACGCACAAGGAGAACATGCAAACTCCATGCACACAGACCTGAGGCAGGAATCGAACCCGGACCCGTGGGGTGCAAAGTGACAGTGCCAACCACTAAGCCGCTGTGCCGCCCAGATCACTGATAACATGGCATAAAAATATTTTTGCACAACTGCTATTTAATGAGTTTAGTATACTGGAGATTTAATGTGGTGGCCAAAAGTATTCAGACAATACAGGCTATGTATTATAGGTCTCCCTGTGCTCAAAACAGTCCACGTCAGAACAAAAATGGCTATAACTCGGGAATTATCAAGTGAACGTCTGTCCATACATGATCTTTATAAAGCGATCAAGCAGCATGGATTAAGCGAGTGACACCAGTTTGAGTAGTGCAAACGCAGGGTTTGAAGAATAAAGCACTTCATACAAAATACTGATTGTTGCATAGCAATTATATTTGCATAATTCTTCTTACCTTGATTGGCCACCTCTCAATATAATATATACTCAGCAAAAAAAGAAACGTCCTCTGACTTTCAACTGTTTTTACTTTCAGTAAACTTAATGTGTAAATA
>JAQQZT010000039.1:8312526-8323276 GCA_030068275.1 Clarias platycephalus | reverse complement strand
CGCCTTCAGCATTCCTTTACAATGTAGAAAGAAATAAAAATCAAGAACCATCATGGAGTTAGAAAGTGACCCCAAACATTTGAACGGTAGTGTATGTGCTAGGGTACTGTGTAATGCTCAGGTGTCCACAAACTTTTGCCCATGTAGCATATTACACAATAACGAATTGTTTCAAATCCCCCCCCCTTGACTTATTTTATTCAGTTTATCCACTTACTGCATTGTGTGTCCCTTTGTTCACCTTCCCTCGCCAGCCCGAATGGCCTCATTAGAAAAGGTTACAGATAATGTTATTAAGAACAACTATGAGGAAACCAGCCCTTGTGCACTGTAAACTCCACTAACCTTTTTAACACCGTCATGAGAAGACGGTAAAAACAGAAGCTGGTCTTTCTCATCGCTCAGTTAAAGAAAGTTAAAGAAAGTAAAAAGTGCTAAGGATATTCAGGTTCCAACTGAGATCCAGACTCATCATAGCTATTATAACTACGCTATAAGGAAGGAAGAAAGAGAGAGAGAGATTGATTTGTGAAAAGCATCTTAGGCTACCACAGAAATAGCGCTAAACATGCCTGCGGGGCAGAACTGGAACTCTGCCCTTACACATTCAAATACAAAGCAGATCAATAAAACTCTGGCAGCATCTCAATCAGACCAGCCGCAATTCTATAAAATATGCACCAAGGTGCAGATTTAAAGATCAGCACCGTGATTCATGACTATTATTGTGCTGGAGTTCAAATGTTTAACAAAAGCATATGTAGGTCATAAACTTGAATCGGTAGCAGAAAATATTCCACAAGGTCACGTACATAGAAAAGGGGTTTAAAGGGAGTCTAGCTGTAAGATGCCGGTTTTGAGGAGTACTCATGCTGTCAGTACAACAGAGTTCATCTTCATCTTTGGGTGTGTGTGTGTGTTAGTGAGAGAGAGAGAGAAATTAAAGACAAAGCATCGGCGACAACATGGGGAAAGTTAATAATTGCACATTAGCTCACTAAACTTTTCAGCTACTTCATATTCAACGAATGCCTTCAGTGCATATGCAGTTTATAAAAATAATAAACAAAGGTTTAAATATTAAGCTCATATGAAATACACCACCATTCTGCTTATACTCGATCAGCCATAACATTAAAACCACCTGGCTAATATTACGGTGTAGGTCAGACTTGTTTGTCTAGTACATCCCACAGATGCTCGACTGGGTTGAGATCTGGGGAATTTGGAGGCCAAGTCAACACCTCAAACTCTCTGTCATATTCCTTAAACCATTCATGGACAATATTTGCAGTGTAGCACGGGGCATTGTCCTGCTCAAAGAGGCCGCTGCCATTAGGGAATACGACTGCCATGAAGGCATAGATTTGATCTGCAACAATGTTTAGGCAGGTGATACATGACATTCACATGTACAGTGTGCCGAGACCTAGGATTTCTCAGCAGAACCCTGCGAAGCCAGCTTGAGGTCCTTAGTGCATCGTGTGACATCTTTCAATGCCCTGTGGTTCAATTCTGATGCTCATGTACTCATGTAGGTTCTTTGTAATAGCCTAATTTAACTGTTATCCTTCCTTGGACCACATTTGGTGTGTAATAACCAATGCGTATCAGAAGCAATACCTACTGTTTTGGAGATACTGTCACCCAGTGGTCTAGCCATGACAATTTGCCACTTGTCAAAGTCACTGTGATCATACAGTGACACTCCCATTTTTCATGCTTTCAACACATCACCTTCAAGCACTGACTGTTCATTTGCTGCCTAATATAGTCCACCCAAGTGACATTGTACCAAGATAAGCAATATTACTCACTCACTCACTCATCGTCTATACCGCTTTATCCTGTATTCAGGGTCACGGTTATTAATTTCAGCTATCATTTAATATTTTAGATGTTATTATTATTATTATTATTAGTAGTAGTAGTAGTAGTAGTAATAGTAGTAGTAGTGTCATAATCATCATCATCATCATCATCATCATCATCAGTGATTATACCTTGGGATAAAATGCACTGGCCAACCCTAATAATTAGTTTTTCTAACATCGCTACCAGATGCCACTGCCAGTATGACATTATTTTAAAGTCATCCTAGACTTTACAAAACAATAAATTCTTTCATCCGAATTTATTTAAGTAAGCTGGCTGTTCAAAAATGCAAGAAACACTCAGTGCAGCAGTTATGCCACATATATATATATTTTTTTCTAGAAACAGGTGGGCTGAAAATCTCATTGTAAAATATGAGATATTATTGACCGTGTAACAGTCAATATGGAAATGAAAATGGCAGGAAAATAAAAGGTCATGGAACACTGGTTAACAGCGAGAAGGGCCAGGGTGGAAAGCAATGGTTGTCAGGGTGTTGATTGCTCAATGAGGCATTTTTATTAGATTTTAACCATCTATGTACTGACAATGAGTACAACACACACACACACACACACACACACACACACACACACACACACACACACACACACACTATATATATATACATACTGATATTATATTACTTGTTACATTAATTGGTGATGTGAAACTGTGTGGGTGGGAATAGCCCTGAATAATAATAATAATAATAATAATAATAATAATAATAATAATAATAATAATAATAATAATAATAATTCGGGTCAATTACAGTTGTGAAATTACAGTACATATTTTATCTTTGCAATTAACTGTTTTATAGCCATCGCCAAGCAATAAGTAAAGATGAAAATGTATAGTTTTCATTCCAAACAGGTAAATGTACCTGCTTTTATACTGTAGTGTGTCAGAAAAGAAAGAAAAGCCTACTTGACATGTCACCATATCACCATACAGCTTTACATGTTTAGTGTTGTTCAAAAGGTGCCATTTTTAGCAACATCATACCGCTTACCATCTGAGAGAAAGGAATTTTGAAGGTTTCAAAAGCCTAGCAATCAGTTCTCACACAACCCAATCAGGTAATACACAGTGTTGAAAAGAAATGCTCTTGAAAATAAACCGTGGTGGACTTAAACCATAAGATCTGATATTACGGTAGCAGTACCGCAGGTGCTGAGGTCATTTCTCCAGTAAGGTAAGGTACTTTGAAATTCCCATTCTCATCCTTTGTTGAGTACCACTGGACACTGAGCTTTGAAGTAGATTCTGCTAGTCATATCTCAATTCCCATAAGCCTGTTGCTAATTTGAATTTGATTTCAAGATCTGATCAGATACTGATCGTGCAGTGACGATGGTGCGGAGTTAGAGCCGGATGGTAAAAGTGGTCTTCGTCAGAGCCAGCATTTGAATCCCTCATCTTTACTGTAACAAATGTTGTACTGCAGCTGTCTGATCAGAATCTGCCTGACAACAAACATGTTGTTTTTTTTTTTTTAGCTGTTTTTCAATGACGTTTTTTTTTTTTCATCAGATGCTGAACAAGTCAAGCAGGTATGCTGGTGAAAAGCTGGATGGTGCTGCACTGCATTCCAATTCCATCTGGCATAAACGGCGACCAGTAGAACCAGAGGAAATGAAACTTTATTTGGATATTTCTTTTAACATGGCCTTCAATGACCGATTGACATATTTAGTAGTTTATTGGTGAATAAAATGTGTTATGATGGCACGGTAGCTTATTGGGTTTTAGCACTGTCGCCTTGCACCTCCAGGGTCCAGGTTTGATTCCCACCTTGGGTCTGTGTTAATGGAGTGCTTGCGTGCTTGGTGGGTTTCCTCTGGGCACTGACATGCCGATTAGGCTAATTGGCATTCCCAAAGTGTGTGTGTCCGTGTGCTTTGTGATGTAGACGGTGAGTGAGTGAGAATGTGCTTTGTATGTGTTGGTTTTGTGCACAGGATACAACAAATAAGTGGACTACAGCAAGGTGTAGCAAAAGCTTTAAATACTGAAAAGGGTTTGTGTGGTGCTAAATCGTGAGCCTACAACAAAAGGCTTTAATGAGCTAGAGACAAATCTGTGCAGTGAATAAACTTGTGCTATATTTAACCCATTTCTGATATCCCATTAACTGGTATTGTCAGGGGGCATATATATAGCTGTTGTGTGCACAATAAGTATAGTTTCTCCTAAAAGCTACTTAACAAGTGATAGCTTTCGACAGCCTTTAGACTTTTATAGCTTCAGTTATATTTTCACTTCTTTGACACAGTAAGCATTAGTTCTCGTGCTCTACTCTACAGCACTTAAAAGTCATTCAGCAAGCCTGAAAGGAATACTGCATGAGTCACTGTACTGTATTCTGAACATTGTAGCCTCCGTTCCAGCTGTTTCTGAGTTTTTCCAGTGACCATCTCGACACTGGTTCAGCTAGATTACCTCTGCGGAAGTCTTACAGCAAAAGTGCATTTTTTTCTAGGTGGACCCATGGTTTAATACAACAGCACAATAGTCTTTGAACACCCATGCCTCTCGGGTCTAGAAGGCAGTGCAATAGTCGTCTTATATATAATGTATATAATATATAATATCTAGTATTACAGAATGAGCTACTCTTCTTACGTTTTGCTCAGTAAATGTCTGTATAGGGCGAATGGTACCCTGGAGATCTTTAAAAAGCTCCAGTGGGGTGGAGATAAAGCCAACCAATAGCAAAGATCTATTAAGGATGAAGGCGTCAAGCTTGTAGCCATTGTTTGTAACACTGGCAATACACACATACTGTAGTTAAAAAGACCTGCATATGTTAAGGAGTCAGTGCACATCAATATGGACAAAAATTACATTTCAGTAGGCAGTGTTGCTTAAAGGAAGAGAGAGAGAGAGAGAGAGAGAGAGAGAGAGAGAGAGAGCGAGAGAGAGCGAGAGTCTGAAAGGGTTTAAAGAGTGTGTGATTATGAAAAGGCCGAGGACTCACCGCTTGGCAGAAAATTGGGTATTTGATGCGGTTGATGCCTCCGGCAAACACAGCGAACGTCAGAGCTGTGTGGAAACAGAAGTTCAGGAGCATGTGCCATCCTTTCCGGCTGATCCGGATTGTACTGTTACAGAAAGAGCATATAACACAGTTGTGTGTGGGCTGTGGTGTACACTTTAAAGCTTTAATCAAGAACTTCTCTAGCTGAAAAGCTCAATCAAATGCAGTGCAGTGTAAGGGGCTGGTGTTCATTCAATAAGACTCTGCTGCAGATTGTTCAAAACCGATTCTTTTTAGCATCTGCTGAGTTTTTTTTTTTCTTTATTCCCCATGCTCACTAAGTTTATGATTAATGGTAAACATGTATTTTAGTGCGCTGGCATCTTAGTGGCACCATTTCTCATGCATTAGTCATTTACACTCACCATTTATTTATACTGCTGTCTATTTTATATGAGTCATAAGTATATTTATTCTAAATATTTTCTTTAAAAATATCATATTTTACCTATTAAGGGAATCATGTTATAAAATCACACTAACATTATGTGCATCCTATGCTTCACTTAGGCAGCATAGTGGCTTAGTGCTTAGCACTGTCGCCTTGCACCAGCAGGGTCCGGGTTCGATTTCCTCCCTCAGGGTCTGTGTGCATAGAGCTTGCATGTTCTCCCCATGCTTTGGTTGTTCTTCTATGTGGCATCTATTCTCTCATTTGAAATCTTTTTCTATAATTACTCAGTCATTCAGTATATTTATTGACCATCAACTATATTATGTCCACTGTTATGATTTCCAGATTCTTTATGGTAGTAATTGAATTGTTTGTAGAAATACTGTATGATGTTAAACTGTTCACTCAAATTAGAAGTGGTGAGCCAAGTGAGTCCTACCACTGATGGGTCAAAACAAAGGAAATTGTCAACTAAATTACCCAGTAGTGAACATAATCAATCAGGAAAAAAAAATGTTTAAGCTTTGCAACTAGCAGATATGTTACAATAAAGGAATTTACTAACTCGAACACACTATTTATTCTATTGAGAGAGAACATGAAATGTACCCCATATTATAGAATGTCTCTTTACAGAATGTTGTAAAAATAACTAACAAAAACATTTAATCGATTAGTAAATCAATCAAATAGCCACTCTTTTTACTAACTAGACATGCGATTATGTTTGCATAGAATTTAATTGCGCACTCATGAGCATGTTTTAAAAAACGCACAATGGCACTCACTCACTCATCTTCTATACCACTTTATCCTGTATTCAGGGTCGCGAGGGCCTGGAGCCTATCCCAGGAGGCTTAGGGCACGAGGCAGGGTACACCCTGGACAGGGCGCCAATCCATCGCAGGGCACACACACACATACACACACACTCACTCTCACTCTACGGGCAATTTGGGAACACCAGTTAGCCTAACCTAACCTAAGATCCTAGATGATCGTCAGTTTCTAAAAAGCTCAAAACAGCCGATCTGGCAACAACAACAACTATGTTATAGTTGAGGTCAATGTGATTCTTCCCACCCATTTGGTTGTTTGAAATGAACATTAATAAAAGCTCTTGATGTGTAACTGCTTTGTGATGTCTGATCGGATAATTGCGTGAAATGAAGGGGGCTGATGCGTTCCTGGTAAAGTATTTGGTAAACGAATATTAAAATAACAACTCAATAAGACTGCTACAATACCAATTATTGCAGAAAAACCATGTTGCCATACAATATGTATGTCAGGAGGCTTAGGGCATGAGGCAGGGTACACTCTGGACAGGCCGCCAATCCATCGCAGGGCACACACACATACACACACTCACACTTTAACTTTACGGGCAATTTGGGAACACCAATTAGCCTAACCTGCATATCTTTGGACTGTGGGTTGAAACCGGAGGACCCGGAGGAAACCCACCAAGCACGGGGAGAACATGCAAACTCCATGCACACAGAGTGCTAACCACTACACTACCGTGCCACCACGCACAGTGGCATCTGTTGAATTTTGAAATGAACTAAAATTTTCACGCATTACTGTCGATTGTGCGGAATAAAGGTGTGAGATTGCGTTTATTCCGCAGATTTCAATTGCACATTCATAAGCATGATGACTTTTCATATTTAAAAAATGTACAGCGCCACCTATTGAATTCCGAGATGAACTAATGATTTTTTCAAGGTGATTTTTTTTTAATGATATAAATTTTTTTTTAAAGTAGCTTTAAATGGGGCGATAGTGATAAACAGAGCTTATATGTTACCTCAAGCTCGGCCAAATAAACTGGTGAACAACCCATTAAAATTCATCAGTAGTTTCTACGTGATGCATCACTCATCTCATGTCTCCCAAATAATGTTTTAGTACAGAAACACCGACTTTACAGTTTTATTTTATGTAATAGATAGATGTGAGTAGAAAAGCATTCCCAGTGTTGAATTAACACACAGGGTGTTGAAATAGCACCCTACAGTGTATATATTGGTCCAGTTGGACTCATATGAGCTTTCGTTCTATAAAGAGCGGTTCATTTAGTTTTACTGTAGACTCCCTGGACATTTTCCTCTGACCTTTATTATCACCAAGGTGTTTCCTCCTACAGGACTGTATCTTCACATTTGTGCACTGTTCTGTATAAACTGTGGTGCATGAAGCTCCTAGATGATTATCAGCTTCTAAAAAACTCAAAACAGCCGATCTGGCAACCACAACAACTATGTTATATTACATTAATAAAAGCTCTTGATGTGTATCTGCTTTGTGATGTCTGAGCGGATAATTGCATGAAATGAAGGGGGCCAACGCGTTCCTGGTAAAGTACTTGGTAAGCGAATATTAAAATAAAAACTCAATAAGACTGCTACAATACCAATTATTACATAAAAACCATGTTGCCATACAATATGTTAACCAGCAGGCTATTACGCCACTCTCGTTCTTTTCTTACAGTTACTATTTAAGTTTGGTTTCTGGAAATGACAACAAATCTCCCCAAATAGTACACTATACTAGACTATATAGTTTCTCTCTGTCTATAAATTTGCTCTGCAGAGCCAGGAGAAATTGTAAGTTTCAGTAGGGCATTCAGTATTAACCTGGCATCCCAACTAGAACTCCATATGTATGTTTG
The DNA here is from genome assembly GCA_030068275.1 of Clarias platycephalus. Taxonomy (NCBI): domain Eukaryota; kingdom Metazoa; phylum Chordata; class Actinopteri; order Siluriformes; family Clariidae; genus Clarias; species Clarias platycephalus. The sequence continues at coordinate 8,315,281 of JAQQZT010000039.1, read as the reverse complement.
TTTTAATATGAGTAGGAGTGTATGAGTGTATGGGTGGGCACGGTAACGAGAAGGCAGCAGTAAGACAGCAGGAACAGGCACATCTATTATCTTCAGCCTAAAATTGTCCTAGGAAAAGAACGAAGGTGACACCAGGGTGTAAAATAATATTATCTAATCTGAATAAGAGAAAGCCAGAGCGAGAAGCAAAAGTGTGTGGATCAGTATCTACACTTCAGAAGTCTGTGGGCATTGATGAGTGTGTAGACACAGGGACACAGCTCCCATCTCAATGACTAAGGCAGTCTGTTAGACAGGCCTGACTCATAGCGAACCAGTTTAAAGAAAACAACTGAAGAAAAAAGATGAGGAAAAAAGATGAAAGCTGAGGAAAGAGGTGGTGAGATCATCAAATCAAGACAGTTCACTTCAGTTTTAATGTCTTATTCCAGCTCATAAAAAAAAAGGCTAGGCAGAAGTATGAATGAACCACATGGTTCTGGTGGATACGGAAAGGGGTACGAGCACATGAAAACGGGAGCACATTAAAAATGTGCGTGCAAAACATGGATTGAGTAGCGTGTAGCGTGCAAAACATGCTGTGGTCACATACTGTACTCACAATCAGCGTGAATTAGTGTTCGGTCTACTAACATTGGGATTGCCTAATGGTGGTGATGGTGAGATCTTCTAAACTTACTCTGCATGAGAAACAGACTGAGGTTTAAACCATCAAAAGGAGCCACTATGCTCAGGACTAAGGAAGAAATGCAAGTTCAGTAACAAACATGATGTATAATTATTATAATAATTATTATTATTGTGTCATTGTGTTAAGTGTTATTTATTTGTTTAAGCACAGTTCAATAGTGTGATCAATGATCGCATTAATTCTTCTGTTACAATTTATTTATTTAAGTAATGTAAAAATATATCTGTGGATAGAGTAAGGTAGTTGCTTTGTATAACAGTGTTAATTATTGCATTCCTTTTATATAATAAACTGTATTTGGCTTTGAAATATTTGGCAAATGCAAAAAAAGTGCAAAATTATTGTATAGTGTTGTGAAGGCAGAAAGCTATAGATTACCAAAAATGTTCTTCAATCCAGCTTTAAATTGTCTTGAAATATTGTAAATGTTGGCATAAAAATAAATAAAAATAAGAACTAGCACTCTACAGTAGGTTGCCTTATTCACTCACCGGTCTAGTTGTTTTGTTGCTAATTTGCATACCTGAAATTTCCTTAAAATAGACTTAAAATGAAATGCATTATTTAAAAAAAACTATTTAACACATTTGTCTTTCTGTGATTTTGACTCTGTTTGGATCAATTCCAAAATGTCCTCAAATTATCTGCCGGGTACGATCAATCTTATAGACTTTCAACCACGTGTTGCTGAGTCGCACTAATGAGAATCTTGGGAACAGACCCAAGTACTAAAGCTAAAAAAGTCACTTGTACTTCTTAAGGTTTGGTGGAAAACACAATTTATATTTTGTGTTTTCCGAAATCAACACAAGGCCAAACTGATGTGTCCAGCACAACTAATTTGTGTATGAATTCTTTCCCCTTGTAGTTCAAGTAAATTTGCTGTGTTTTTAGGGTCAATGTCTTGTTGAAACACTTAATCTTGTCCAGGTTTCAACCTTCTAGTTGAGGTTTTACTGAAGAATTCTGACATTCCTTCTTTATGATTCACTTTGTTCACTGCACCAGTAACCTTGGCAGTAAAACAGCCTCAAAGCACAACACTACCACCACCGTGCTTAACAGCTTGGGTTGACTACCTTGCCTCCACTGCCCTCAAACATGGTTCTTTTGAAACCTTTTCTCCAGAAGCCTTTTTCTTTGTCCATGTGTTCATCTGCAAACTAGAGTCTAAAGAATTGGAGGTATTTTGGAGCAAGGGCTGCTTTCTTGGATAGTGGCATTTCAGATCCATGGGGATGCCGCCGTCGCCCTCGGCTTGCTCATCAGGGACATTCTCACAATCTCATTATTATTCAAACACTTTTTTCCTCACTCATACACACTTCCATAAATTTTCTTTTTATTTTGTGAAGCTGCTTTAAAAAGCGCTATATAAATAAAATAAAAAATGTTCAGCTTGATTGACTGTAGACACTGATGTTTCCTAAGCCTGGGTTGTTCCTGGGTTTTTCCTGACTGACTCAATTTCCTCTCAGCTGAGGATTTCTTTTTACAGACATTGGAAAAGTGGCTACGCCTCCTAATACCATGAACTTACTTACAAATGATCTTGGAATATACACTTGTTTAGAAATGGCTCCATGAGACATTCCTGTCTTATGTAAGTCTACCATCCTCTTTTTTAGATCTGCACTGACCCCTTTGGGATTTCCACACATTCTATGTGACTGTAAAGTGTTGTCGAAAAAAAAACTCTTTTTATGTTGGCACAGAGATGTTAAGACCCGAAGACAATCACTTAAAAGATCACTTAAAGAAAGTTGGGTAGTCTTGGTCTTGGCAAAATAAAATAAAAATTTCTGGACCAGTGAATTAAGAATATCTGTATTTATTACCATGTACGTACTGTACAGTACGAGTTGTCTTGATGTCAGAAAACCCAAAATGAATTAAACCTTGCTTGAAATTCTTGTTTTCTTTACCTTTTAAGAATGCATGTGATTTAACCATTTCACCACAAAAAGATTTTTTTTTAAATTTTATATCTCCCTAATTTAGTCGTGTCCAATTCCTCCCCGTCACTAGGGGGCTCCCACATTAAGGCTACTACCACCACTCAGC
>JAQQZT010000039.1:8268048-8279947 GCA_030068275.1 Clarias platycephalus | reverse complement strand
GAACATGTCCAAACCACCTCAATCTGGCCTCTCTGACTTTATCTCCAAAACATCTAACATGGGTTGTCCCTCTGATAAACTCATTCTTGATCCTATCCATCACTGTATATTAATATACACTGATCAGTCATGACATTAACACCGCAGACAGGTGAACTGAATAACACTGATTATCTATATTCCACTAAACTGGTATCAGGATCATGGACACACAGGCTTACCTATGCTTTTGTGGACCAAGGGCTAGCCTGTCTGATTCTATTCAACAGAAAAGATAAAGCAGCACATACTGACAAAAAAAAAGTAAATGCTGGCCACGGCAGCTCAGGTATCGCAGTCTTACATGCAAAGGGCCCAGCAGACAAAGAGTTCAAGGTTGTTGACCCAGCCTCCAAATTTACCAGATCCCAATCCAATTGAGCAGCTATGGAATATGCTGAACAAACATCCCTGATCCATGGGATCCATGGAATCCCCACCCCAAGCTCCACTCTGCAACCCACAGCACACAAAAGATCTACTGCCTACCTCCCAGTGCTAGACACCACAGGTCCCATGAAGCTACAACCTAAGGGACCAGAGGGGAACCTAAAACCTAGGTGGTCATACTGTTAATAGACAACATTATGGTTATTCAGTGTATATCTAGACCCAGATCTCACTTAGGGTCACTTTCCAATTATGCAGCTGGGCTGCAACTGTCTCACCGTTCCTACATAAAATGAAGTAAGCTACCTTTAAACTCTAATTGTTTAATTCCGGTGTGGTTAAGCCAGGGTTCAGCAGAGTTTGATCAAATTGTTGCCCAAACACCCATTTTCATTTACCAGTTGATTATTAGGTGTTTTCAGCAAGGAAATTGCCAAACTGCTGGACCCAGGTCCTCTGAGAACAGAGTTGATCACTGCTGCTTTTAAAAAGCATGGCTTTGGTGCTGTTTACTGATGACAAGATGCTGAAACAAATAAGCAGAAGTGAGACTGAGAGTTTGTCATGGTGATGGAGAGAGACAATTCTCGAGAAGAGTGACTCAGCCTTTTGCTCCACCCCAACATTACTGCTGCACTGCCAGGAAGACACATTCAAGCCAGCATGCTCTCATTATTATAAATTGACATAAGCAAACTCATAAGGAAAGTTGCATGTGGTTATGGTTGGGGTGATGTGGAATAGTAGGAGTCCTTGCCAACAAAACTGTTCACTCTCGTTTATACCACTTCACATTTTTTTTTTGAGGAAAGTGAGTTAGTTAGCTGGAGTGGAGCAGCTGTAGCTGTCCATGGTGCTGAATAAGTACCTAAAAGGTGGTCTGAGACTAGATTACCAGAGCATAATCCGTCCCCTATTATAAGCTAAATCATATCCTGGTGAAAATATCAACTTAAAATTGTGAAGATAAAAGTCGATTTTAATTCTGTATATAAGAGAATCCTTTATGACTTTTCTTTAAATCAGTGTTAACATTTAAAGCTTCATGAAATATCACTTGAGCAAGAGCAAAATAAAAATCATTACAGACAACTCAAAGACAATCGTCGTTGACTCACCAGCAGATAAAAAGAAAGCCTTGAGAATAACACGAACTCCTTAGTAACCTAAGCTTGAGCAAAAATAATGGTCAAATGCAAAATTCAGCTAAATCTCACCCACAGATATCTACCTCCTCCATCAGATTACACTTGCCAATACTGCCTGCTGCTACTAGAATTTCTAAATCAATAAGCAATTTCCTATCAGCTGTGATCAGCAGATGGGGGCTGCAGGACTAGCACGTGGGTTTTGTGGCCTGCGTGAGAAAGGAGGGGGTAGTCAAGGTGAAGGACATAGCCAATTGTACAAAAGACAGCACAAGATCAGTCTCTGCTCTTGACCACCAGAAAAACCATGGCATTCTGTCCTCATCCACCTCCACACACACACACACACACTGAAGTTCATCAGACGTTCTATTTTGCCATCTATCCCACAGTGTGTTGAACTACATGGTTTAAATTAGACTTTGTTGCAAGATACTGCTTTTATCGTCAGGTGACAAGGCTAAACATTATGACAGATTACAACAACTGATAAAAAGAAAATTAATACTTTCAACTGTGCCGTACTACGTTGTCTTTTATTGCCATACGCGAGGGAATGATTATTCAATGTTTTTTTTTTTTTTAAGAATCTTCTCAGTGAGATTTATTAAGAGGAATGTCAGCAGTAATATATTTGAATAGTTGATGTCTGTTATAGCCGATCATATTTTATAATAGGCAGTGAAGAGTAAAACAGGTTTTTAAAAAAGAATTGTAGCTCAGATCTAATCATGAAAGAAATATAAGCGTTTGACTTCTGGTCAGAGCGTATTTAAAGAATATTCAAGGCTAAACACTTTTCACACAATAGACGATTGTGGAATGTAAGAGACCAGAACACAGCATCTGGGCGCTGATCGTCGGAAAACGAGAAAACAATCGCCCTTGAACGGACGATATGATGCTGAATGGAGCTGAGCAACAGGTTCGGCAGTTCATTGCAGCGACAAGCAAGCAAGCAAACAAACAAACAGAAAATAAATATTTAAAAACAGGACTACACAACGAAACAGAGTGATGTCGCGAATCGGTTTAAAGGGCTCTCTTTTCTCGGGCACTGCGCAGAGGAAGGACTGCGGGTGTGGTGACTGCATTAGCAAGCGCACTATCCTGAGCGCCTCTCTCTCTCTCTCTCTCTCTCTCTCTCACTCACACACACACACACACACACAAGCACACACACACTCACGCGCGCGCACACTCATACGCACACTCACGCGCGGGCGGTCTCTCTCTCTCTCTCTCTCTCTCTCTCACACACACTCACTCACTCACGATATATGGTGCACGGTATAGGGCAGGCACAAACAGACGCACAAGATCAAAGAACATACTATACATAGTATAACATTATGTGCATTATGTATACATAGTATACAGATGTTTAATCTCTAACGTTTAACAGCAAAACAGCAAGTGAGAGAGAGAGAGAGAGAGAGAGAGAGAGAGAGAGGTGATATTTTCCAATGAGTGCCAACAATCACTAATGCTTCACTTCCATTTTCTAAATCGCCTCATGGGATCACTTTTGTTCAGGTGATGACAGCCGTATGACAGGACCCCGCATCTCTCTCTCTCTCTCTCTCTCTCTCTCTCTCTTTGGAGATTAAACATCCAAACACACACACACACACACACACACACACACACACACACACTGCCAGAGCCAAGAACACCAACTAAACCAAACTCACATCAGCCAACATCTTTGTATGCCACGCACACGCTCACACACGACCAGCGCTTTATACCTCCACATCAGCCCATTTCACCGAAGCAACAGTCAGAGAGAAACACCAAAGTGCTCACTATATTCCCTCATACGTTTATCACAAATCACAGCAGTGACCGACCTCCCAGTCTATCGAATCCCAGTCGTCGGTGAACATCCGGCGGGCTTGAGCTCGTCCCAAAGCGGACGAGGCGCGACGGCACTACGGAGCGACCGGGAGACGTGGTGATGATGATGATGGTGATGATGATGATGAATACGATGACGATGATGATGCCATTGCGCCGCCGTTGGTGTTACAGTCATGAAAGCGATTGTATATGGAGCGTCCGCATCCGCAGTCCGGTGTAGCAGAGTGAGAGCACAAGTGCAGCCGGAGAGCGGCATGGAGGCGACGCTGCTACAGCTGCTGCTTCTCTTCACCGACAGCAGCGTTATTACGGGGCGGCGCGGCGCGGCTGCAGCCAATTAGCGCTCCGCGTTGCGCACGCGGCAGGCGGAACACCGAGCCACGGAGCGCTCCAGCTTTTTTTTCTCCCCCTCCGCTTTGCAGCGGCTTCGATTCGATCTGGACTGCCGAGAAACACGACAGGGGAAAGTGGGCGGCGGGGAAGTTTGTCACAGTTCCATGAACAGATGCGAGGGCGTCAATCTTTAAGCGGATGCGCTTTTGAGTGACTTTTTTTTCCCTCCCCCCCCACAGAGAACATCTTCATCTATGAATTTCAATGAGAACAGTGACGTGCTCATGATGTACACGTGACGTAGAGGTTTTTATTATTTTTTATTTTTTTGGTTGCCAATTATGACTCCTAAGAAGATGTATCCACATTCGGCATTTTCAAAAGTAACCTATGTCTATACAACCATGCGTGCAGTTGGAAACCTGTAACCAGCACAGCAGCAAATAAAGCGACAAGCAACGGCTTACCATGAGCACGGCGAAGTTTTTATGCTGCGTGCAGTGTACAGTAGTGGTGTTGCCCGTCGAGCCCGTTATGTGGCAGCCCTCCGCCCGCCAGCCTCCGTGTCCATCCAGCAGGTCGAAATCCCAGTAGGCTGCAGTGGGATCTGCACCTAGAACCCAGTGCCTCAGGGTGATAACGACGGGCTGAATGGAGCTATCGAGACTGCAGCCATCTACAAAATATAATAAATAAATAAGTAAAAAAGCAACATGTTGCATCGAGACCTTAGGTGCAACATTATTGTATTCTGAACGCGCGCAAATGCGCACCCTCTCTCTCTCTCTCTCTCTCTCTGTCTCGGTGTGTGTATGGTTGAGTCTCAGACACCTGTTTATGGTGTAAAATGGTAAACCTTAAGCTTTTATCTTAACAGTTTGGTGTACTTTGCAACTAATAGTGTGTAAATTGAAATGGCTCATGATGTAAACCCTTACATGCTGCATCATTTAAAACATTCTTAATTGTGATACAACTGCTTACTATTATTATTGTTGTTATTGTTTTATTTTCTACCCCAAAACCTAAACAGTCAGTCAGAATGATATTTAAATGAGCTGTCGGGGCCGGTGGCGCATTTCCAACCTATTAACCAATTACGTCCTGCGCACATGAACTAAATGCTATGGCCATAAATCTCCCCCTTACCTAATTTGACGAAAGCGACCGGAGTGGCCACGCTCCTCCGCTTGCCGTCGTCTGCCAAGCTGGACGAGTTCCCCGTGCATGGAAAGAGTTTTCCATTGCGAAATACAATCAGCTGCAGTCTGCAGGTCGAGTTATCAACAGATCGTAAGGCGGAGGCGCGCACTGAGCCAGCCAGCGGTAAATGAATGGAGGCGACAGCCACTGCGCTCTGTAAACGAAATGACACAGGGGGGAAACGGATATTACACAGCGGCATGCGCCAAATCGACGTGCACAGGTGTTAAAAGACTCATCAGACTAAACTGGTCTGCACGTACATGACAGACAGATCCCCCTTTAAGTTTTAAGGTGAGGATACCCAGCTTGGCCGAGTTGTAAGCATGAGCAATTTGAGGATGATCCGATTCCATACCTGACTTTTTCTTGAAGTGACTCGGGGGGTCGAGTCGATTCTCAAGCCTTGGATAAATTTAAAGTACGTCAAAGTGAGCTGTTTTTTCTTTTCTTTTTTCTTGTCATGCAAGGAGCCAGTGTATTATTCCGGAAAGCGCTCTGAGAAGTAAATCATGCGAATCAGATTACACTTGGATTCGATTCAAGTTGAAAAGAATCGAATCAGTAAATTGAGTGCACACAGAGCTCCCCGCCGCCGCGGCGGAAATGGTTCCTACCGCCATTGTTAGGCTAGACACATAGCTACAGAAAGCAAAAATGTTCTCCTGGCTCCATAACTTCTGTAATATATATATTTTTTGATTCACTGTATATTGACTTGTCAAAGTCAATAACAAGGAACATTTACTGAACTGGAATTTTGACTGTTACTATGGAAAGGCACAAATATGTTAAAAGTAATTCAGTATTAAGGTACTGTATTTCAGGTGAAAAAACTAAACAAAAACAAAGAATATAGCTTGAATCTGCATTGTTTTTCCCTATAACCTTGGATGAAGTAACGACACGCTCACTGCCACATTTAACAATAGGCTTTCACTCAAGGAAAAAAAAAAGTTATTATTTTTTAAAGAAGGCAGCAATGGAAAGCACTGAATGGGCTGCACTTTAGCTTGTTATTTGGGCCATACCATTTATAATGCCTTTAGAAGGTATTTCCCTCCCCTGAAAGGAGCTGGTAGTGTCTCTTGAATGATCTTTTAGTCCAAAGCTTTTAAGGGACAACAATATTCATGTCTCATATAAAGATACAAAAACATTTAAAGGTTCAAATAAATGGGACCGCTCCAGGTACTAGAAAACATGCCTCTTGGTACATTTATTTTTGACAATGTAACATATACTACCAATTTCAATACAACTAGTAGTGCAATAATACTACTCATCTCAAAGAGTATTTTGCAGTCATACCCATTTGCAATTCAATATTATCAATACGCAGCTCCTTCATTTAAAAAATATATTATTTATTTATTTATTCATTAATTTATTTACATGACCTGTACCTTCACCCTTTGGCGAATTATTCAATGATGCTAGTCTTTAGTATAACTACTCTAGAAAGCTAAGAAAGCATAAGGTATAATTTTGTGTAGTTTCAAAGACTTCTATAATACCACAGCAAATGGTCAATGACCATAAAAACAACTGTGACTAAACCATACATGTTGGCCCTTCTACATGCTTCATTTTGAGTGTCTGAATTCCTTATATTTAGGTGACTTAGAAAGACAATAACCATAAGGTGAATCATATGTGTTTCAACAAGCAAAACAAAAATCTTTACAGTTTTTCCTCTCAGAAACCTAGCAATGCTCACTTTGCTTAGAAGATCTGGTTGCTGCAGAAACACTGTAAGGAACAACATGCTGAGGTCAGCACTCTAAAGATTCAGAAGAGTGTGTGCTTGTGTGTTTGTTTGTGTGTGTATGCTTGCTAGAAGGCAGTGAAATTTTTCGTTCACAGAACTGGTCAATTACTACGTCACTATATTTCAATCTCTGAGAGAATGAATGAGAGCGAGCTTTCTGACTCATAGTTATAGCTCAGCACTGACTCACTCTTCCTGGAAAAAAGTGATCCCTCAACAGTTTTCTGGCAAGATAAGGGTCCCAAAAACCTTACACGAAAACTCTATAAAGTGAAGCCACTCAAGTTCTACATAAGAATGCTTAGGGCTCTCCCCAGAGCAACAAACCAAAAAAAAAATCCCTCAATCCCCAAGGGATTTTTTTTCCTTTCCCCACAGAGCATGCTTTGGCCAGTCAAAACATTTCACAGCTTCTCACATTAAAAATGAAGCAGATGGGGTGCTGCAATTATTAATGAAACTCCATGCTTTTTGAATTACTTGCCTTATTGAGTTCACTCGTATACTGTTTGTTCTGAATGCTTGTAGAAACGCACCACAAAACACCTTTATACCCTTTGTGACTGATACTTGTAATTTTGCTGCAGCTGTTTGCAGCCATACAGCAATAAAGTACGGTAATAAACATATTAAATATTAATTGGTGAGACAAGAGTAATCTTTCTTGGATGGGACAGAGCCTGAATGCCATTATTATACGTTAATGCCTTTTTAAAACCCTCAACAATATACTTGTCCACTGAATTATTGTAAAATGACTAAGAATAACATGTTTCTTAAGATCAGTTTTTATAAAAATTTCTTTACAAATGAGAGCAGTCCATGGTTAGCCAGGCTTGTAGGCTATTTTGTTGTTGACTTGTCTAACACTTAAGAAGTCATTAATTTCCATCAGTGATGTGGTGTGTACATTAACAGACAATGATGAGAAAAACAGAAGGGATCGATGTCTACACATACACCAGTATTTAATTCACAATGTCCTTAAGGTTTTAAAGGGTTTAAAAGAATGTTGAATCTATTTTACCTTAGAAAATCTCAGCAAGAAATGATTTATTTAAAGCTTGCCATACAGGCCACAAGGGCAAACCCATACATGATATGTTTTATTAATCCAAGTGGTGATGACTCAATATTTTGCAGAGTAAGGTAGTCTGAGGTGAGACTGGGCAGATGATTATCTCTGCTTCTGAATATGAGGGTTACAGGGGGTTGCAATCAGAAATGTAGACTGGTCATTTGTACATTCGGGTGACAGCATGGCTTGGACCAGAAAAAACATACGATGGTATCTCCTGATAAATTACATTAGATGGTATCTTTCTGATATATTTTGTGGATATTACCTATTTCTTAAAAATAAATGTAAATACATTTACAATTTATACAAAATCTTTTCAGGAATTTAATGTTATATTTTAAATCCTCATCAACATGTATTGAATCATCTATCAGATAAAGAAATTATGTCATTTTGTCCACTCCTAGTATGTGAAGATTTACAGCTGATATGTTAAAATTGTGATAACAAGAATACATTAGTCCATGTACATTCTATAAGTAAAATGTTTGTGCATATTGTTAATTGCATTGGCAGCATGCTGTGCTATGGGAGGAAAACAGCGTTGTTACAGATTATTTTTCTATAACAGCATGTCCTTACTGCTGTGCTATATATGAATTTTTTTGTCTGAAAATTTGTGTCTTGAAAGACTTTTTCTATATTCATAAACAAAAAATTGACCTGGTCTCCAAAAAAATAAAATAAATAAATAATCTTGTTAAAAGATCGATAATAAAGCTCGTCTGAAATTAAGGAACAATTACACTTTATATTATACTGAGAAAGAACCTCATTTTTCACACTGAATAAGAACAAAATTATTTGCACATCAGTCTTATTAATGATTAAACAAGAAATATGGTATTAAACATATTTAATATCCTATGAATGTATACATATCTTAACATAAACACTAACTAATGTTCAACTCAATCATAGAACTGATTATAATTTGTGTTGTTTACTGCACTTTTATAAGAAATACCCTGAGAGATGTACAGAAGAGTCCTTTGGAGTTTTGGAGTCTTGATCAAAAAGTCATCCTCTTGCTATCTCACTTGGTCAGGGACTTAGAATAACAACAGGAACGTTTTGGTGCATAGCATTTAAAACATGTAAAACATGTTACTGCCAAAGAAAATTAGTGTTTGGTAGTCCTGAGTGACTTATGCAAACATTCATACCCAATTACACTAGAAGACTAGAAGAATGAAACTTGTATCCTTTTTTTCTTTTTTTTGGTGAATTCACTACGAAATAATGAAGAATATGAGCTCTGCCACATTTAAGTTGTCAGATCTTTCCGCTTCTTATGCTGGAAGTATTTAATGTAACTAAGTTAACCACAGATTTGGTTTATTTCATTAAAGTAATAACAGAAGATAACGCTTAAATAGCATAAAAAGCTGATGCGATCATATTAGCTGTCAAATTATTATTTTAGCATAATATCATATTTCATTCTATTACGTGTAAAAACAATAACTATATTATACTTACATTATAAAAGTTTAGTTGCTTAAAAACAGCTTTCCCCTGAATGCAAGCTTATCTCATGCCATTATCTCAACAACAACAACAAAAAAAAAGACACGTAAGAAAGCAGGAGTAGAAGACAGAGCCAGAGACAGAATTGAGAAGGAGATTCTAAAGCAATTTAGGGAGAGGGTGTTTATTATTGCAGACCCACTGCGCTTTTTATTGGCAGGAATAATTGAGAACAGCACTGAATATTTTGTACGTCTTTTTGAGCCAGCTGTCAGGTTCAATAGCCATTCCCCAGATAATTAATTGCGTTTAGATGTTCTGAATACCCAATTCACAGTATATTATTGGAAATAAAGGCATCACACTGGTGTAATGAAACAATGTGCTGGCACTGCCATTTGAGATTTGCTGCCTACAACAACAAAAACAAAAATAAGTGTGAAGCTTCAGGACTAAAGGCATAAACAGTTCATTACTCAGCACTCAGCGACTGACTATTAAAGCCCGTGGACTAGATCTTTGTTAAAAATAGATTAAAACATGCTCTGAATGATATACCGTTTTTGCTTTCTTCAGTGTGGTTCGTTGAAAAACCTGGTGTACAGTAGTTCCTGTTATGGAAGTTCTAAGCAACCATTAATTTAAATTTTTTATTTAACTACACTTATTCTTCCCTGAAAAAGAACAGCATGTGAGAGTTCTGCTCTGTCCAATCCTTTAAATTTCACACTATGAATAAAGTGCTAGAATATGTAAATAGGTAATGATTACTAGATCATAAGTAAAGAAGCACTGAAAGTAGACTATACTATACAGTAGGCTTTTTCTAACTCTTAAAAAACAATCTATAAAACAAAATCAAAAACAAAAAAAGAAGATTTATTCTATTCTGCATCAAGGGATATTCATTGTCCAAGTCACTGTTCTCGCCAATCAGCTACAACATTCGTTTAAGTGAAATGAAATGAAATTTTATTAATGACCATTATATTTTAACAATGGTCATATTCACAAAGCAGCTTTACAGAATTAAAAATGGAAATGAATTAAAGAAGTGTAAGGACAAAAGTGTCATTTATTGTTATTAGTTTATTCCTGATGAGCAAGCCAGGGGCGACCCATCAGATAGAATGACCATTAAAATCATCTGCTCAATATTGTATATAGGTGTTACAGTACCGTCTAGGTGAATGTCAGAACCCAGAGTTTCCCAGTCGAACACTTCCCAGATCATCACACTGCTCCTGCTGACTTGCCTTCTTCTCCAGGTACACAACACATACACCCACATGATATAAGAGAAAACGTGATTCAACAGACCAGGCCACCTTCTTCAATTGCTCCATGGCCCAGTTCTAATACTCACGTGCCTTTGTGTAGATGCTTTCAGCAGTGGGCCTGGGTCAGCACGGGCTGCGCCTATGATGACATTGTGTGTCATGACACCTTTTAACCATAGCCAGCTTTTCTGCAATTTGTGCTACAGTTGTCCTTCTGTGGGATCAAACCAGACAGACTAGGCTTTGCTCTCCATGTGCATCAGTACGCTTTGGGTGCCCATGACCCCGACATGGGTTTAATTGTAGTCCTTCCTTGGACCAGAAAATTCCTTACCCTTGACCATCTTTCAACTTCAAGAAATGAAAGTTTTCTGTTTAAAATGTAGGTGCACTCTTTAAAAGTAAAACATGTAAACCTCAGTTCTTCAGGATATTATAAACCCTACAGTTGTTGTGTCAGAAAGGGTTCCATGCAGAATCTTCATCAGAGGCCACATGTTTTTAATCATTCTGATAACAGTAATTTTTTTTTATGTAAGGGTGTGACATTTACTGTAGTCCATCTAGGGACTATGAAGTAATAATTGCATTTATTCCCATTTTTACAAACATGGTCGAACCTCTGGTCAACACTCATAGCTCATTCACACACTACGGGCAATTTGGGAACGCCAATTAGCCTAATCTGCATGTCTTTGGACTGTGGGATGAAACCGGAGGAAACCCACCAAGCCCGGGGAGAACTTGCAAACTCCATGCACACAGATGCCGAGGCGGGAATTGAACCTGAAGCTGCACAGTACTTAATGAATAACAAATGGGTCAGATCATTCATTAACTGTAGCAGTGAGTTTACATACATTTCTTTTAAATGATATAATGAAATTTGTACCACTGTAAAAGTTTTAGGAAATCCTCCAGTGATGGATGTAAACTGATTTAATAGGGACTTACGGTAAAGTTTTACAGCATGGTGTATTATTGTATTATCTGCATTATGCCATTATCACTTTATCATCTTATCAGTAAGATATTTTTTTCACATATTAACAACTTTTTTCTCCTTTCCTGGTATCACAATTTGATAATTTGAAAATGCATCTGCACACGTGCAACAAAAAAAAAGAGAGAGGAAAAAAGTGCGCGCACACACACACACACACACACACACACACACACACACACACACGCACACACACACACACACACACGTGTGCACACACACACACACACACGTGTGCACACACACACACACACGTGTGCACACACACACACACACACACACACACACACACACACACACACACACACACACACACAC
>JAQQZT010000039.1:8253253-8267948 GCA_030068275.1 Clarias platycephalus | reverse complement strand
CACACACACACACACACACACACACACACACACACACACACACACACACACACACACACACACACAGTACATTAGATAATGTAACCTTCAAGCAGCCCATTTTTCTCCTTGTGCCTTTGTAAATTTACGAGGCAGCGCCAAACAAGGCACGGCATCTCCATCTCCACTTCCAACATCTCCATGGCAACGGAGCTATATGACTTGACAATTTTCTTGTATTTGACAAAAGGGTCTGAGAAGTCTGAATGGAACAGCCTGGCTGAAAATTGGGACAGAGTACAGTTCGTTCAGCAAATATTCACAGCACAACCTGTGGCAGTTTGAAGAACTCGGAGAGTCACAGAGCCGGGTCTGTTGTTACTGAAGTAGTTGAAGGAGTACTCGCAATCATTGTGCCATTGTTTTCTTCTTCTTTATTTTTTTTCTACTACCGAGATAACCATTAACCATTCTTTAAAAATTCTTTCATATTAAAGATTACGGTAAGCACTACAAGGTTAGAGCATCAGTACTACGCAGATCATTGACACATTTTTAGGTATAATTAGTAGTAAATGTATTTCCTGTTTTAACAGTAACTTAACTGTTTTTACAGTAACAGTAAGGTTTCATTAAGTAAAGTTTGGGAAGTCTATTGAGCTAAAGGTTTTGTTCTAAATCTACTACAAAACATCTGGATGCCGTTAGTAGAAAAGTGAAAAAGAACCTTTCTATACCGTACTTACACAGGTTTAATGAGATTATTTTCTCACTTATTATCAGACAGGGGTGTTGCTATAGATATAAACTTCTAATACAGCATACACATTTTTTCTTGAATCTCTGATGCATGTATGATTTGCTCTACAGGCTTCTCTCTCTTAGCCCAATATTACTGCTACTACCATACTGCTGCAGCCGAAACCGCATTCCATCATACCAAAAAAATAAATCAAAACATTTTTGGGGAAAAAAAACATTTCAAATAAACATTTCATGAATTAAGTCAGCAATTAAAACTTAAAAAAAGTTATACACCCACTGATTTAAATTCTACAGACCGTTCAGTGTGAAAAAAACCCAGGAGATCAGCAGCTTCGGAAATATTCAAACCAGCCGACAAAGCTGAACCATATACGATCAACTAGAGCCTCTGAAAATTCATATAATCATTTGTTTACTAGCTAGCTCGCCTATTTATCACCAACTACAACCAGGTCTTCTCTAACTCTCATCTCTGTCCGCTTCCTGCTTCCACGTTTCTGCCTGATGTTGTCCATTAGTCAGCAGTGTTTGAGTCATTGTAAGATCATCGGTATATTAGCGATGGGTCATTCTGAATGATTCAATCAACTCACATGGATTCAATCTGAATGAGTCTTAAGTCTGACTCGGGAAATGATTCGTCGAGTCTCCCAATGCGGAATATCATAGGTTCTGTACAGGAATTAGTTCATCAAGTCAAGCTTAACCAATGCAGTCAAAGCTGGAAAGAGAATTGATTCATTCATCTCTCGAGATTTCGTGTTTTTCGAGTCATTCATTCATCACGTGACAGCCCCATAAGCTTCGACTCGAAAAACCTGGAAATGGTTTTGTCTTGTTGGTTGTGTAATCAGAGTTTGTGTAATTAGTAGATGTTAGGGAAGTAATAGGTAACATTTTTATTTCATTTTGCTAAAACAAACGGAATGAATGAAATGACTCTAAAAAAGATTTGTTCATTCTGCTGAACGAGACTCAAAGATCTTAGTCGGTAAAATGATCAGAACTTCCCATCACTACTCACTTTCACTCTCTCATCTTCTATACCGCTTTATCCTGTATTCAGGGTCGCAGAGGGCCTGGAGCCTATCCCATCTCCCATCCATCGCAGGGCACACTCACATCCTCATTCACACACTACGGGCAATTTGGGAATGCCAGTTTGCCTAATCTGCATGTCTTTGGACTGTGGGAGGAAACCGGAGTACCCGGAGGAAACCCACCACGCACGGGAGAACATGCAAACTCCATGCACACAGAGACGGGAATCGAGCCTGGCCAGGAATCGAACCAGGATCCTGGTGGTGGAAGGCGACAGTGCTCCCATCACTACAGTAAATTTATAAAACTTACTTTAGTCCTGGAAAATTATCAAACATCCAAACAATGTTACTGGTTAATTTCACCAGTTACGACATGCACGCTGTAAGTCTTAAATATTAATCCACTGCTAATAATAGACGTTGGTTAAAACTCGAACTCGAATGTGAGATTTTACTCTTGTATGTTGAGACATGATTTTTTTTGTGCAATTCTACCACCTTAAAATCACTGCTCAGATACAGAGACATCTGAAGGTTTATCCATACAACACACAAAATATAGAACCTTTAATTCTACAATCAGTAGTTCTTATTATAAGTCTTTTAAAAACACAGAAATAAACACTTGGTGAAGCAGGAGGGTTAAAGAGTAAATCAGGCTGCAGCTCTCCTGCTGAAATGAAGCTGGTATCTATGACGAGTAACTCTGTGTATAGCCTGGAGAGAGAATAAATGCAGATTTCGAGTGCAAGATCACAAAGTAGATTCCAATAAATCAGACTGAAGTCAGGAGGTAATAAAATGTTAAAAACATTTTGAAAAGTACTGTATATTCCAACATGATGGTGTAGAAAAGTAATAGTAACGTTCCATGTTCGCTCTGCTGTATCTGGAACGGTATTCCCGCTGTTATAGTCTATACCTAATCCCCTGTCTCCATAAACATACACAGTGTGAATGTAAACATGTTGGCTGTCATTCTAATATGCTCATACTGTAGCGCTTTAAATAACACAGCACAGAGCAGCCACATGATCCCACACGAGCTTTGAATGGGAACTGGGCTTTTTCATCACAGTGTCTGATGATCCAGGACACTGACGGATTCCAGCTGCAGCATCACAGCAGACAGCAGTGAAGAGAAATGAGGCTGTACAATCGCACACGCGGAGACACAGCCACAGCCACACACACGCACACAGACACACACTTCATAAACACACTCTTAAACACATGATATAGGTGAAATGGAATTTGCACTTCTGCTTCAAACTCGAAAAAGCTATTAGCCAACTACAGGGGACACGAGGATCAACTCTGGAATCACGTTTTAATTCTTGTGCTTTTCGGTAAAGCAGGTTACATAACAATCGTTCAAAGTGGTCGATAACCTTAAATGAAAACCCACAAAAAAAGAGGTACATCACTATTTCTGATAAATAAAATGTAAACAACAACAAAATTATTTATCAGAAATAGTGATTTAACTATTATTTTATCTAACTTTATAAATCTAACTTCTGCAACTAAACACGTGCAAATGCATGTTCGTATCTTAAAAAGTTTGTAACTCGAGTGTTCGTATGTACGAGGCTTCCTGTAATTTAAATAGTGGTTGTTTACATAACAACATCAGCAGCAACCTCATTTCCCCTCTCGTCTGTTCCACCCACTCAGCATTCAACGTCACCAGTGTACTAATCATACTAAAATGGCCTGATCATCGGTCCAAAACCTGCCAAAAAAATCCTTCAGCAAGCTTGGCGAACTATTCCTCAAGACTGCAGTAAAAATGCAAGAAAATCAGTTTTTTTGGAAGCAAAATATTAAGAAATGAGGGGTGGCTCAAGACTTTTTCCCCACTCTTGTACATAAAAATGAATAAATAAATACTTTTGCTACATTTGAACATTAATAATGTTGTTGATAAATACTAAAGCACTATTTTCCATGTGGCACCGCCAGGACATCTGTGATTTTTTAATTTTATTTTATTTTATTTACTTATTTAGTTTGTTTCAACAGCAATACACCTGGCATACAAAGTTATTATATTTATTATGCAGTCTGAAAAAAAGGAAACTGTGAAGGAATTGGGAAAAAAAAACAAAAAAAACAACGAGTTCAAGAAAACAGCCAGGAAAAAAAAAAAAATTAACAACAAACAGAGTCTTTTTTTCTGCCAATAATACATTTGACAAACTACTCTTAGAAAACAATGTGGAATTGTAGGCTAGTTTCTAACCTTGCCCTTGGCTCTCTTCCTCCGAATAGCATGTTGTGTATGAAATCTGTTTAAGTAACAGTCAGTCTGTCCAATGATATTTAAAACATTACTTGCTAAGTGAAAGGCGGCACAGTGGCGTAGCGGTAATCACCGTGGTCTCGCACCTCCAGCTTTGAGGGTTTGATTCCTGTCTCTGGTCTGTGTGCGTGGAGTTCGTATTCATATCTCCTCATGCTTGATGGGATTCTTTCCTCCCACAGTCCACAGGCATGCAGATTTGTCTAATTGCCCATAATGTATGTGAGTGTGTGTGCTTGAGTCCTGCGATGGGCTGGCACACTGTCCAAGGTGTCCACTGCCTCCTGCCCCGAGTCTCTGGGATAGACTCCAAGCCCCCCACAACTCTCTTATAGGATAAACGGTATAAAGAATGTTAGTGTTAGATGCTAAGAAGAGCATGTTGCAGTTCTGGAAAACATGACACTTTCAGAAGTATTGTCCACTATGCAGAAAATATGTAATATAAAATATTTCATATAAAATTGTTATAGTCATTATTTGGCTGGCCACTTGAGTTAAATTGAGAAGAACTCAAAACCAGCAATCTGTAATGAATGTCATGTTGGCCTGCATGTGTTCTGTAAGTGTTCAAGTTCAAAAATTAGAATTCTTTATGGCCCCTTATAAATAACTAATGTACTATTGTATAGAGTTGAACACGGAGCCAAATAATAATATTCGAATGCTTGGATTAGGTTCATGCTTGGGTTATGTTCACAACTTGGTTATGTTCAAGGGGTCCCTGACTGCAAAATGTTTAGGTCACTGGTATGTACTGTGCGTACTGTATTGTACGTTTATAGAGATTATATAAGCTGGAGTTCTGCAATCTAAAACAAGTATATGTCGACCTACTACATTTACTTCTCATGCACTACAGTTTTATTAACATACAGTTTCAGGCAACGCTATTAATTCGACTAGCGGGGTCAAAACAATGGCATTATATTTACCATCTGGGGAAAAGTAATGTACTTCAAATATGAGCTAGTCATTTCTTGCTAATGGACTGAATAACCACAAGGACTCCAGGGGGTGTGATTAGCTAGTGTTTATACAGGATACGGTGCACACAACCAGCACTGCTAACCATATATTTTTGTAAAGCCTATAAAAACTGCCACTGCTCTTTTGAAGCAGCAATGTGTTAGACATTGATTTACAAAAGGCTTACTTTCTAAAAAGATCATCATATGTTGAATATATTTTAAGTAAAACATGCATTTCATCATGTACACCTAACCTCCATCCATCCATCTAGGAACATCTGTCGTCCATCTAGTGGAGGACAAAGGTGACTATTGTAACTATTTCCATTTTGTACGACCATGGTAGGACCTCTGGTCAACATTCATATGCACATTCACACACTTTGGGCACGTTGGGAACACCAATTAGCCTAAATTGCATGTCTTTGGACTGTGGGAGGAAACCGGAGTACTCTGAGGAAACCCACCAAGCACGGGGAGAACATGCACAATCCATGCACACACACCCAATGCAGAAATCAAACCCAGGACCAGGAGGGTACACCAAACCTACAAAACCTAATCTACCTTAAATATGCTCAGAACACTTAAATTAGCCTGGATGTGCTTGGATGCTCCACAAAAACCACTCAGTAACACTTCAGGATAATAAGTACGTGTGGGAATGGTTACATATCTTGTGCATGATAAATAAAAGTCACAATGGAATATTCAATCCAGTAAGTTTCATCTGACATACATATCCTTAGTTCTGGTCTCAGGAAAGCTCAAGATAGGCAAAATGAAGAAGCACAACATGACAATATTGACTACACACTATGAGCTTGGGATGAGAGGTTATAGATTTAGTTCGAAAGAACATTCACACTGTGCAAAAACAGTGTGCCGAATGTGAGAATTAAGCAAGCGGTGTATTGCAAGTGAGTAATTATTTTTCTAGTGACATTTTGTTACAGATCATTTCACAAAAACAATACAAAGAACCATAATAACACCAAAGTCTAGTGACAGAGATTATTCTTCACATGGGTTTGTATGATACCTTCTAGGCTGTCAAACAAACCATCATTACCACTGAGTGTAGCTCATTATGTCGGTGTTTGCCAGGAGAGATCTACACTTGAAAAACAGGACAAAGATTAGAAAAAAGTGTTGTCAACATTATATTTTAAGTATCAGGAACCTCTGTAGGGACCGTGGAGGCCAATGGTGACCGTTGTATTTATTCCCATATTATACAACCATGGTAAGACCTCAGGTCAACATTCACACATTATGGGCAAGTTGGGAACACCAACTAGCCTAATCTGCATGTCTTTGGACTGTGGGAGGAAACCGGAGAACCGGGAGGAAAACTATCAAGCACAGGGAGAACATGCAAACTCCCTGATCATGCTTACAACACGGTAAAAATTATATAAGCAAACCACCAAAGGAAGGAAAATCTTTACAAGAAAAGCATGATATGGAAAATCTGTCATAAGGGGTATGTTTACAACGGTTACAATGACAATGTACTTCGGCTTTAACAGATGTGTCATGTTTGTAATGTTAATATATTCAGTAACAGATGATTATGCGAGTAATCCTAGTTAATATACAGTAATATGTAATGTACAGTGCTCTGGGTGTAGTAATAGTGAATAGTGATTATCAGAAAATGCAATCACTATTCTGTGTGATTGCAGAAAAAAATTTATACCTGCCGTGCATTAGAGCATGTACAGTACTTAGACACTCCGCTACATGGGTGGAGATCCTAACCCCGCCAAGATTGAACCCCAAAGTTACACCATTGATTCAATTCTGCTAGAAACTGTCCCAAACTTCCTACAAACTCGCTCTTTACCAAAGATATAGGCCAGACTACATAAACCACATGACTTTGAAAGACTTGAAAACAGTACTATGCTATGAACAGTAGAAGCTACAGTATGAACCTGTTGCACAGTTCCATAACAGCGCACAGGGCTGGATTTAACCATGTGGTATCTCTTACAGCAAACTATTTACTCTTTTAAAGATGTTAGCGTTGGATTTGGCCATTTTGGTGGGTTTGTTCCACCCTTTTATTGAAGCATTGACTTTCCACATCAACACCAAACAAGGAATGTGGTACATTTTTTTAACTCTACAATCCATTGTGCCGGGACAAAAAGCACGTACAGTTCTGTTAACCACCTAAAATCACTTTAATCTACTTTTGGATAACAAATTTGCAAGCATTTTCAAAAAACTCACCCACCCAGAGAACATTTCCTGGCTGCTAGCCAATAGGTGGCTGCACTATTATTGGAATTTGACCTTGCGAACTCCTGACCATGGGACAAGTGCTTTATTATTGTGCCACCCACGACCAAAATGCTAAGAGAGCAGGCTCCAGATTTAAGTTGAACAAAATAAGGGAAATATTGAAACATGTAATAAAGTTCTCCATATTCAAATTCAAGTAAGTGCAAATGTTAATTGCTTACAGTAATGAAGAACAATACATTATGTACTACTGTGTTTTTACCTCTGGACAAATGTAACCAGAATTACAGGTTGGAAAGTCGTATAAAATTACATATGAACAGCTTTGAGACTAGGGAATAAGACTTCCTCTTGTGTTCATTTCATCCCAATACATTTATACAATCATAACAACTGCCCTTTAGCTATGATTATAACTGGAGTTATAAGGCAATAGGTTTTGTGGACAGAGTTCACAGTGAAAATGCTAGAGAATTTCATTAAAGCTGGTTTCTGAACTGTGCCTTTTCAGTGGTCCCCACTGTCCTACATTTTGAATGAATACGGTGTGTATTGTGTAAAAGCATTCAGCCTAGAGGAGAACTCTATGAAAAGATCAATAAATATATATTCTAGGACATCCTGATGTATTTGTATCTTTATCAAGGCAAGCGTATCTGACATGCATTCTGATGTTCTTAGTACTCCTGCTGAATCAAATGTCCATTCAAAATGTCGAAACTCTTTTAATGGATTATACTACCTCCCCAGGCAGGTCTTAGAATGAAGCTCTTTTTTGGGGGAGGGGGAGTAAATGAATTGGCTATTGAGCAAGTCTTTAAGTACGTAAATAGGGTGGCTTGTATTTATAGACATCCATTGCCATGTTAATTCTGACTCATTCCTTGCTCCGGTGCAAACAAAATCTCTAATCACTTCATGGTCTTTCCCGTCACAGACCCAGCTGATGACCACGCTGAGCGCGGATGACAAACTCGGTCTCTGCTAGTGACGCATCCATCACATAGTAGCAAAGTCTGCCTGCTTATTTATTATATACATGCTGAGATCTGTGCAGCTGCTCAAGCCATTTCAACTTCAGCTTTATTGTTTCCTTCAGATTACTCCTTTTCCCTGGAGTGCTTCCTTAAGCAGCTATGCTTCCAATGGTTTCTAAAAGGTAGCCTGAGTAAATTTCAGCATTTTCTTCTTAAACAGCAGGCTTCAGAAATCAGCCAATAAAACACAACCAGCTATACTGTACCTAAAATCTATGGTGTTGAAATGGATATGAAACTGAATGTCTTCACAGCAGATTCAGAAACACTTTATCCTGGTCATGGTGGATCAGTAACTAATCCCAGGAACACTGGGTATGAGAATACAAACCCAGTAGGGCTGCATGCCTTTCCACACCATTTTGTTTGTATCTTGTTTGTATAATTCATAAACTGGCTGCTGTAGCATTACAATTTAGCTTTGGGATCAATCAATCAATCAATCAATCAATCAATCAATCAATCAATCAATCAATCAATCAATCAATCAATCAATCAATCAATAAAATTTATCTATCTATCCATCCATCCATGTATTTGCATGGTTATTTAACTCTTGGGGCGACTTAGCTTACATGGTTTTGAAAATTGAGAGGAAACCATAGACCCCAGAGGAAACCCACACAGACTAAAACCCAAGATCAGAATCAACCAGGGTACCCTGGACCCTCAACCATGTAAAGTGTACCACCTGTTGTCTCACAATGCGGAAAAATTGCAACTTTAATCCAACGGTATTCCATTCTCCTGCCACAGAAAATCCTGAGCGTTAGTTCATAATCCACCTGAATCTCCAGTATATCCAGGATTTTGTTCATCCCAGATCCTTGCAAACTCTGGCTGAACCATGTGCTGGAAAGCCATGTAAAACGTAAAGTATCTAAATGACTATAATGATAATGATGGAAAGATCACCGGTGGTGCACTACTTACGGCTGGGACTCCACTGAATAAAACACACATCTTTGATGAGACACTGCCACATGCTCCGACACATCTCGCCTTATGCTCAAAACATAAAGCATAAAACAACACTGTGTTCTGTCTAAGTTGGAAAGGATCTGTCATTAGACATGAAGCCGATGGTGACTGGACTAGCTTGTCTGTTAAATACAGTAGAAATATTATATACTTTTGATTCATGGGTTTTCTGTACAGTAAAAGAATTAATAATTAATAATTAATAATTGATCATGCGTGCGCGTGTGTGCGCGTGTGTGTGTTTGTGTGTATGTGTACGTGTGTGTGTGCATGGTTTGTGGTTTGCTGGTTTGTGAACAATTTGTTCTGATATTTTAATGATGTCTGTATATTAATGAGGTTTGCATGATAATTAAATCCACAGTGGTCTTCGTTTTAAGCAACTGAACTCTCTCTCTCTCTCTCTCTCTCTTGCTTTCTCTGTGTGTGAGCAAAGGGCAAATGACACTTTAGTTTAATTAACTTTAATTTTTAGACACAGTTTAAATGAAAGTCAAAAATTTGGTGTTAAATGTTACTCAGATCCGATGTGTGAGTACTAATAATGTGAATTAATGTTAAAAAGTTCAACTGCTGAATCAAGTAAAAGGGAGCTCTTGCATAATAAGGTGCAATGACAAAAATCCTCCAGTGTACTTCTGCTGCCAAAGTAAAAAAAAAAAAATTAAACATCTTCAAAATGTATTTACTTCATCAGCTTAAAATGCCTGGTAGCTAGAATGACCAAGGTTTCTGTGATGAACTGGGAGAATCTGTTTGATCTCATAAGCTGCAGGTAAATGAAATCTAACATCCATCCGGCTGATGACCAGGGATTACGGCTTTTTCTTTTTTGCTAGTACGCTTCGCACAATGTATTATGATCTATTAAGTTTCCAGCTGTGTCACTATTATGGACCTACACAGACAGTGTGGGCTGCATTAATTTATTCTCTGATTTGCATTTTAACAAGCCCTTTTTAAAATGCAGTTCATATGCATATTATAATTATTCAATCTTGTAGCATGATTTATTTTAAATGGCTCATTTGTCCAACTTAAATATGATACACTAGAGAAATGAATATTGAACATGACAACTGAATTATGGTGCATTTACAGTACTGCACTTCTCACATGTGGACTTGGCTAACTAAAACTACAGTGTCAGCCAAAGGCAAATAATTATTAATGTACACATTTTATATGTCCACATTTTAATTGTCTATACACTGCCATTTTCATGTAACCACAATATATCATGCTTAAATACAGTATATGATTTGGGCTGTAAATAGACAAAAAAGAAATTACGGAATGGAATTTTGTTGTATTAAATGCATAAATATGACACTACTTATACTGTAGTACTGTCTCTTTCAATTCAATTGAAAAGCACATATGATTTATTTTTTTTAATTGATTAAATCATGCACATTTAAATCGAGCTGTAAGCCACAAGACAGTTTATCCCATCTCCAACATTTTCTTTAAACTAGTGTACAATGAAATCAAGAACAATATTAGCATTGTGTGATTCACTTTAATATCATATTGAAACTGATAAAATACACTCCATCCTATGCAAATAATCTCAAGGACTTATTAAAGCTTCATTGATTTGCCACACAATACCTGTCAGTGCACAATAAAAGTAGTTATGTGCTGGATCATGTGCTGTTTCTAAAAGCTTCTCAATATTGTTATATTGTTAAATTTAAATTAATGTACAGTAATTAATAAGATGATTATTGTACATCTAGGACTATTCATGGACAAATATTTTGGAGTTCTTTATTGGAAGTTTATTTCGATGCTTATCATGTTCTCATTCATGAATAATAAAATTAAAGGTTTTATTATTTTATTTCTTAAATGTTATGATATGATGTTTTATGATATTTTGTATTGCACTGGAAAAAAAAGAAGCTATTTCCTTCCTCCTATTCAAATGATCCATTCTATCCCTGACAGTGTTTATAGGTAGTGGTCTGGATGCTACTAAAAAAAAACCTGTCTTGGACAAAAAAAAAAATCTGGCAACATGGCACACACAAAGCAAGCGCTTACCCCATCTCAGAGCACATGTAACTGTCCGCCCAAAGCAAAACATTCATGCACATTTTGAACTTAAGTCACTGATTTTGAATACAGTCTTAAATGTTAAGATGCATGTGATAAAGCTGGATTTGAGAGACAATGATTAATTCTTTTTTTTTTTTTTTCATTCTCTCAGTGTGACTCCAAGCTGTTTTCCCATTGCTGCACAGTGTCTACATAGAGAAATAATGCTTTCGAAATGTCAGTAGACATACCTACCACTGAGAACCCGGTCCTCTCCATTAGTATTTTATTTTCTGTCTCTGGGCCATGATTTACTACTTTTTATTTCATTCTAGGGATTGTTCTGAGTGGCATATCTATATCGAGAGTGCCTCCCTACAATATAACAGTTTTACTGCCTTATAAGTTTATTAGAGAGCATTATCTGTCCAGTAGTTACCTAGTTATACGAGCACATTGCTGTCCTGCCTCTATTTTCCTGCTATGATGTAGTGAAATGTGCATTGATGCTGTGGATGAATCTGAGAAAATGTTATTAGATCAGTGGACGTTGAATGATTAAGGTTATGGGTTTAAGTCCCAGAATCCTTATCATTTTAAAGTGTAGTTTACAATCCAAGCTTGGACAGTCAAGGTTCAAATGTGCTTAAAGGTCACAGACAGTGCTTCTCTACAGTAATAGTGTTCAACTATTCTTCATTTTACCCATAGTTCCATGCCAGACATTACCCCTCACAGGCATTTAGTCCTCATTGAGAAAGACAAATGCAAGCATTTTCTTTCTGAAAAGAGCCTATGCCAATGTACACACTGCCAAGGCTGACACAATTAAGATGAGTTGCTCTTGAGCCAGACTGGTGGATGAGACAGTGGAGCCATCAGAGACAAATTAAACGGGGAAGAGAGAAAAATGAAAAATAGAGACACTCTATCTACTACTACTATGCCTATCATTATTATTATTATTAGTAGTAGTAGTAGTAGTAGTAGTAGTAGTAGTAGCATTGGTGGTGGTAGTAGTACTGTAATAATAGAAGAAGAACACAAGAGAAAAATAAAGCAGTACAAAAGTTGGAGTTATTTTTATGTGTTTTCTTTTGTGTGTGTAAAATCATCCGATTGTAACAGATCTCAATATTAGACAAATACAACTTCAGATGAACAACATATAACTTTTTCCCCGTACAATTATTTCTAATCAAAATTAAGCAGACTAGAAAAAAAAACATGTGGGCAATACTAAGTACCTTATTGATTCCACAGGATTTAAGAGTGAAAGTTACAGCCAGGGTCTCCTAATCATCAGCCCTTGATTAACTCATCAATTGAAAGCCTCTTCTGTCTAAAAAGAAGACGGAAGCACGACTGCGGATCGCAAACTGCACAAAGCACAACGCTTCTGTAACAATGTCCTATTGACAAATGAGACCAAAGTGGAGTTGTTTGGCCTTAATGTTCAGTGGCATGTTTGGCCAAAATCAAACAGCATTTCAGCAGAAGCACCTCATACCCACTGTCAAGCATGGCGGTGGAGGGGTGATGGGGTGACACGGGCTTGGACCTGGGCACCTTGCAGTCATTGAGTCGTATACCAGAGTGTTCTAAAGGCAACTGCGAGACCATGTGTCCAACAGCTAAATCTATATCAGAATGGCAGAAAAATAAAAGAATCAAGGTTTTGATTCGAAGTCCAGACCTCAATCCAATCTTAAGAGAGCTATGCATACGCGATTAGCCAAAAAGCTCAATGAACTTAAGCAATGCTTTAAAGAAGAATTCGGAAAACATTCCTCTACAACGATGTGAGAGAATGGTAAGGTCATACCGAAGTTATTGCTGTTAAAGGTGGATTTACAAGCTATTGAATCATGGGGGTACTTAGTATTGCAATCACGTCTTTTTCTTTTTTGGCTTCATTTTTGGTAAATAAATAATGGTTGAAAACGTTATATGTTGTTAAGGTTGTATTTGCTAATACTGTCCCCACACACACACACACACACACAAAAACACTGAATTAAAAGAGGGGGTACTAACTTTGGAACATGACTGTAAGGCTGCTGCCTTATAGCTCCAACATCCCAGGTTCGATCCTGACCTCAGATGTTCTCTAAGCGTTCATGTGGGTCTCCTCCAGGTTCTGATGTTCCCTGTCCCCAACAAAAACCATGCCAGTGTTCCCAGGATAGGCTTATCTAAGTGCTTTAAAACCGTTTTTGGCACTATACTTCGCTTGACTTAATTAAAATTGAGTGAGTAAAAAGGTCCTACAGGATATTGGAGAGAGCGTAAAGAAAATGAACTTAAAACAAGTCAGAAAGTAGCCATTAAACCATAAACAGAGTGGGATGTAATGATATGGTGGAAACTGTTACACCTTTATTTAGTGTCAAACTGTCAAGGAGCTCAGTTTCGTTTAAGCTGAACAAGGAACAAGCAATCCCTACATTTCAAACTAAAGTCGCAAAACATCACATGCCTGGGGAAGAATGTAGATGTGTGTTCCTGTGTCACAAACAGAATCATGCATCTGTGAACAAGGCATATGGAGAAAGCAGTTCAATTCCAAGGACAAGGGGAAACTACTGACTGAGATTACAGTAACATGCGATTGTAATGGATTTCCTATTCTTTGACAGTGTTTTGCTTATCATTTGCTTAAGTCTGATTCAAGCTTTCCTTCAAACAGCTTGTCTCATAACTTTCTAAATCAACAGCGATTATGCAGTGACAGCATGAGAATGAATACAGCCAGAAGCTGGCAGGAGCTTCAATCCCTGCATGCTTCACACCTTCTTTTTAAACTTGAATATCACACACAGGGAAGAAATTTAGTGGACAACCCTTTTTCCTAACATAATAAAAATAATTTCCCCTTCCAATCAGTCTCAGTCACTTACTTATCATCCATACCGCTTTATCTTGTATACAGGGTGATGAGGGGCCTGGACCCTATTCCAGGAGACCAGATGGAATAGCACCCCTGTCCAGGGTGTACTGTATCTATCCTTGGTAGATTACATTCACAGGGCACACATACATACACACACTCGCTACGGGCAATTTGGAAACGGCAATTAGCCTAATCTGCATGTCTTCGGATTGTGGGAGGAAACCAGAGCACCCAGAGTAAATCCAACAAGCATGGGGAGAACATGTATAATTCATGCACACAGACCCGAGGCAGGAATTTTGGTGTTTTGAGCGCACCATCCGCACCGAGCTCCCTGACCTGCACTCGATCTACAGCAAGCGGTGCTGGACCAAGGCCAGGAAGGTAGTGAAGGACCTCAGCCATCCCAACAATGGACTGTTTTC
>JAQQZT010000039.1:8173926-8184315 GCA_030068275.1 Clarias platycephalus | reverse complement strand
GGTGGGTTTCCTCCGGGTACTCCGGTTTCCTCCCACAGTCCAAAGACATGTAGGTTAGGCTAATTGGTGTTCTCAAATTGCCCGCAGTGTGTGAATGAATGTGTGTGTATATGTGTGTGTGCCCTGCGATGGATTGGCACCCTGTCCAGGGTGTACCCTGCCTCATGGCAAGTCTCCTGGAATAGGCTCCAAGTTCCCTCGACTCTGAGTGATATTACATCAGAAAATATACAGTAACACTACTATTGTGTGGACATAATCATAACTGAATGTACAGTATAAATGAAGGCCTATACAGTATGTTCATAATTCAGTTGGATGCAGGGCAGTATTTGTTGCCTCTCAATCAATTGGTAGTTTCATGTCTAGAAATAAACGCAGATGCGCTATAGCGGATGGTGCTGAGAAACCAGTATTTTCCTATTTCCCTTCCTGTTATATTATGTACTTTACTCATTTTTGTAGCCACAGTTGGCACAAGAAATATATCTATATATGCATAACCTGGCCAAAAAGAAAAAAAATCACACACTTTAATACTTTGTTGGAACGCCTTTTGCTTTGATTGCAGCCATGGCATCTTTTCAATAAGCTTTCGCAATGTCAAAAACGTTTATTTCAGTCCAATAATTTCTCTCCACGATCATGTAATATAGTGGGGAAAGTCGAACGCCCTTGACATAAGAGAAGAGGAAATCCAGTGATGGAAAAACCTACTCATTCAGTATTTTGTGCCAGTATGTTGTGCCGGTATTCAGTATGAATTGAATACCCGATTTTTGGGCACAACATTGCTGAATCTAGTCCTGACCAACATTGCACTGCCCCCATAGGCTTGTACAGCAGGTACTAGGGTGCATCACTTCATCCGCATTATACTTTGCATAATTTATGATTTTCTATAATCAACAAAACATCTAATTCAACAAATTGAATTAACGACAAACAACCAAATGTATTTCCATCATAGAGGTGAGGAACAAGCTGGTGTTCTGGAGCAGGAGCATTCGACTCAAATTTGTAAAATGTCTTGCTTTCAAAAGGTCAGGATAAGCAACTAACATGACGGGGCACAAGAGTAACCTTTAAATACTTAACTATTAATGATTATTTTATAGCTCTAAAGATGATTCAAAGGGGATTCGTAGTAGTGCTTCATGCCACCACTTGTGTGTCTTTAATCAAGGTGCTATCTTTTGATCTTTTGATTTTGATAATGTGCAAGCACCTTAATCTATATTCCTATGCATATGTGAGATTACAGATGCATACAGTACAATTGGCTAGCACTGATGGAACTGACAGGGAAGAGAGAGTAAAGTACTGTATGCTATGGCTTCCTCCCAGGAAGCACAGCCCATTCTTCTTTCTTGAAGTCCAAATCAAGAATGACCCAGGATCTAAGTGAAATAACTAGAATTGGGTTAAGAACTGTCCAACACATTATTAAAACCTGGAAAGATAGTATCGAACTGTCAATGTTCAGGAACATAAAGACTGGACTTTGGTGCAATGGAAAACGGTCATGTGGTCTAATGAGACTGGATTTCCACGATTCCAGAGCAAGGGTGCATGAAGGTACAGAGAGATAAAGTGATGCACCCATCGTGGACACTGTACAAGCCTGTGGGGCCAGTGGTCTGATCAGGGTTTGCATCAGTTGGTTACTGTAGGTCAAGGATCCACATCAATGGAGTTTTTCTTCTCTGATGGCACAGGAATATTCCAGGACTCAAGAGTGGTCCTTGGAGAACGAGGAATCATTTTCACATATGAATTGGCCACGACATTCCGCACCTTAATAAAAACTAAAAGTGGTCTCAAATGAAATATTAAAGTAGTCTCAAATGAAATATTAGAATGTGTGAAATGTTCTTGGCCAGGCAGTGTACAACACAGTACTCAGTGTCATTTTTTTCTTTCTCTATCTATCACTCTTACCTGGTGATAAGGCAGCAGTCATGTATAATGCTGTCCTCTACATACACTCCTCTCTCTTCGTGTGTGTGCACGGGCCAGTGGTTATGACTCCAGCTCAGAGTGATGGAGGAGTCCAGGAAAGAGGCGGTGCACTGCAGTGGGAGTCGGTCACCACGGAACACTAGCTGCCTCTGAGAGGGGATCAGCTGAAGCAGAGGAAGCTCCAGAGGAGAGGCTGTAACAGAGGACAATCTAATGTAATTACTGTCAGATAGATAGATAGATAGATAGATAGATAGATAGATAGATAGATAGATAGATAGATAGATAGATAGATAGATAGATAAAGGACTTATGAAGCCTCAAATACAGATAGATAAATTTACAAATGCGGAAACATGTAATTGAATTAAATATTAGATAATATTAGGTCACATTCATAGGAAGGAGGTTAAAAACCTAAGTGTGTCTGTGTTATGCATGATTTCGACCTTGAGCATACAGTAAGTATGCAGTATTCATTCAAATGCTGCACACAATTAACTATTCTGGCTCAAACAAGAAGTATTGTCATAAGCGTTTTGCCGCTGCTACTGTCAGAATTTTTTTTTTTTATTATGTTAGCTTTCAAACTATCAGGCACAATATTCAATTGTGTAGTGATCACAAATCAACATGCTGTCTAGCATTCAAGCTATTTCAATATAGACCGAACGCTATCACCACCACCATGAAAACTGATGTTAATTATCAACTATATTACAGTAAACTGGTGACAGGATCATGGGATCAGAGCTGTTTTGGTGGCACAAGGGGAACCTATACAATACTAGACATAATGTTCTGGGTTTTAATGTTATGTCTGAAAACAAATGAGAAGTAGGCAGGCATCTGCACTATTATTATCAGAGTGTCTGCCTACTTCTCATTTGCTTTTCATCACAGTAATCTTTCACACTAGTCTAAACATTCAACTTTCTATTCTTAGAAGGACAATATACTGTAAGACTTCTTAGACTACTATGATTTGTAGTATTGAATTTGCACATTCTTTATATTTACTGACATCATGTTGTCTTTAAACATTCCATGTACAGCCATGGCCAAGAGTTTTTGAGAATGACACACGTATACATTTTGACAAAGTCTGCTGTTTCAGTGTTTTTAGATCTTTTGGTCAAATGTTAACTTTGTAAGCCGAGGAAGTCTGGAAAAGAAAAGGTGACCATCAGTCACAGAGCACAACCATGTTATGCCAACAGTAAAGCATCTTGAAAGATTAATGTGTGGGGTTAATTCTGAGGCAAGGGAGTGTGCTCACTCACAATTTTGCCTAAGAACACAGCCATGAAAAGAAATATATGATACAAAAACCTCCTCTGAAAGCAACTTCTCCCAATCAACCAAGAAGAGTTTGGCGATGAATAATGCCTTTCCCATCATGATGAAGCAACCTTGCCATAAGGCAAAGGTGATAACTCTTGGCTTGGGGAACAAAACTTCACACTCCATGGGCCCGGAAACTCCCCAGAACGTACGTAATCGCATTGAGAACTTGTGGTCAATCTTCAAGAGGCAGATGGACAAATACTGTAAAACCCCACAAATTCTCCAAGAATCGACTATCCAGGAATGGGCTGCCATCAGTCAGAATGTGGCCCAGAAGTTGACTGACAGCATGCCAGGGAGAACTGCACAAGTCTTGTAAAAAGAAGGGTCAACACTGCGAATATTGACTCTTTGCATAAATTGTTAATAAAATCCTTTGCCACTTATGAAAGGCTTGTAATTGTACATCAGTACACCATAGTAACATAGTGACAAAAAGATCTAAAAACACTGAAGACTTTGTGGAAATGAATATTTGTGTCATTCTCAAAATGTTTAGCCACAGCTGTAAGAGTCAGTTCTTTTCTCAGTATTGGAAAACTATGAATTATGGCCTGTAATGATAACATACTTTAATACATGGTGCATTGTCATAAGGCGGACAAAAAAATCTGGAGAACTGTCAATTTTTACAGTGGAAAAAATGATATGCAAGTGTGTGTGTGTGACTGTGTGGTGCCATTTCCGATGGGTCATCAGACATCTGTAACACGTGAAATGAACTGGCCTGCCGAGCTGGCACGAAGAGTAAGAGAGAGAATGCGATAAAGGGCTGGAAAGACAGAGAGAGAGGTTGAATAAGTGTCTGGCCCTGATATGAGTGTCTGTTCTGCCCTGGCCGAGAGGACATGAGGTTTACGCAACTGTCCTTTGTGTGCTCACTACCATGAGTCGAATATCCTATTTGGTGCTTCATACACTACCATCAGACGCGACAGTGAAGCTTCTACTAATGCCAGCAAGCCCACACGCCGGCTGTAACCTTCTCACCCTGAGACACTTGGCCTCTGTGAGAAGCTCCATCTTTTATTTTCTATTACGCTAATGTAATGCTTGGACGACACTCCATGTCTCGGCAAATGATACAGTGGTTTTGGATTTGACTGGTTTCTGCTCGAGTGCTCCAGGGTTCAGAAACACATTGTGAATGTGTAGTTAAGTGTTTTTTGCTTCACTGGGCCAAGACGACGCTTTGACCCTACAGTACAATTAAGAAATTACCATACTCTTGTTCACTTATTTTTCTGGTAGTTTTTGCCAAATATCTCAGAACAGAGAAGGACCTGATGTTTTGTTGGCTGTTGCTCCTTATCATTGGTGATATTGGTGAAGACCATGTGTTTGGGAACTAGGATATAAAAGTTATATCTTGCTTTAACAAAAAGTTATGAAAAGTAGTGTGTTTCAAGCGATCATATGGCATGAATGAACAAACAAGTTCGCGGATCTATAATACACACAGAGCTCCAGAGCACCCACACATGGTTATAATGACCTTGAAAATGCTATTACAATAGAACTTGGACTAAATAGCTTGGCAGGAGCATAAATACTAGTTTACATGAGGCTGCTGCAGCCGATCTGGTCTAGCAGCCAGGGAGTGTACAGGCCAAGAGGCTGAACATTACTGTTCTAATCCTGTAATGGATGGAGTGAGCTGGAAAAGAGACAGAACGGATTTGTGCTGTTAATTCCAGCCACGCTAGCATGCAAACACCCTGCTGTACAGGTTTGAATACAGTACTTCAACGCATACATAGAGGCCCCTGCATATTTTCACAGAATCAGGCAAATTTAAAACTATGCTGTTCATATGTTCATTTAAAAGATTATATAAATACGTGTGGATTTACTTTAAGTAAATTGTTGATGTGTTTGTGTTAACGTAAATGTGCTGCCATTAAGATGCTGATGCTCACTGGTTCTTGGCAGGGTTTCCTCCGGGTACTCCGGTTTCTTCCCACCATCCAAAAACATGCAGATTAGCCATTCCCAAATTGCCTGTAGTCTGTTAATGAGTGTATGAGTGTATGTGTGTGTTCCCTGTAATGGATTGGCACGCCATCCATTCCGTACCCTGCCTCGTGCTCGAAGTCTCCTAGGAAGGGCTCTAGGCCCCTCAGGCCCTGTGCACAGGATAGCATGGTATAGACGATGAGCGAGTGAGTGAATTGTGGAACACTACAGCCATAGCCATAAGTTTTAAGAATGACAAATATAAATTTTCACAAATGCAGATCTAGATCAAGAGCTTCAGGTAGTGTTTACATCAGGATAAAGAAAAGTGTGATCTCTGTGGCTCTGGTAATAACATGGGTGTTGGAACCAGGAGGTCTGGTTTTAGTTTTTCATAAAGTGCTTACCTCCTGTAAACTGTGAGCTGTCAGAAAGTATACATTAATTAATCCTACAGGTGGTGCTCTCTAAACTATTCAATTAAACTCAATATTATTTATAGAGCACTTTTAACAATGGTCATTGTCACAAAGCAGCTTTACAGAATCAAAACGGAGTTATTGCAAAGTGAAAAAAATGTGCATGAATCAAAATGATCATATTGTCCCCGATGATCAAGCCAATGGTGTCGGTGGCAAGGAACACCTCCCTGAGATGGCGATAGGAAGAAACCTTGAGAGGAACCAGACTTAACAGGAAACCCATCCTCAAACTATGACATAAATTTGTTTAGAATTATAAGAAAACAAAAAAATATATCAAATTATGATACTGATAGAACCGCCATGTAGGTATCGTGATAATATGGACTTATAATCCCTGGTGATTCAAATCCCTAGTGCCCATGACAGTCTTGGGTTCCGGGTCTTGGCTGTCAGGACTTAAACCTGATGTGGTCTCCTGATGTTATAGCTATTCCTCCTCAATTTTCATCTGTTCTGAGATGCATTTCTGTTCTGAGATGCATTATTTGTCGCACCATTCAGTGTATCCTCTAGAGTCCGAGGAGCTCAGCAGTTTCAGAAATAATCAAACCAGCCCATCTATCACCAACAACCATGTCACAGTTAAAGTCACAGACATTTTTTCCGATTATGATGTTTTTGATGTCAGAACTAAAGCTCTTGACCTGTACCTGTATGTTTTTATGCACTGTGCTCCTGTCACATGATTGGCTGATTAAATAACTGGGTAAATACAGGGGTTGGACAATGAAACTGAAACCCTGGCAAATTTAGTGTTGCAGGTTTCATGGCTAAATTTGACCGGCCTGGTGGCCAATCTTCACTGATTGCACAATCCACCAGTAAGAACAGAGTGTGGAGGTTTAATTGGCAGAGTAATAGCACACTAAGTTTTTGCTTAAGATATTGCAATGCACACAACATTATGGGTGACATATCAGAGTTCAAAAGAGGACAAATTGTTGGTGCGTGTCTCGCTGGCGCATCTGTCACCAAGACAGCAAGTCTTAGTGATGTATCAAGAGCCACGGTATCCAGGGTAATGTCCACATACCACCAAGAAGGATGAACCACATTCAACAGGAGTAACTGTGGACGCAAGAGGAAGCTATCTGAAAGGGATGTCCGGGTGCTAACCCGGTTTGTATCCAAAAAACATAAAACCACAGGTGCCCAACTCACTGCAGAATTAAATGTGCACCTCAACTCTCCTGTTTCCAACAAAACTGTTCGTCAGGAGCTCCACAGGGTCAATATACAGTACATGGCCAGGCTGCTATAGCCGAACCTTTTGATAACTCAATGCCAAACGTTGGTTTACATAAATGGTGCCAGCAGCAAAAATCTTGGGCTGTGGACAATGTGAAACATGTTTTGTTCTCTGATGAGTCTATATTCACTGTCTTTCCCACATCTGGGAGAGTTACGTTGTGGAGAAGCCCCAAAGAAGTGTACCGCCCAGAGTGAAGCATGGGGGTAGATCGGTGATGGTTTGGGCTGCAATATCATGGCATTCCCTAGGCCCAATACTTGTGCTAGATAGGCGCGTCACTGCCAAGGACTACCGAACCATTCTGGAGGATCATGTGCACCCAATGGTTCAAACATTGTATCCTGAAGGCGGTGCCGTGTATCAGGATTATGATGCACCAATACACACAGCAAGACTGGTGACAGAGTGGTTTGATGAACATGTAAGTGAAGTTGAACATCTCCCATGGCCTGCACAGTCACCAGATCCAAATATTATTGAGCCACTTCGGGGTGTTTTGGAGGAGCAAGTCAGGAAACGTTTTCCTCCACCAGCATCACGTAGTGACCTGGCCACTATTCTGCAAGAAGGATGTCTCCCTCTGGCCGCTGTGCAGAACTTGTATCCGTCATTCCCAAGAAGAAATTATGCTGTATTGGCCACAAAGGACTATACTAATGAATTATTATGGTCTAAAACCAGGCGTTTCAGTTTCATTGTCCAACCCCTGTAGGCATATTAAAGTGACCAGTAAATGCATATCAATTCGTTTTTTGGATTACCGCAGGTGAGCTGGTGTTCTTGAAGGCCACGCACTGGGAAGCCATGGAGGTGTGCAGGATACACACATGCTGTCTCGTTTCCAACTCGTACAGATCTGGCTCTGGCCCACATCAGCAACCAATTCAACTGGCAGTCACAATACAAGTAATCTGTACTGAAATGTCTGATCATGCACACACACGCGCACACACACACACACAGGTAAATATGTAACAAGTGAACATAATTAGCTTATATCTTTGTAATAGTGTCATCAAGATACTTCTAGTGTGCAGAAGTACCACTCAATAATCTTACAGAACTCTCAAGGAACTCAAGTGTATGAACAGCCCTTCAGGAAGCATGGAGAAGATGTTTCCTGATAAATTTCTTTAAAAAAAAAACAAAAAAAAAAAACACATAAACAGAAAGAAACATATTAGACAATTTATAATCATGGCCACTACAACAATAATGTCAGTCTTGTTTCTTATACAGTGCTCAAGCAGGTCACGGTAGGAGCAGGGAGCACACTGTGCGTTTCAGTCAGCACATTACTCACAGCTTCGAGAGATTGCCAAGGTCAAGAAATATCCCGGCGGAAAGGCAGCCAATGCGGTTGTTGGATAGATCCCTGCAGATACACACACACACATGCACAAAGAGAGGTTTTAAATTGACATGAATTGCCTGACGCCAAACATTTAAAAGCATCACAGAGAATAAGCAATGGTTTGTGGTTTATAAACATGCCCTTTTTAGTCCAGATACTCCTGTAAAACAACAGGGATGCCTGCATGTGGCCTGTAATTCACTGACTTAAGGATGAACATTCGCCACAAGGGGGCGCTCTTATTAGAGTAGCTTTTGTGTGCTGAACTGTCGGATGCAGGAGAATAAAACACACAGCAGCAGGATATTACAAATGCACTCATGTTTGGGGTTAGAAATTTCCTGTATATGCACTATTACACAAATGATTTACTGCCCTCATTAACCGTACACAAAGCTTGCACTCAGACTCATTGCTGTACTTTCAAAAGCATGCCAGTATGTTAATGCTGTTTTCGATTGCCACTAGGTTAGAATGAGCATGTGTGCTTAGTGTAATAGACTGGAGTCCCATAATGGGGGTGTTCCCAGAATAAGCTCAACCTAAGATGAATGAATTAAAGTAATGGCACACTTGTGTGCGTTTGGATTGATGTGCAGCCATCAATTGAAAGTGTGCCCATCTGTAGTTTATATAGTAGGATACACAGTAGTTTCTTACATACAGCGATGGGCTGTAACCTTTCACAGTAAGCTGGTGGCGGGATCATGGGCACCCAAGGCTCATTCACGTGGGGACCAAAGGCCAGCCAGTCCGATCCGATCCCACAGAGAAGGCAATGTAGCACAAATCACCAAAAAAGCTAATGCTGGCCACGTAATGAAGTCACCAGAACACCCAGTGCATTATAACCTGGACCATGCATGGGGCCCACCAAGCAAACATCCTGCAATCCGCCATTCAAGTCCGCTTCAGGCCTCATTGGGATGCAGCAAACAAGCAAGTCCATAGACGCCCCAGCCAACTGCAAACCACACCACCTAAAGGATGCCACTCTCGTTGACCTCCAGAGCACCTGCCTTTCAATGAACAAAGAGGCATACGGCATGGACACTATTTTAAACCATCTTTGTAAAGATATTTTAAACCATCTAAAGTGTGCAAGTAGGCAAAAACATATTTACATATATTTACTCAGTATGTTTTATTCCTGTGCGTATGTTTGATTATTCTGCATAACTTTAGAGGTATAATCAGCATTTACAAACCCCTTTTATTAGATAAAGGAAGGAATGAGTGGGTAAGATATGTAATGTTTGGTGTCAATCTAAAGCTGGCTTTATTCAAAGAATGTTGGTGAACACGGAAAATTGGTAGCATGAACCGAGCTCATGCAAAATTACTTTAGAAAAGGTACCAACTGGATGACCCCACGTGACAGCCAAAACACCGGGCTAATGTATGCACAAAAGGGGGAACCATGTGAGGCGTGGCCAACCACTTTCGCATTGGACCAATCACCCGTGGGACTGACTGACTTTGAAGGGTCAAAACCAGTAGGCAGAAGGCAGAATTGTCTACAACATCCACTACTACACCTTGCAACCTCCAACAACCTCTTCCAACCAGCTCGGGCTTCTGCCCTAGCGGGCGCTACGCCACTGCTGCTGGCTTCATCCACTCTCAACGAGACTGCGTTCCAGAGCGCAGCCATCGGTAACCCGGCAACCAACGCCTCACCGAAGGGCTTTCCCGAAAGACGTCGTCTCTAAAACAGCACACCAACCAATCAGCAACGTTGTGATTCCCTTTGCTGGAGGCGATCCACCAGATGAGAACGAAACGTAATGCAAGTAAACAAACAAAGCTGCATACCTTGCTGAAATTGGTGCTCGTTTCATAACTAAACCGTAAGATTAAACCCAACACTCTGCTCTTGTGACTTTCTGTGATCTAGTAAACAATACTAGAATTCATTAATTTTCACCTTCCAAACTGTTTGTATGCGTAGTTTCATGTCGTAGATTAGTCAAATAAATTCTTGTTTCTTTATAAAGAACTGTTGTCTTGGTCATGTATTTTAAAGTCTAAAC
>JAQQZT010000039.1:8147431-8161861 GCA_030068275.1 Clarias platycephalus | reverse complement strand
TCCACATCATTGCATTCAGTTTTTATTCACAATTTGTTTAGTGTCCCAACTTTTTTGGAATCCGGTTTGTATAAAAAGCAATTTAAAAAAAATAAAAATGAGTTGCTACTGTAGATAGACGGAGTACACTCTTATTATCCCACCTAACCAATATTTCTTGGTGTGTTTTAAATGCATTGTCTAAAGTTTGCTGACCTCCTCCATCCTCATGCATCATTTATTACACATACGGCAGCTCTTCGGGTTGTCACACTGAAAGGTTTCTTGCAGGGAAATTTTTATGTTCAAGCTTATATTTGATTAATTGTGGGCATTTATTGGATTAAAAAAAACTTCAGGGCTTATAAATGGATATTTCTTTTATCATTTGAAATTCAAGACCTAGATCGAGATAAGTTAATGAAGCAATCTATTTGCAACGAACATAACGTTTATCCAAAATGCTTTTGTTCCATGTTTTAAAAGTTTGAACTGAACTTATTGAAACAGCATGCAATACCTCACCTAATAAATAAATGTGTTGTGAATGCTGGCGCCAGATAAATGTAACGATTTCATTAAACACAATTATTATATAATTTATTATAGCATACAAAAGGTTTATTGTGAATGGTAATAATATCAAGTCTAAGAGGATTGTTAAATAACAGCTCAAACAGAATTGATCAGAACCTGAATATAATCTGAAACTGTTTCAAATATTTATGGAATTAAGGCTCTTCTATTGATCATGTTCCATGCTGGTTTGAGATAAATAATAAAAAAAAATAATCGTATCCAAACTGACTTGGCAAGATAGTAAACACAATTACTTATTTAATTATTTCATTTAATTAAAGATTTAATACTAGATGTCGAATAATGAACAATAATTACCGCTCCAATAACTATATTAATGGTGGCTTCCTGAAGACTTTCTCTTGAAAAATTCTAGATAGACATATGATGTTTTTCTTAGCCAGCTAGCTACAGTAGTGTGGGGTCACAAAAGACTGTATCTTAAGCGACCAAGGCTCTAGAGTCAAAACAGTTTTTCTTTCATTTGCCTCTTTTCAAAGAATTGTAAGTAAATTATGGCTTTATGAGCACTTAAGCAAGTCCAGATTGTTCCCTGTGAAGTATACCACTGTGATTCCTTATTACTCTTTTTAATAAACACAAGTCTGTATTTATTACAGCAGACTGTTTTTTGCTTTATGCCTCTTCACAGATGAAAGGTTCCTGATCCGCACTTCAGTTCATGCAGCAGGTGGGGAAAGAAAACTCACTCAGCACTAGGAATGATACATTCTTAATGTTAGATAATAAATTATTTTAAAAAGTTTATATATCATCAAACAAATATTTAAATTCCCAAATATGAGAAATGTTGGCCAAAGCTGATGCACCAGGCATAAAATATTTTCAGATGTGTATTTCACACACACGATTTCACACTATATAACTTCTCAATGACTGTTAACTGTAAAAATCCCATAACAGTTACAGTAGGAGCAGATGGCAAGAGGTGATGGTACAACTTTATCCAACCAATCCGCACAACAACTTGGGACAGGTTTCCAGACACGACCCTTTTATCCAGTATGTACTATTAAAGATACATTTCAACAGGTGAAAAAAAAACTTGTTGCCATGGGTAACACCTTTTAAAACTCTCTCTGGACAGGTAATTGTTTTTCTTTGTAATGTTAATGAATTACATTATAATACAAACATTAAATGCTCTAAAATCAAAGAATTCTCTTGAAAATATACAACAGCTTTTGTACCAAATACAAATCACTTTTATTTTGTGCAAAGCACTGGCAAAGTGCTCTAATTTGTAGGAGCATCGCTAGATCTTCTTTTGAGTTTATGGACAGTTAGTACAATACTGTTGGCAAGCGAAAACATGATGATTACTTTGTATGAAAAATGAGATTTAAACAATAAACAACACAAGTTACACAGCATATCAATGTTTATTATAGGCGTTTAGTGGTATTTAATCATTCACAGCCAGTACGAAATACTGCGCAGTTGCTTGAGACAAATAAATTAAGACAATAAATATTAGTGCTATTGAATCAAATATTGAATCAAAAATCAAAA
Organism: Clarias platycephalus; assembly: GCA_030068275.1. Taxonomy (NCBI): domain Eukaryota; kingdom Metazoa; phylum Chordata; class Actinopteri; order Siluriformes; family Clariidae; genus Clarias; species Clarias platycephalus. The sequence continues at coordinate 8,159,770 of JAQQZT010000039.1, read as the reverse complement.
TGGGGAAAATTCGAACTAAAAAATGGAATCAATCAAAACTCGTCAACAGTCTACCTATGGTTCACATTTGTAATAAACAAGCCAAACTGGTAAAAGACAGTTGATTTTAAAAAAATCCTAATTTATTCATCTTTGATGAGCTGGAATTTCACATATTTTCCAAATAGGAACAAGTTTCCAAATAAAAAACAAGAAATGTTTTATTTTTTGTCAAGTTGAGCCCAAGTCTCTATTCCGAGTTTATATACTGAAACAAAATTGTGTTATATAATAAAATGGTATCGCCACTGGTACTAAAACAAATATCGTTTTATCAAAAAGAAATGAGAATTAAGTCAAATGTGCATTCCATATTAAGAAAAATTTGTCTTCGAAAAGCCAGCGCTAAACACTGAAACCTATTGTGCAGTCGAAGCACATGCTGTCCAGCTGGTCAGAGTCAAAATGGGATTTAAACAGAAACCATGCGTCTTCCCCTAAACTCTGTTTGACATTTCTACTTTGTCTACAGCAGTCTATACCGTATCTAAGTCTGGTGCTAAACTCCTGACAAACTTTAACAGTTGCAGTTAATATTTCACCAGCAGTTGCACCCAATTAGCTTCCACCCTCGCTGTGTGTGTTCGTATGTGTGTGTAACTCCCCATGCGTGCTCATCCAGCCAAGCTGCTACACCGCCTGCTCCCACTGTGACATTAATGTGAAGATTTATGGCCTAATGGTCACACTCACACACAGAGAGGCCTTGGTGAAAAATGCTAGAAAGACAGAGTATGTGCGTAGGTGGAGAAAGCAAAAGAGATTGTACTGTATGTGTGTGTGTGTGTGTGTGTTGCTACTGAAGAAAAGTTTTGAAAGCCCCTGCCAGAGGAGGTCACTCGGAAGACGTCTTTACCGTAGGAGGATGAGGTCTCGGGGAGGATCGGGGGGGGGGGTATTGGGGGTGTTCTCTAATTAACAGCTAACTAATACTGTTTCCACCAAACTCGCAATAGCGACGCGCCAACAGTAAGTCATGCAGGAAAGATTCCACAGATGGATACAGAAACAAATTGTCTATTAGGGAGTTTTTGGAGGTTTGTTGAGGATTAATCTGATTACTGTCAAAAAACTGTCATATTGTGGGAAGACCAATTTCTTCGACAGTACTAAATCCAAGAACAAAGTAAAGTGAGGAGTATCTTCAGACTGGTGGCTTAATTAACACCGGGATACAGTAGCTCGGACAATTGTACAAAAAAAAATTAAAAATCACACAAGTGACTCTTATTGGAGACCATCTGCAGAAGCTCTTTTCTCTCTGAATAAATTCAATTAGGTTTTTGTAGGTTAGCTTTGATATAAACAGATCTTTTATTACGTGGTGTTGCCAGTATACTGTTAATAGACCATGTTCCAGGCAACGCACTAATCTGAGGTATAGTAACAACAAAATATGATCAAAACCCCCCCTCTCTCCCCGGCACACACACAGTAAGGATTTCCATATTCCACTAATGAACAAAAGAGACATGAACTGCTGTTCAGGACAGTTAGCAGAGCTGAGAAACGAACTCATCTATACATACACTCACAGCTTCACCCATCTTTCTGAACTCAGAGGAAATCTGTCTTTGAAACAATATTAATTAGGTGTCTGTGATGACATCACTGTCTGAAATACTGTTTTCCCCCTTCCTGTTTCCTTCCTAGAAATGAGCCAGACATTACAATGAGCTCTCGGTTGTACGTGCTACTGTAAGTCCAAACACACAACAATTTATGATCACAAGCAACAGGCGATGACCCATCAAACCACCATTCAACATGCCGAAATGTTTTAATTCAGAGCTAAAAGGAACACCAGTGACAGGCAGAATGCCTCTTTCATCATACTTCATCCCAAATGTAGTGTGGCGCATAATCATTTCCTGACAATTGCAATTCAGAGCACATCTCTGACCTCTGTTGTTTATTTCCTCATATAGCATTAGACAAGAAAATACCCAAGACATGTCATGTATGCTTTATGAAAATGAATGCAGACAAGCAGGCACAAATTTCGAAAGCCAGCCAGATGAAACCACAAGTAGAAGCGATGCCAAGATGTCAAAATCTAACTACAGGCTTTATTTTGAGAGATCTGATTCTGATGAAAGACCACATCTGTGAGGTTTAGGGTGAAAGCAAGAAACTAAACACTGAAATGGTTAAATGAGAAAGTCTGTCCGACTTCATTCAGCAAATTCATATTGATGGAAAATATTAGTAGTCGAACCCTGTGTATTCATTGTGAACATATGAACAGTTTGATTGCAAAATGAGATATATTCATTTTGACAGCTTTGTGGGGGGGGAAAAATGTCTTCAGAAGAGAATTACAAACTGAGAATATTTTGTGCATGATTTCTTTTAGTCACACGTATGAAAAAAAAAAAAAAAAGCACAGATGGCAAAAAAATGTGTCAAAAAGGTTTTGGTTACATCAATGTGAAATGTGTGTGCTTTCGCAAAAAGTCAACTACAATTTTTCACAATATATAAATCAGCCTGTTTTTGTGGGTATGTTAATGTGCAATGTTGAGGTTAAATAAAAAATATAGGAAACTCTTTTTTTTTTATTGTCTCACTAGAAATACACAATCCTTTGGATTAATGAAATACAGTAAAGTGCTGAGCTCTGCTGCACACAAAACATTGTTCGCTGAAGTTCACGGTTAGTTGATCATTGTTAGTTTAAGATCATGAGAAACATTAAAAACCTCTATTTTAATTATAAACCTTTATAACCTCTATAAAAAAGCTTCTATTTTGGTAGTTGTCAGCAACTTATCATAGTATTGGTTTTTTTCCAAAAGAAAAAAAGAGACCTTTGGGAATCGTCTGATCACATACTGTAGGTCAGTGGTCCTATAAGGTCATAAAAGTTCAGAGATTCTGACTGGACAACAAGAAATAGTTACTACAACCAGACATAAGAAACACAACAGCTTCCTGCATGCAACATGTGTATCTCATGTCTCTTGTACAGAAGGAAAGTGCTGAAGCAGTGTACAGTAGAGTTCTCTTTCTGTTTAATATTCTTTCGTAAATATTACTTCCAAGTGCATCAAAATGTAGCAAAGCCAGTGTTTATACTTCAAACCATCTAAAAGCAGAATTTATAGTGAATTTCAACATAAACATTTTGCTCTAGACTTTGTGTCCAAGGAAAATACTTTCCCCCAAAATGAGTAGAAGTATGAAAAATGGCATTTATCTCATTTTGCAGTCAAACTGTTTATATTTGCATCCATTAGTTGAGTGTAGAGTAAGGGCCTACACTCATGGAAAGGTCATTAGCTTGCAAAAATGGTTCTACTTGAAACTTTTTCTGATAGAAAACGTATTCCCTATAGTTTTCTACATAGAACCTTTAAGGCAGGGGTCATCAGACCTTAGATTATTTCAACAGTACTTTATCTGAATAGAAAAATACTGTTTTACATAAATTACGTACATTACATAAATATCTTTCAATTATTTAGCTCATTGGACCAGAGGGATAGTAACATTTAAGATAAAAGGAGGAAAAATTGTATAGATTTACACAGATTTTTGACTTGTTAGATAAAAAAGTAAAATAAATCACTGTCTGTGTTGTTAGGCATAATTAAGTGGGCGGATAGCATTCCTCCAAGCATGTTCTGCCCACAGACTTTAAGGTTATAATGTCCAAGCAACACTGTTGAACCTGAAATGCCAATACCAGCAGCTCTCACTATCATACAGTACCAGTTAGGGTTGGACCGATAGACGATGCCATCGTCCATCGCCGATGTTTCACATTAGACATCGTACGATGCCAAATTGGTCGACATCGCCCAACCCTAGTACCAGTGTCACCGCTGCACCTAAAATTGTCCATCTGCTAAGTGGTGGTCCACTGATGGTTGTCTTTTCCATTGTCCTTAGCATGCCTTACGAAATTTCATATAAGAATTGCATGCTCAGGTTAGTAAAAGCTGCAACCTAATCAAAACTAATTACATTAAGCATTTCTGTGTCCTTCAAAAGCTAATTATGCAGAATAAATTAGATTAGTTGTTATTATGTCTGACTTATACAGTTTACATAATATTACTCAAGGCTTACAATTACAGTGAGTAATGTACATTCACATTTTCTCAGTACCTTCAGCTATTTAATTATACCTTGTACAGCCCTTTACTGAGAACGTGACCTCTGCCTCTGATGCCAGGAACTCATACACTGTCTCAGATTTGCTGATGTGCTACAGTATTGCTCATTAGAAAAACAAGAATGTTTTGGACTCAATGATGTAATACATCCAAAAGATACCAAGAGATATTCTTATTTGTGGAGTTCTATTTATTGCATTTATCGTATTCTGCAAGTGTCCTGCAACTGCTTTCATCTCCATTGAGTGACAGAAAGTGTGATGTTCCTCTACCCCATAATACAGCTCATGACCTCACCAGTGGGTGTCACTCCATCTCCTTGCTTCGCATCTGATTCCACCCAGCTCCACTTTGGTGTCCTGCTGAGGATGTCAATAAGATGTTTTGCTCTGCCAAGGATGTCACTCCACCTTCTTCCTCTGCTATGGATGTCAATCCAGTTCTTCGTCTCTGCTATGGTCATTAGTCCACCCTGTACATAAATGACCCTCTCCCTTTGCTGCACAGGACATTGCCTCCACCTCTTTCTCTATGGAGAATCCATGGAGAATCTTGGAAGGACAGCAATCCATCATCTGGCTCAGAGGAGGACATCGCTTCACCTCCTCCAGCCTCACAAAGGACATCACTTATATCTCTTTCTGCCCTTGCTGAATGCCTCGCTCCTGCCTCTGGTTCCAAGGAGGACATGGCTCCCTTTCACTGGCCTCATAGAGAATGTTGTGCTCTGCCTTGAATGTTGTGCCTGCTAGTTATACAAAAAGTATCACCCTGACTCACCGTGTTGTGGAGGATTTCATGTCTCCTGCCAGCTACAATAAGCTCATTGCTCCCAATGAACCATGTCTGGCTATGACATTCTGTCAGGGTAGAGAAATTACACCTACTGGCACTGTACTGCACCTAACCTTCAGTTCCAGCACATCGCAGAACTAAGTCACATGTCTCACTAATCGTCCTCACATTTACAAAATAAATGATCTGCATTTGAATCTGCCTCTATTTCCATTGCTTGTCAGTCTGAAAGGAGAACTGAAGTAACTTAAATGACCATTTTATACAACCTAAGTATGTAGAAAATCATCTCAGAATGCCCAGCATATCGAGCCTTGAGGCAAATGGCCTACATCATCAAAGTACCTCATCAGGTTCCACTTCCGTCAGCCAAGAATAGAAATCCGAGCAACACTGGGACAGCTGGACAAGTTCAAGCGAGTTGGAAAAAAATAAACTTTTCCCTACCTTTTGGTAAAGTTTGATTAACTGAAGCTATTAATCTGGGTCTAAATGATGTTATGCGTTTTTCTGCTGCCACATGAGTAACATGATTCAATAACTGTTCCTTTTAGATTGGTAAGTGTAGTATTATTTCATATACAATTAAGCAGAATTTGTGCACTACATAAACCATCATCCAAGAAAAACATCTGTATAGATATAATGTTTGACTCTATGAATCCACTTACCACTGGCTGATTTACTGTAGGCTTTTTTTATCATAAAGCTGGAATCCTTTTGTCTGCATATAGTTAAAATGATGGGGAAATTGTACAAAAGCATTTTAAAAGAATGAGGTCATGATGGCCATAAGGGTAAACAAATATAAATGGCACAATTTAAGATCTAAAAGTAAGGGATACGGTTGTTTCTATTTTTTCCTTCCCCTTTTTCCTGGTCAGAGAAGGAGCGGAAAGATGAATTAGCCCTGAGAGACATGTGCAGAGAGCTGGAGTGTGAGAAATAGGGAAGGCCTATCCTTACTTTTTCCATTCATGCACCGGCCTATAACCTCACATCCTTAACCTTGCAATGTCAGTGAAATATTACCAGTGATTCCATGGAAAATTGTCCACATCCATTTTTAGCCTTAATGGAGACATTTTTACACAGAGGTGATCTTGTGTCTATCTCATACAAAAAAATAAAAAATAAATAAGCTGAACATTTGGCACACAGCCTTATCCAAAGCAACTTACTGTACTTGAGGGTTAAGGGCCTCACTCAAGGGCAACTTGGGGGTTTGAACCTAGTACCTTCCAATCAGGAGACCAACACCTTAAACACTGGACTACCCCTGCCTTATTGGTTAAGGGAAGGGAAAAAACAACTTCCTACTCGTGTTTGCAAACTAAAGCATCTTACTTGTAGTTACCTAATGCATTCTCACCGGCCGCACCACTAAAGCCCCTTTTCACATGGTATTAGTATAACCTGGTGACCTCTAGTCATTTGTAATAATTGCGGAGGTCATCTGTGATCGTAATCCAGTGCGACTCGCCCATGTGTGTAATTTGTAAAGTAAAAATTCCCCCACAAATGACCTAGCATATTTCGTTGAACGCCGAGGTCCTGTGATAATATTAATCCTGTGATAATATTAATCCCATGCGAATCAGCATGTCTGTAATTTGGCCAGGATTTGCTGGGGTCGTATATCATGTTTTTCAAGGTTTTTGTTTCCTGTGCACCTTTTTCATCCATCTTTCATGAAGAATAGAGGCCGCGTTGGAGTGCTTTTAAAAGTATTTTGGGTCATAACGCTATGCACCACACAACCATACAATGTGCAGAAAGAGAAAGCTGAAAACCCTCAGAAGAGCGAAAGCAAAAAGAACGATTAGATGGAGATGGATGACATGTACAGCAGCATGCAGTAAGGATCACTCTTCTGTTTAGCTAGACCTACAGTATAATGACAAGACATTTCCAAATAATAGCCTATCCAAAGTAGTGCACAATTAGGCAAAGAGGTACACATCATAATTCGAGGTTAATGTCTTAGAAATAAACAAAGCCTTGACATCATATCCTGGAGATAAGTCAGTAAAATCGCAGGCTTCGCGTATCCCATGCCAATGCGCCACACGAAATTCAGATGATTGTGTGTGTGTGTGTGTGTGTGTGTGGTCGAAATAAGACAAAGTCCCCATATACTGTTATACTAATTCTGTGTGAATAGGGCTTAAGATGCAATCAGTTTTTTTTACAAGTATTAATTACATTGCAGAGTTGTTAGAATCAATAAAATTCTGGTAATTGGAAATACAAAAAAATAAAGCTCAACATAGGATTAGAAAATAAAGACGGTAGTCTACATCAAAGATTGTACTTACAATTTAAGAAAGTAAGACAGCAGCTAGGGTTTGGGGGAAAACCACATACCGTATGCAGTGTGATAGGCAGGTGTCCACGTACTTTTGGCCATATAGTGTAACGAACTACAGTAGCTCGTCATACATTATAAAATTAGATCAGCTAGCACTTTCAAGGTTTCCATTTAATTTCTGTGCATGAAGTTTGCATGTTCTTCCCTGCTTGGTGGAGATCCTCCGGTTACTCCGATTTCCTCCCACAGTCCAAAGACATGCAGATTAGGCTTCCTGATGTGTGAGTATGTGCTTGTGTGCCATGGAATGGATTAGCACACCTTCAAGGGTGTACCTTTATGCCCCAAGTCCCCTGGTCCCCAAGTCACCCAACCCTATACAGGTTAAGCGGTATCGAGAATGTGTCAGGATTTTTCTGTGACGTTTTGTTCATATCAATTAGCCTATGACCCACATAATTTAAGTGGTATTTTTTTGCTGATGCAGACTCAAAGTTATACTGTATACACACTCATACATCAGATAGACCCAGAATTTCCAGACAACCCATTTTTCATGTATATTTTTGTCACCCATATAAAGAGTACGGAAACCTCTCCAGACAATTCGCCAAACTATTTATCAATTGCTTTTCAAGGAGACCGAGTCCATAAGAGGGAGAGATAAATGACACCACTCCAGCCAAAACAACAAGGGAACACTTCAGGAGGAAGTTTCATTGACTGACTCCCAAAGTCAGAAAAGAATGGCTGATGCAGAACAAAGCTTACAGATACGGTCCCACAGCGATGCCCACTCAGTCAGGATGGCACTTCACTCATGATGAGTGGGGGAATTTACATTCAAGGGCCTTGATAGTTGCAAATCCTTCAGAGCTCCAAACCATGTGATGGAATATTATGTATACGTTTTGAAGTTTCACAAGAGCTATTGTAGGAGTGGATAGAAGATTGATGATTAACAAGTAGTGAAATGCTGAAAGGCGGCATGGTGGCTTATTGGTTCAAACTGTAGCCTTGCCCCTCCAGGTCCTGGGTTCGCATCAGGTCTGTGTGAATGGACATCATATCCTGGAGATAAGTCGGTAAAATCGCAAGCTTCGCTTATCCCATGCAAATGCATTTCCCTTGTTCCCTTGTTCTCCCCGTGCTTGGTGGGTTTCCTCCCAAAGTCCAGAAACATGCATTTTCGAAGTGCCCGTACTGTACGAATGTAAGTGTTGACCGGAGGTCCTATTACGGCCGTACAAATGGGAATAAATAGAGTGGTCACCATTGGCCTCCACGGTCACTAGTTGGACTACTAGGATCCTAGATGCTGAATGCTGAAAGCTGGTCCACACAAATGTGGGATGTAGAAAGATGTAATTTTGGGGTGATATTGGTCTGTTATATATAGTATATACGCTCATCGTCTATACCGCTTTATTCTGTATTAAAGGTCGTGGGGGACCTGAAGCCTATCTCAGGAGACTTAGGGTATAAGGCGGGGTACACCCTGGACAGGGTGCCAATCCATCGCAGGGCACACACATACACACACTCATTCACACACTACGGGATATTTGGGGACGCCAATTAGCCTAACCTACATGTCTTTGGATTGTGGGAGGAAACCGGAGTACCTGGAGGAGACCCACCAAGCACGGGGAGAACATGTCCATGCACACAGAGACGGGAATCGAGTCTGGCCAGGAATTGAACCTGAACCCTGGAGATGCAAAGCGACAGTGCTAACCACTACATGCCACCCAGACTTAATTTAACATGTTATTTTTTCAGACCTTTACTTTGGCTCTTTTAGGATAAATACACCTAATCAGGCATCTATAATTATGCCACGGACTCTGAACTCTACAAGGAAAATTAAGAGATAAATGAACAGCTTCTCAGCAAAATGCAGTAAATGCATTTTCAGTCTTGCATGCATTTTTGCAAATTATTATTCTTTGACACACAAGGTTGCCTATAAAAAAATTAAAGATTTTATATGGAAACCACTATATAACCTTATTTTAGAAGCTTTAACCCAAAGAGAAACTAACTACCTAAAACAGATACAATAGGTCTTTAGTCGTCACTTAATCATTGCCAGTGACTCGGCTGTAGGACGTTTATTCCACCACCTAGGAGCTAGGACAGAAAACAGTCTAGATTCATGTCCTCCTAAATCCTTGAGAGATGGTGGGACCAGCTGAGCAGAGCTGGAGGATCGGAGCGAACGTGGTGCAGTGCGTGGTGTGATTAGAGCTTTGAGGTAAGTGGGTGCTGGGCCGTTTTTAGCTTTGTAGGCAAGCATCAGTGTTTTGAATTGGATGCGGGCAGCTACAGGATGCCAGTGCAGAGAATGGAGAAGTGGGGTGGTGTGGGAGAATTTAGGAAGGTTGAAAACAAGCCGTGCAGCTGCATTCTGGATCGGCTGCAGAGGACGGATGGTGCACAGAGTAGCAGTAGTCCAGTCCCATGAACAACTGAAGGCTGATTTATCTGTTGTGACAAAACTGTAGGAGGAGAAGTTATAGCTTTTTGAAAAATCACAGAAAATTCACACTTATATAACTCAAACAATTTTGACTTTTTTTTTTTTTTGTATTTGTGCATTATAACACGATTGTGACTAATTCTATTAGTTTGCAATACTTCTTCTTTCCTCAAACTTTGCTCAATAGTGCAAAAATGTTTTCTTATTCTGCTGTCTAACTGTTCATATGTCTATAAGTGTTTATATCTGTCATATCTTTGTTTTCCTTGTAGAGGTACACAATTATGTATACATTATTATACATTACAATGCATTATAATGTATACATAAACTCAGAATGGAATTTCTTCTTAAAATGCCAGAAAATAATGATGATATGAAAAACAAGACCATTAATGCAGTCGAGAGCATAGTCACAGAGGTTCCTGCGTGTGCATAACCAATGTGCATTAGTGTTATGTGGAAACTCAGCTTAGCAGAGACCTGGACATCAAACATTCAGACACTCGTGTCACCACCACAGCTCTGCCTCTGACCTCCAGACTGGTAGCGTTCTACAGTACGTTCGCATCTCTACTGTAGATGTATGCTTGGTAAACATCCCCTTTATCAGACTGCGAGCCGAAGCCAAATCCCAGTGGAGACCCCTCAGCTGTGTCTCGGTCACAGGCCACACTGCGAAAGCTCAAAGCTGCAACCCATTTGTCCTTACATGCAACTGTTTCCTTCACAAGCAATTAGAGACAGCAGCAGGCTGTGACTTTTTTTTTCTTTCTTGAGATAAAACATTTTATCTACTTCATCAAGAGAGTCTTTAAGGTCGAGTGCTTCGAAATAAGGCATTCGGCATGCTATTAATAAGACAATAATTATCCACAAGTGATTTAGTACTAAATAACTGGTAAAGCATTACTTTTACTATTACAGATACTACCAAGATAAGGTATTTACAGAAGAGTCGTTTATTAAACTGCTGGATTTATCACTGCCGAGGTTGACATTCACGAGACACTTTATTAGGAACACCTGTACACCTGCTTAATGCATATAATCAGACGGCTACATGTCAAGCACTTCAGTTAAAGTTGATATCAAACACGGGGAAAGTGTGCACCCAATGCGTTTAACTGATGTTAAGTTGTTGATGCCAGATGTGCAGGTTTGAGTCTTTAAGAAACTGCAGTTTTCCCTTTAGAGCTCAGTGAGAAATCGACAGAGTGGTTCGAACAGACAGGAAAACTATCTGTATTTGAACTGTGCTGCCATTACTGTACGTGATTGATGAAGGCATGATTGATGCGTGCACATATACAGTACAGATATTCCTAATAAAGTGGATCATAAGTGCATAAGTGTATATGCTCTATAAACTTTAATTATATTGCATATTAGTCAATTCGTAAAGTCGTAGAGTAAGTTCATCATAAATATGGTTCTCTTTAATTACATTTACTATCTGTTAGTTAATGGCACTGCATTTTAAAAACTAGAAAGCTTTTCGAGCGTAATAAAATGAGGAAAATGTATAGAGGTCATGGCAAACTCAAAAAGTGGTACTTTATTAGATTAGGAAATCTACTTGAGCACTGTGAGAGAAATAATGTAGTACATAGATAAAGAGTTGTTTAGGCTTAAGAAAGTCTATTATTAGTAGTAGTAGTATCCTTTAAGAAAATCATTAAACCTTTGTATGTATAGTACATTTGAATTATATGTTAATCCTCAAATACCACAAAGCACCCTGATGCAATATCATTCATATTTATACACAAAACAGTATGTCTTATTCACAGGGATACAGCCATCATTGACGGCATCCATACGACAAGTACCCAGGACTGGGTTTTCAGTGAGAACTCTGGCAGCTGGTACATAAAGCACCATCATCATGGCCTGGGGCAGGAAGGCCATGTTCGGTATTTTAAATGGACTCCAATCTGGATACGTATCAAAGGTTTGATTATAAAAGGTGTGATAGTACAGTGTTTAGAGAACTCACTACACACTGTATGACTAGGGGATGCTCAAAAAAACTACATGATGTGGGGAAAAGGTGGAAATAATGTGTAAGGATGTGAAGTAATAGATGTGTAAGGATGTGAAGTAATACAATTCTACATGACAATAGCGGTAATAGTAAGGCTGGCCTCACATTGCAACGAAGACCATGAAGTACCCACTGCATGCTAAAAATACTGAATAATGCAGAGGGTGCAGGGTCAAAAACCTTTATTCTTCTTCCTCGCCATGTCCCTGTCAGGTTCTCGATGCGTCTATCATGTTGTCATTAATCATTCCTATCCTGATTAATGACCTCACCAGGTCTAATGAGATCAAACCGAGTTATTACTATGTCTGATCCGATCACACCCTGCTCTTACCAGGCGCTTATCATGCGTTTACTATGTAGTCATTGCACCATCCGGTGGGTCACGAAGCACCTCAACCCTGTCTGCTCCACGGGTTGCTGTATCCAGGCTGACCCTGTGCTTTAACCACAGCTTCCTAACAGGGATGTGCAAAAATGACAATTTCCCTTAGGGGATTAATAAAGTACTAATTATTATTATAAGTGATGGTGTGAGGAATTC
>JAQQZT010000039.1:8132431-8142431 GCA_030068275.1 Clarias platycephalus | reverse complement strand
GATATATTAGGAAGCTAGTTAACCCTTTTTTCCCTGAAGCAGAAAAAATGGCCAAGCATAAGGATTTGAGTGACTTTGATAAGGGCCAGACTGACAACTGGGAGTCAGCAACTCCAACACTGCAGGTCTACAGTACATACCAAAAGTAATCCAAGGAAGGACAAGTGAACTGGCAACGGGGTCATGAGTGGCCAAGGCTTACTGACGCACATTGGGAGTGAAGGTTGGCCCGTGTAGTCCGATCCAATAGAAGCGCTAGTGTAGATTAAATTGATAGAAGGTTAATGCATCACTCTAACGGTGGGAAAATGAAAGACCTACTCAATATTACACAGGTGGTCATAATGTTATGGTTGATCGGTATACATATTACCAGCTTAAAATAACTCAATTCTGTTTTTTTTATTTTTTTATCCTAATGTGGCTGGATGAATGCACAAATCAGATTTTTTTCTGGGTCACTTTCATATTTGGTCGTATATTGGATACATTTCATGCGACTTGAATGAGAATGAGCAGCTCGGAATTCATTCCACTTTTCTGACTATGCACACATGTATGGCGGTCGCTGAAATCAGTCAGCACTAGAAGCGTGAGGATTTTATAGGAGCAGTAGAAATAGATGATAAAACCGCTAAAGCGAAACATGTGGCTTTCTTCCTACTTCTGGACCACAACAAATACAGCCAACCAACTGCTTACCATCTTCCAGAGCAAAATCCCAAGCATATGTTTTCTAAAATCAAATCCATTGTTTCAAACGAACTCATGATGTGTTTTAACCCAGATGTGAGATTGAGCAAAGCCTTAATCACTGAGTCAACCACGACTACCACTGAATTAACTCAACTAAAATGATACATAGAATTAATGGAAATTAGCTGAGCTAGTTTTCCCTGAATGTGTATTTTATCTTTTTTTTTTTTTTTTTACAAAATCAGTATTACAATATGTCCAACCATAGTCCACGGTGTCCTGATTAAAGGACAGCACCCGAGATTTGCTACTGAGTTTTAAGTGTTGCAAAAGTAGATCAGGTTAAAAGTCGATTCTACATACACATCTGTCTACATGAGCACAAAATAAAAATCCAGCTATCGATTTATGCTGTTCACTGACGCAATTGATGGATAGATAAATAAATAGATTTCTTTATTGTCACTGTGTAGGGTATAAAGATATTAAGTAACAGTTCTGATGGTGCCTTATGTCACAATCAACGTACGTAGATGCAGACGCAAGTCCAGGTAAGAAAGACAAGATTTATTGAACTATAACAAATAGCAAATCAAACATGGGCAAATTGTAGCTGTAGTTAAAAAAACAAACAAAAAAAAAAAACAGGAAGTCACAATTCAGCAAGCAGAAAATCGGGAGTTGTAATGCGTGTATGCCGATAAAACTTTGTCTGTTCCATCATCCTAGCTGGAGCTTATCCAAATGGAGACTCAGGGCACAAGGCAGGGTACACCCTGAACAGGGTGCCAATCCATCGCAGGGCACACACACATACACACACACACTCACACACTCATTCACACACTATGGGCAATTTGAGAATGCCAATTAGCCTAATCTGCATGTCTTTGGACTGTGAGAGGAAACTCGAGTACCTGGAGGTGCTTACCATCAAGCACGGGGAGAACACGCAAACTCCATGCACACTGAGGTGGGACATGAACCTGGACGGGATTCGAACCCAGACCTTGGAGGTGCAAGGTGACACTGCTAACCACTAAGCCACTGTGCTGCCTTCCTAACAATTAAGAACACATAAGTAATGAAAAACAAATACTGAACATTGTGTTGAGACAATACTAAGAAATATATAAAAAGAAGCTACAGTGTGTTATAATTGCAGTGCACCTTTGTCTGTAGAAGTACCTGTATTTGTGTAAGTGTATAGTAGACATGGTCCCTAACAGTCATTGTCAGTGTTTGCTAATGTTCAGTTCTCATGTGGCTCTGGTTTAAAAGCTGTTCTTAAGTCCATGATCTGATTGACTGTATACGGTTAAACAGATGATATCCAGGGTGGGATGTCTTCCACTCTATTAGTTTCTCTACCAAGAGCAAGAGCTGAATGAGTCTTTCAACAAAGGTGGTGAGCAGCTGATGAAGTTTTAATGACCAATTGAAGAGCTCTCCTATCTGCTGCCAAGCAGCTGTACCAAGCAGTAATACAGTATGTCAGCATGCACTCGATTGCGCAATGTTAGTAGGAAACCAGTTGTACTCTAAGTTGTTTTTCCTAAGGATCCCCAGGAAGCAGTCAGTGCTGTGGGTTTTTAACTACTACTGTGTTGTTGGTGGTCTGGGAGAGATCATCACGGATATGTGTCCCCAGAAACAATGAAAACAGTGCAACAGGGTCTGCATTATACAGTATTTCCAGAAGTCTATTGGGGTTGGGCTGTTCCTTTATTTTTAAGAATTTCATTTTATGGTTGTATTAGTGGGATGGACGGGAGCATAATCATGAATGTAGAAGGTGAGAAACTCTGTTGTGGTGCTTAGTTTAAAGATGGAGGAGAGTTAAAAGCCTGATCTGACAGTCTGGGAACAATTTGCCCCAAATTCCTAGATCTAGTGGTGGGTTGGTGGGGAAAGTCCTAGGCTGGGTAAGTTTGGTTCCCGCAAGAACAATGTTAAAGGCAGAGCTAAAGTTTATAAAAAACCTTCTCACATTAGCTCCACTGATGTTCAAGGTAGGTTTCATGTGATGTGAAGTGCAATGGCACCTTCAATAAAGCTCTTAACTCTCCATGTGCTTCAGGAACTCTCAAAACATTTCATAATCACAGGTCTAAGTGCAAAGGCCACTGATGCCGTTTTTTTTTCAGCAGGGGAAGGATTATGATGACTTCAGGCAATGTGGGATAGTCAGGGACAAGTCTTTGAGAGCAGATATGCAGATTTCTTCAACATCGTTCCTGTCACACCATCAGTGCCAGCAGCTTTCCTCAGGTTCACCGCTCAGGAGCACGTCTCATATCATGATGATGTACCTCTTGGATGGCGAGGGAGGTGTTGTGACAGTCTCCACTGCTGTCACCTCATAACAAGCAAAGAAACAATTAAGTTCCTCTATAAGGTGTCACCTTTGACACTCGTGCTGATCTTGTGATTGGTGATATGCTGGATGACCCACACCTGCTGTTGGTCATTGATGGAGTGGTCCTTAAGCTTCCGTTTGTATACAGGTACTGGTCCTCAAAAAAATGTCAAATGAGTCCTTTCAAAGCTTGCCTGGAGTGGTAGTGGTGATTGTCCTAAAACTAGAAAAATTTTAATCTAGTTAATCACAGTCATAGTCTGTGAGTAATCATGATTAATCACAATTTTTTTTATAAATACTCAGATTTATTTGTATTATAAACGTGCAATGTTGGAATAAAGAAATGCATGTTAAACTGGTTAGAGGAAACAGATTATGCAGTTTTATAATATCGCAAACGAACGTTCAATTAAAATCTCGCAAATGGGACCAGCACTGCATGCAGTGGTTGAGTAGTATGGTGTGTGGCGACCCACCGACGGCAAGGTTCGAACCCAGATCCAAAAATCAACAACCTAGAACCTACTTCCTCTAATCTATTCTTGTAAAAGTAATTCCCCTTGAAAGTAGCTCGAGCAGACAACTTTGGTTTTATTCAAACATCCATTTAGAAGCATTTTATAATGAAACTTGACATTCAGCACACCTGGTGATGTTTCCTCAGTCATCTTATTATCTGCTTTAAACGTGCCATTATCACAAACTGCCGGGTAACCACGGTGCATTTATGGGAAGCCATTAGGGTCGTGTGATTAATTTGCATTAAAAAATAGTAATGAGTTAATATAGACAGGAGTATGGCCTTTAAATCTGCATAGTAAAATCTGCATTGCCATAAATACTGGCTCTTGACAGCAAACAGAATCGCGTCTTTTGCTGCCCGAAATACTAAATCGAAAATCGACAGGAAGAGAGACAAATAGACTGACGTTCAGAAGGTCTTCTTGTTAGACCTGAGGCTGTTACTTGCTGAGATACAGAGACAATGAGAGACGGAAAAACCGAAGGACAGACAGAAAGAACGTCTTTCAAGTATGAATAATGTCATGCTTAGTCTCTCAACCTTGTGCTCATTATTTCAGTAGCATGGTGAACAATTGCATTTTCCGATTTCACATCTGCAGAAATATTAATCACAGAGGTGAGAACATTATATCATCCTGTCACCTGATGTGCTGCTCACTCAGGCATGCTAGCATGCATGGCACTACTGTATGCACGTACCGTGTGTGTGTGTGTGTGAAGGAAAGAGAGCCTGCTTTACATGCACTATGTGAACAAGAATGTCATCTCTACCCTACACACTGACACCAGAGCTGGCTCTTTCATCTTCTTTCTACCTCTCCCAAGGTCGGGCATGGCTCTAGGGAAGCAGCTACCCATGCACTGTGAGTATGGAGCTGAATAAAGATGATAAGTTCCCACGAGGCACCTCTCACAAAGCACATTTGTAAACCGTCGATAGAGCAAATACACAGACCAGTTCCACATGTGGTCTATTAGCAACATGGGAGTGAACAAGGGCAAATCTGTTCGGGGTATTTCACCTCTACTCCCGACCACCTCGGAGAGGATAAATAACACACAAAAAAAAAAAACCCTACAGAAGAAAAAGCAGCATGCACTACTCTCCTCAAGTGTGCTTTTGACAGTCCCAACGTCAATGTTAAAGGACTCTTTAGGGGAAAGGAACTCCTGGAAAGAAAGTGCTGGGAGTGAGATTGTAACACTGCACAACTGTAATGTAAATGGCAGTGATCTACTCTCAAGGGCTTTCTGCTGTCTGACTTTTTGCCCATGATTTTGCACGCTCGCCCTCACATTCTATATCATTTTGTCTGAATATTGTCTGGCTGAAGTGAAAACCTTTATAGAGAGAGAGAGAGAGAGAGAGAGAGAGAGAGATTCTCAATCCTTTTCAGATCACCCTATAAATGCAGAAAGGCAATTCTATAACTTTATACCCCTTTAAGCAAATATTTACCAAGTTAATTATTTACCACAGTCTTTTATTTATGTACTGAATAATACCGGGCAGGAAATTGGTGCAGCAGGTACTGTACCTTAGCATTGCCACCTCAGAGCTCCAGGGATTTGATCCTGAGCCATCGTTCACTTCTATGTGGATTATTTTTTTTTTTAATGTACCAGTTTCTCCAGTTTCCTCCCACTTCCAAAGAAAAATAAAGGAAAAATACATGGCAAAGTGAATTGGCTATGCTGCATTGCCCCAGAGTATGAACAGGAGCACATGGCAGTGTGTGTTGGCGCTTTGTTAAAATTGCAGTTACATGTCATTTGTCATAATTTCCATACTTGTTCTGAAACTTAAGAGTATAAAACTCATATACTATATAACTGCTATAAAAGGCTGGAGTCCCCTAGTTGCCCTAAAACCATGGCATTACTTTAAAAAAACACAGAAAAACACACACATTCCTTCAGGCACTAGTGTTTTGTAACACATCCTGGTGCATGAATGGTAGTAAGTGACTTATCGTGAGCTCTGTGTTCATAACTAAAGATTCAGAGCCTCCTCAGGTAACGCACTCCTAAACCAATGCACTGTTTGCTCATTTAGTAAGCCCAGATATTTATTTATTTATTCATGAGAAATTTATTTAAATGATGGTGAACCATGACATTACGACCACTCTCAAGAGAAGTAATTAGCATTTATTATCTCGTTACAATATCTCCTAGAGGCGGCACGGTGGCTTAGTGGTTAGCACAGACGCCTTGCACCTCCAGGCTCCGTGTTCGATTCCCGCCTCGGGGTCTCCCATGGAGTTTGCATGCTCTCCCCATGCAGACATGCAGATTAGGCTGACTGAGGTTCCCAAATTGTGCATGGTCATGTGAATGATGACTGGAGGTCCCACTATGGGCGTAAAATGGGAATAAGCACAATACAATGGTAATCACCATTGGCCTCCGTGGCCCGTAGTTTCGCTACAGAGTTTCCTAGATGGATGGATGGAATGCTACAGTTAGGGGCAGGAATTCACTCTGGACTGGACACTAATTCATGTCAGACCCAGTACATGGTTAAATCTATATCTACTATATTATAGACGGTAATAATCAACCTTACAGTTATTACTCTAATAACTTAGCTGGCTTGCCTGTTGCTAATTCTATTCACTGTTGTAGTTACTGTAGTATAAATTAATTAAAAAAGTTCCCTAAAGCAGAACAAGAGCAATAGGCACCAATAGAGGTGGGAAATTACATCATTATAACTGGCAGTTTACTATTAACATGGCACCAGGAATGCAGCATAATCATTATTTACGATACAGAAAAACAAAATGATTTACTTTTTTAAAATCTAGAGATAAGTGGGTCACTCCTCAACAAAAGTAGCTTGGGAGTGCTGGAACTAGGAACAACACCCCTTATGCATCCAAATCTCAAAAAGCAGCGCATTTTAGCCGCGGTTCTGTCATGCTAAATCCAGCGGTCCAGTGCGCGGTGATTTCTGGGACTTTATTTAGAACCAAGGATTGCAAGAACTTAGCAACGATGTTTTCCTTGGGCTGCCTCTTCCCACAACATCCTCAGCAATTTATTCCATTATCTTGTGGCCTGTTCGAATCATATAAATGTAACGTGTAATTTTTAAAAATATTATCTTGTATATCTTCAATAGACTCATAATATAAAGGCAGATCTGTGAAGCTGTTGACGTTTCGTTTAAGGAGTGCGAGACTAAACACGACCAAATATGAAAACAAACTGAAAGTATTCATTTCGCTTCACTTTACACATGGGTAAGAGGGTTTACAGCTGCTTATCGTACATAGATGAGGGGTGTTCAAGTCAAACCGGGGAATTTCTCATGAATGACATTGGCGTTTGTACAGTATTGTGCAACCGTTTTTTTAGAAGGCACATCCATGATTGACGATCCCGTCCAAGGGCGCTCGGAGTCCGCTGCATTCGTTCACATGAACATTCCAAGTGTATTAGTGTTGCAGGCGATTATAGAGAGAAATAAATGTAGGTTTTTACTCTCATAATTCTCATGAATTGAATGTCCCTTGTATAATGTGTTATGTAATGTACTAAAGATGTATTGCTTGCGATTCCAACTGGCCTATAAAGGAATATTATTGGGTTAATAACCACCCCACACACTCTCTCAGACAGCATGGCACAAACAGAGGCTCTGTGTTTGTGCAAACTCAAGCGTGTGACTATGTGCAGCACCAAGTCCATGGCTCTGTTTGACTAGAGGAAGTTCAGCTGCTCCTCGACCCCTCCTGCCTTTTCCAGGCCTCTGCACAACGTCCAGGAAATCGCAGGCAAAACATAATTGTACATTATGTAAACAGCACATGCCGAACATCCAGCGCGTCCTTCCAACTTTCTATTTACAATATCAATTATGTTCTCCCAGGATAAGCAGCTTTCGGAGACAGAGAGGCAGAGGACAAGTCAAATATTGTCTCGCAGGGGCTGCTGGAGCAAATGGTCTATGTCATTGCACTCCATGTTTCTCTGATCGCTTCCATCAGGAATGGGTGCACAATACACACACACACACACACACACACAAATTCTCTCTCATAGACATTCCCTTATACAGTATGTAGTCGACAATATAAAAAGGCCCACTTTAAACCGTGTGTGTGTGTGCGTGTATGTGTAGAGCCTTTGTAGATTTGCCTGGTGTTAGTCTTCACGGGTAAAGCTCAAGAGTCGAAGCTTAGGCATAATTCACACACTCTCTATTTCCTATCTCCACTTTCAGCCCTCAGAGGCGTGCAGCTGGCCAAACCCGGAGAGAAGTGCTCTCAAAACAGCCTTGGGACATTCAGCCGTCCTACTGCGTTATTATAGGGGTTGAAGGAATAAAAATAACCCAAATTTTAGCCCTGGTGGGCACAAGTCACACGGACCAAGCAGAGTAGGAATCAAGATTTGAACTATTACAAACATGCCGCGCGGACAGCCCAGTTCTTTCCAGCCTCAGCTCCAAACCCTGTGTTATTCTGTAATATCAGGTTTCTTGGAAGGGCTAACCAGAATAACATATTTCAAATAGGCTAACATTGATGTTGGATGCGAATCAGACATACTTCAGATGGATATTAAGGAGGCTGTTGACTTGGAAGAGGAGAAAGTGTGGCACATCTGGTTGGACAATGCCGAGAGCCAGTTCTGGCTATTTTAGCCACCAGCACTGCAGGACTTGTTGTGTTTATTCATTTATTTATTTCATTTTTTTTTTTTGAGCCTGTCCGCATCATGGATCGGTTACAGCTGACAAGATAACATTGTGCTCCGTGAGAATAACACCGTCGAGCAATCCCGTAGTTAAACACAAACACTAACTGTTGATACAGTGGCTCCAAAAAAAAAACTTAAAGCATGTCAACACTACAAGGCCGGCGATTTGCATTACAGCTGCCGGTAAACACAAGGCAGTGACTTTCAGCACATCAGATGACGGTCTGTACGAATCCTCTCTCTGGAGGGCTGATAACATTCCTTCTCTCATAAGCTCACCCCCACAGACAGAAGCCGTGCTCTCAGGATGTTAACCCGGCTGCTTTACGATGTTTAGGAAAGCTGCAGCACACAACACACTTCTGAGGGCCTGAGCTGCTGGTGTCCAATGGATTTATGAGAGTTTAAATAACTTTACTATTTATTATGTCCAGACAAAGGGAGGCAGAGACAACAGCGCAGTAACGGATGCTTGGCAGGCTCCCTATTTTCCTTTCCTTATATTCTTAGGTAGTAAATAGTCTACACATTCTATCAGACACATTCTTAACTTGTCTGAAGGATACAACAGGATTTATGAACTTTTGTTACAGGCATGTAAGAGTGTGTTTCATCTATGCATTGAACGCTGTGTTCTTTTGGATACGATTCTTCGCAATGTTTAGACGTAGACATCTTAGTAGCAATAACTCAGCAGTCCGTGAACTTTCCCAGTGTTGAGACGGAGAGTTCATGAATACGATACAACCCACTTGGCCTTCCTGAGGTTATTCCCTTTGGGAATTACGCATATATCAGCGTATACTGCAGAGCCATATGATATTCAATTTGTTTCATACTAGCATTTATTTAATTTGATGTTTTTTAATACGTAAAAGCAATGCTGCCTTTAAATCAGCCAACACTAAGCTGACCGCGCTCGCCTGCTGGCAAAATCAATTAGCCTTATATGACTCGGATGGTGAGCAGCAAGCGCACATTTGGGATTTTAAATGTATTTCTACTTATAGACATGACTTTTCTTAACCTTGCTGAATTTATAAAATTGTAAACAAAATGTGTTATAAATCCATTTACTGCAAAACAGCAAGCAGAAGAAACCTGGCTAAGCAGCTGGCCAACTAATATCATGACTTCTAAAACTCTTTTAAGGTTAGATGGCTAAGTGCAGGCATTCTTTTATGTAGAGAAGATGAAAAAAAAATCGTTTTTCAAAAGATACATTCGTTAACCCTTAATTGGGTGAAGAACCACTTTTGTTGACAAATTTTATTGTATCATTACAATGATAATAAAGTCTCTTTATCTTGTTAAATTCTGTGGAATTTGTATATTTTGGGTTTTTTGTACATTTATGTTTTTGCACACACAGACACACTCTTCTTTATTTATTTGAGTGATGAGTGTCCTGTTAAGAGTTAATCTTACAGAACACCTTTTTGAATTGATGCTATATTTATTGATTAATTTCATATAGACACATTTTTGAAAGATTGTTACCCTAGATGGGCACGAAACCATATCCCTTCATTAGACACTCAGTGAAATACAGTAAATATGGTAAATATGGATCCTCGCCCAGTAAAAGGGTCTAGGGTAAGATTATTTCCAAAACGTGTGTGTGTGTATATTTATATATATATATATATATATATATATATATATATACACACACACACACTACCGTTCAAAAGTTTGGGGTCACTT
>JAQQZT010000039.1:8068494-8087300 GCA_030068275.1 Clarias platycephalus | reverse complement strand
ACTGTAATATCTGTGCATGCAGCTCTAGCTTTAAATAAGTTTGTACAGGGTGGCCCTAAAATCTGGATTCAAACAAGTTCTATTTGATCTATCTTGAATAAAAAAAAATATATAAAAAACTCAAATAAAAACACCAAATTTCATTTAAGGAAAAATGCCTACGGATCTAGAATTTTGTTTTTTACTGAGTAAAGTCTCCAACTTCATTATTAAATTTCCAACTCATAGTGTAGAGGTTATGGTTATTGTTGATTCTAATTGTGCATTTCAACATTCCAATCTGAACGATTATTAAAAAAATATTTAATGGAAGCCTAGAAATGGAAGCCTTGTCTACTAGAAAAAAAAGGGAGGTGGTCACTACAAATAAACTGTGACTTCTCAAATTTATCTTTTTTATATGTTCTCTTCCCTGATATAAATATCCTGATGTTAAATCAGAAAAAGATATATACAGTATATAATGATAGAGCTTTGCAAATCAAAACGAGTCCTTATAAAACGTTTCTTAATAATGTTCTATTATTATCAGTGCGTGATCAATCTCCTTTTAAACAATAACAAATGTTCTTTAAAATATTGCAGTATATCCAACATACATTCTTTTTTCAATCTCCAAAAAAGTAACTTGGCATAATTTCAAAATAATCATTCTATCAATAATAAAGAGATGAAGATAAAGAGTTAGTATGATAAAATTGGCCACTGAGTTTTACTGAGTATCCTGCAGAACCATTCACAGATCTTCTAAGGACTTTTTTGCATGCAAAACAGCTTCCATTTAGGTTTTTTCTAAGAAGTGGTTGTTTATATGCTACTTTTTCTGGCATACAAATCTTTTACTTTACCTTTTAATTTTGTTGTGTAAAATTTAATGTGTTTAAAAATGTTTTTGTATTAACTCAATAATAAAATATAAACAAAAATCCATAGGAAGGTTTGTACTTAAAAAAACACATGGTCACTCTGTATACTTCCACTCTCAAAATCTTTAAAAAAAAAATTGGCTTACATACAATTCTGTTTATTTCTTAACAGATTTATGTTAAAATGTGGCCATGATCAATCTGAATAAATAATTATTTTCAAATGTTATTTACATTAAATAAGCATGGAGTGTCTGCTTTTTTTTTTTTTTTTTTTTTACATATATATACAGTTTAAATGGCATATCATATTCCATCCATTCATTCTTGATACTGGTTAACCTGTGTAGGGTTGCAGGGGGGCTGGACCCAAGGAACTCAGGGCACAAGGCTTGGATCACCCAGGATGGATTGGTAACCAATCACAGGCCACAACATATCACATTAATAAACATAATTACAGTTGCGTAAATGCAGTGTAACAGTGCGATATAGATATTGTGTATACCCAGAAAGGAAAAAAAGCATGCATCAATAAATACATAAAACATTGCAGCTCTGAAGGAAAATGTAGAGGGAATGCCAGATGAACACATTGCCCTTGATATTGAGTTCTTTAGAAGTTAATCTAAATTTGAGTACGGCCTACGTGCTGAGCTTTAATAGCAAAATTATGAACACCTGACACATCTTTAGTCAGTCACCCTCTTCTAGCTGCTTCATATATCATTAATATGGCTTTTTTTAATTTTAATTTTTATTTTTTTGTCCTGCGAGTAAGACTGGCCTAAATGAGTCTCTCGGCAGGGTGCCACATTTGAGTGAGTCTTTGCTATAAAAAAAGAAAGAATGTTGCAGGTACCTGTTTTTTTTTTTTTTTTTTTCCATCCTTATGGGTCAGCATGTATTAATTAGGTTTAATTATCCGACTGTTTAGAGCAAACGGTACAAGGCTTGTCTCAAAATCCCTAACTGTCCTAGCGATCCAGTGACCTGTCAAGGGCACAAAGGATACATTATGAAAGTACCCAAGCTCCTGCGTGTGCCTTTTTTCTGCAACCAAGCATGATCTTGGCACTTTTTCTGCTTGTAAAATGGACTATGAATAATTTAATTTTAAATCAGACGAAATCATTTGCACTGGCTTGCACTGAGAGTTGATCCACATAATGTGTGAGAGAGGGAGGAAGCCAAGGCCAAAAAATTTACTGAGGTAATAAAAAGAGCAATAGCTTCATTTGCCCCCTGCAGCACTGACCAGAATTTCAGCCGACTCACTAAGAGGTCTTTTCCACATTCCCGAACTACTCATGAAAATTAGATTAAATTCTTTGATCGTTCTTGGTCGCTCGACTCTGTGATGTCATATGTCTTCATCTCCTAAGAATTGGCTACACATTAGCCACAAAATGGTACACTGTATTCACAAATCACTTAGGATGTACTTTTGACTCCCCTACAAACTATGCCAAACTTACAGAGTACCAAGGACACCTTCATTCATACTGTTACTATTTCTCTTTAAGCCTCTAAAATTTGTCAAGACTTGCTATATTTACTATAGTCATGGAACCTCAAATGACTTCATCCTCTCTATTTAAGTGCACTACATAAAAACAAGGCATTCTAGCACACCTCATAGTGCACTACATGTATATTTTAAATGCAGCACTATACTGTATCGGGCCTGTAGTGATTTTTAGCAGAACCGTGGCGATTCTTGACTAATCATGAGTTGAAATCGTAATGGTTCAGGAAGGGTCATAGTTACTGTAAGTTGTAGGACATCATTGGAATTCATATGATTCAGCATATTTTGGACTGACTAAGAAGGATCAGGCCACCCAGAAAGTCCCAAAGCATTCTATGATCTACTAACAAATAACTTACATACTGCTATAATGTTGTTTTAGTTGGTAATTACATATTCAAACTGCAACCTAGCTGGAAAAAATTTTTGTCGTCTGAGATTTCTTCCCAGACGGCACAGTATCTTAGTGGCTAGCACTGCTGCCTTGCACCTTTCCCATTCCCAAGACATTCTGTGAGTTTGCATGTTCTCCCCGTGCAACAGTCCAAAGGCATGCGGATTAGGCCAATTGGCATTCTCAAAGTGCCCGAACTCTAGTATGTGAGTGTGTGAGTGAGTTGGTGAGCGTGTGCCCCTACTGTAAGTGTCCAGGGATAGGCTCCAGGCCTCCTGCAACCCCATATACAGGATAAAGCGATATACTGTAAATGATGAATGAGTAAATGAGATTTCTCCCAAACTGCAGCGGACTATAACGAACTCTAACAAACTTCCTGATGATTTCCCTAGGATTTTTACAATCTTGATATCATACAGGTTTGCGATAAAATAAAATAAAAATAAAAACATAAGTAGAAACACTGTAATGCGTAGACAAGAAGGGAAGAACTCATTAAATGCCTGTGGCACATGAGGATAATACAAAAAAATTTTCACGCTCAAATATATATATATATATATATATATATGAATAAATCATTAGCAGAAACAT
This sequence comes from Clarias platycephalus, assembly GCA_030068275.1. Lineage (NCBI taxonomy): Eukaryota > Metazoa > Chordata > Actinopteri > Siluriformes > Clariidae > Clarias > Clarias platycephalus. The sequence goes on along the minus strand of JAQQZT010000039.1, from coordinate 8,083,912 downwards.
TTTGACATTTTTAAAGCAATACTGGATTACTATGTGTTCCTGCTTTCTTAGCAGTGGGAGCGAACACAAATGGAATTCCTCTGAGTGAAAGATATGTGAAAATGAAGTATCATGTGATCAGTTAGAGGTCTTTGAGAGATACTGAAATCAGCATAATTTTATGCAAAATGTGTAGGATATACGTTCTTTACAAAAAAGAGTATTGTTTGCTTTTTTCTGGGCTAACAGGCAAATTATCTGATAATGAAAGTGCTTAGTGTTTTGTGGTCTTAATATATTTAATATATTCCTACAGCATTTTTTAATTTATTAAATAAAGTATATTCTGATATACAATATAATGTATATTTAAACATATAGTTGAATTCAAGTAGGTTTTTCTAACAAATTAGTGTGAAGATCAATAAAGTTTGTACATTGATGCCCAAATATACAAAAAAAACGTCAGTTAATCAATGGTAATTAGGTTTCACTACAGTTTAAGACAGTTTATTATTATAAGCAAAATGTGGCAGGACATGCATTTTAGTTTTGTAACAATTGTAAGCACTTACGTTGAGATGGTTGCTTCCAGACTATTCATGTAGCCAGTGCATGCTTTTGCATTAATTCATCAAGCTGCCTTGTCAACTACAGTATGTTACGCTAGGGGATTTGTGGTAACATTCTTTTTTCCCTAAATATATTCTATTCATTCTTGTTACCAAGACTGGCACCTCTGCATTAAAGTTGAAGTCAGATGGCATCCCAGTGCCTTCATCCTAATTAGCCTCTTCCTTTAACATCTTATTGCATCATTTGGCACGTTACACTTTCATCTGTTTCTGTAAAACAATAGCGAACCTGATCCACGAAATGGTACATTGATGAGAAGGGCTTGCACACCCACTCAGACATGTAAAATATGCAAAATAAAATCCACTCGCACCATCATGCATATTTTGTTAATTCCACTCGGATTTTCATCAAAAAAAGGAGAAAAAAAACCACACACACAACCCAGACACATACAGAAACTAAGATTGCTTCATGCTCAGTCAGACATGAGGTGCACACACTTCCAACTCTGAGGCATATTAAAAATACAGATAGTAAGTCCAGTAGAGCAGGTTGACTACGACAAAGGAGAGGGGAAATGTTACACGAGAGTAGTTGTCTATGTAATGTGGATTCTTTACATGACAGCAGTTCACAGAGCGGAGCGTCTGTCGTATGAGAGACAGGTTTCTGATGCAGCGGTTAAGAGGATCCTCCAGGGCCGCTGGGCTCGTGGGTTCTGAGTGAGAAGGGGTTTGTGCCATGAGATCAGGCTCTCCACTAGGTGTCGATGTAGGGGCAGGGTTTGGAGAGTCCTTCCGACGCTTTGCTCGGCTCGAATTTCTGGCGATGGTAGTGACGATGCCGTTCATCTCCTCGTCACAATCATGCATGTGCTGAGATGCCGAGAGACAGAGCGAGAGAGAGAGAGAGAGAGCGAGAAAGAGAGACGCTATGATGACCAGAACCTTTTAAATATCAACACGTCTGCAAACTGTGATGATATCAAAGGAGTTTTTATATTTAAAAATAATAATAATAACATTTACGGAGAAAAAATAACCTCAAAAGAGTGGAAAATGTGCGATTTTTTTTTTTTTCACTTTCAATAAAGTTCAGTTGGAAAACTAGTGCTAATTGGAGTATGATTGGCTTTTATATTTAATCACAAGATTACACATCACTTTTCACACGTTACATACGTACTTGCACAAGTCAATTTTTTAAAACCATGATTCTCAAATATTCTCCATGATGTGTATCCAGGGCGGTCCCAGAGTATATCGTTGTCATAAAATCTATTGATAATGGTGGAAACTACTATCTGCGAATTTCAAGATTGTTAAGGTTCATATTTAATTACCATATTCACTGGTCCTGTGCTTAATGTAGGGTTAAATCTATATAATTCCATTACTCAATAAAATGTATAACTCTAAATTTAACATAAATCTAAATCATTAAAACAGCAAAAAAAAAAATTTTTGTGTTCTCACCGTAAGCGCACTGTTGCAGTCTGGGTGGTGAAGTGTGCAGAAGTGAGCAACTGCATACTCTATCAAGGCTCCAAAGATGAAACTGAAACAAATTCCCAAATACACGTCTATCGCCTTGATGAAGCAGTTAGCATTGGGCAGGGACGTCCTCGCACCCATCATCAGAGTCGTCATTGTTAAAACTGTCGTAACTCCTTTAACGATGAAAAAAAACATGGCGGGCAAGGAGATGATAAAAACAGCTCTGATTATGAGCAGCCTAAGAAAGATACCAGAGCTGCATGCACTAGTACCAGATGGAGCAGTTTTCCTAATATCCATGAGCAGCTTCATTTCCAAAATATAAAAGTTAACGAGAAGTTCATCTGAAGCAAACTCTGCTATGAGAAAATAAGACATGGCAAATAATTTTTTTTACCAAAATGCTAGTCAAGATGTGTTACTAATTCATTTGTTACTAAGTTCTCACTGACCTTTTTCAGAAATCTGATTACAAGCATTAGTACATGCAATGTTTTCTAAAGGAAAGTTTTTTAACATGTTTAAGTAGGAGAAAACAAAGACTTCTACATCCACAGGCATGTGAAAAAATTCAGGACACCACATTAAATATAAATGTCTCTATTAGGAAATGTCAACATATTGATTTGGGGAAGGGGGGAAGGGGTACGCTGTCCAATGATGAGCGCACGCACAAAGTGCAGGCTGATACAGAGAGGGAGAGAGAAAATAGATCTTTAACCTCTCTAATGAGACTTTCTTTTGCTTTACACGTGCGCACACTCGTGTTATAATAAGCAATACACACGGGCTGTACACACACGCATACAAACACAAAATAAAATATGTTTTACACTCACACACATGGTCACAGTGTTATAGTAAACAGTACACGCGTGCACGGATGTTGATTATACCAGTAAGAGACGCCACTAAGACCGAGCAGGGGAGACGATTACCCACAATTCTGCAGCACGCGCGAGAGAAAAACCATTGGCTCAGTTGTGATCGCGTGACACTGGGTACCAAAAAAGATGCGCATGCGTGATACATGATACTCGCATTTTTCAAGTAACATTTTATTTATTTTTTCTCGTCTTACGGAACACTCGCAAATCGGGTTACTCTGCAATTTTAACCATTTTAATATGAATAAATATGGGGGCGTCCCAACTTTTGCAAAATATGCATTTTTTTTATTATTTCTTATGTTAATTAAGTGAAAATTATTATTTTTTTGTTTACATGTAATTCAATACCTTTATCTACTAGTACAAATTAAAACAAGATCAGAAATCAAAATGTTGACTTTTCCTAATAAAGAAATTAATGGGGTGTCCTAGTTTTCTTATTCTTCCCTTAAGCATCATTTTGCACTTGTATTTCAATCTCAGTCTATATAATACTACTAATAATAATAGTAACTCCATCCAATGTTAGTCAGTGAAGAATGATAAAGAGTGAGAAAGTTTGTATTGTTTGCATCAATGTTAGTCCTTCAAATGCCCATTTGTTGGTCCTGGAGCTAATTTAATATCATTAATTAATTAATAATCATATTGTTATCTCTCTGTGTTTTTCAGAATAAGAATGTCTCAAAGCATTTCAGAAACAGTTAGATAGTTTAATAAACATCATGCTTTTAAATGTGTATGTCCTGCCTCATAGATAATTGTTTAAGCATGTAATTGATGAAGATAATGTACCTATGCATATGCGAGCAGGCACAGATGATTGGCTGATCCAGAAGGACACCCAGGACAGCACGACTAGCAGGCTGGAGGGCACGTAGGTTTCCAGGATGAAGTACAAAATGCTTCTTTTCAGCTCAAAGTGGAATATAAGTTTAGGATAATTACCTGAGTGGAAAGATATCATATTGGAATTAAAGATAAGTCTCAGTGATTTGTTTTATTTGTCTAAAATATTTTTAAAAATAGAAAAAACATTTCTGAGGAATGGTGCCAGCTAAAAAAATTTTATATTAATACAGACAACCCTAATGAAGCAAGGCCAGGAATGTCAAATTACAAAAAAGTAACAATGAGCATCAAGCTCTGTTTCCAAACTGATATAAAATGTGCAGTAGTCATATACAGTAAAAACAAATTTAATTCACAGTAGTACTAGGATTAGTGTAGTGCATCTCAAAAAATTTTAATCTCAAATCTCAAAAAAATTATTTTCACCTGTATTTAATTAAGAAAAACTAAACTCATATCTTCTAGCTTGACTACACAAAAAGTGAAATATTTCCATATTTTCAATTATATTCAATATTTGGTTACAGCTTACAGCTTATAAAATAAAAAATCCAGCATTTAAAAATATTAGAATACAGAAAAACACAACCATTTACTTCATTAGCACAACTTCCTGCAACAATTCAGCATGGCATGGAGGCAATCAGCCTGTGGCACTGCCGAGGCATTACTGAAGAGCAGGGTGCTTTGATAGCAGCCTTCAGCACGTCTGTACTGTTACTGTAGGTCGGGTCGAGTCCTTTTCTGGACAATATGCCATAGATTCTCTATGCGGTCATTCATGTAGTGTTTTAAAATCTGGTAGACAGCTGCATTGCCGCTTGGACTCGATAAAACACAGTGGACCAACACCAGCAGATGATATGACACGCCAAATCATCACTGATTGTGGAATCTTTCCACTGGAGTTCAAGCAACTGGGATTCTGTTCCTCTCGACTTTTCCTCCAGACAAGAGGACCATGATTTCTAAATGAAATGCAAAATATAATTTCATATGAGAAGAGCACTTTGGACTACTAAGCAGCGGTCCAGGTCTTCTTCTCCTTAGCCTAGGGAAGACAATTCGGACATTGTCTCCGTTTCAGGAGTGGCTTGATGCTAGGAAAGCAACAGTTGTAGCAGTTGTTGTGTGTGTGTGTGGTGGCTCTTCGTGCACTGACTCCAGCCTCACTCCACTCCTTGGGAAGCTCTCCCAAGATCTTAAATTGGCTTTGCTTGGTAACCTTCATAAGGCTACAGTCATCCATGTTGCTTGTGCACCTTTTCCTGCCACACTTTTCTCTTTCAGGCAACTTTCCAGGAATATGCTGGTGGATCGAGTTGATGATTGTTATCTGGACACTTTTAAGTCAGCAGTCTTACCCATTGGACTAGATTGGACTAGTCTGAGAGATACTTGCTACTTATACTGTACGATTATTAATTTACTTCAACTTGAAATGAAATATTCTAATATTTAGAGATACTGGATTTTAGATTTTCTTAGCTGTAAGCTAAAATCATGAAAAAATAAAAAAGAAAGGCTTGGAATCTTTTACTTTATGCATAACAAATCTAGAAAATATGAGAGTTTCACATTTAAAATTAAATAACAAAGAGAATGAACTTTTCTCAAAATATGCAATAATCTCCTGTCTGCTATTCATGCTCTAAAGCCTTCAAACGGCTGTTTGTTAATTTGTAATTTCTAAAGCTGGTAACTCTAAAATAACTTCTCCTCCGCAGCAGAGGTAAGTTTTGGGTCTTGATTTCCCAAGATGGTCTCATGAGAGCATGTCATAAAATAACAACTAACTAATAACTTTTGATTGGTACTGTATATATAATGTATATATTGCATACACATAAAACTATCAGTGCTGTAAAATATGTAAAAAAAAAAAAAATTTTAATAAAAAGAAAGAAAGAAAAGGAAGTATTGTTTTTTTTAGCTCTTTTATCCTAACATGCTTGTACCTGTCTCATACACAGCCTCCGAGGCAGAAGTGTAATGATCCTCTACTGTGTATTGGGCCAGACGCAGAGTGTCCAAGCCACTGACCGACTCATTGCCTCTTGCCCAGTAAAACATCACATCATTGACATTATAACCCCCTGATGGAGAGAGAGAGAGAGAAAGTGAGGTTGCACAGAATCACTGAAAAAAAACGAGATTTGGAAACGGATCCCGCAGAGTAAATACTACTAAATCTATGAATCTACTTTTGGTGGGGAATTATTATTATTATTTTTTTATTGTAATAGTATATACATATTCCGGTAAACTGTTATAATTTAATTTCTTAATTGTAGATTTCAGAATGATCCGGTGATTTATTGTGCTATACAGGGTTCTATCACACCACTGAAACCAGTAACAATGTATTTCCTCAAGAGGGAGCTCTGCAATAAAAAGTGATTAAAAACTATCCTGAGTTCTTACCGCCACTCATAACAACCACAGCACATGCAAGACTTACTGCTGCGTGCATTCTCACACAAATCCCCTGAAGCTAAAAGAAGTGGCTGATTAAAGGTATAACTTCATACAGTAGCTATCAGACCTTTTCTCTTTATGGGTCCATCATATAGACATAAAATTCTACACGTTTTTTTTTTTTTTTTTTTAGATTTTGAGATACACAACAACATAAAGGCAATCTGTAATGGATAAGGGTCACTTGTCAAAGGAAGAGATCTAGCTATCAAATAGTTCTGTACAGTGAAGAATGAAAATGTTCTACATAAGAAGATCTAATACCTTAGAGATAACATAACTCTACACTACATCTGAGTGTCTTATTCAAAAACAAAACATTTTATAGTACCTTGATCTTATCTAAAGAGAAAATAGTGCTGCAACAATGACTTTTATATCTTAGCCTCAATAAATACATAATTCAGCATAATCTCAATTCAAAAGTAATTTTTGGTGTGGTATTGCATCCCCCTACTCCATTACTGCTTATTTTCCTCTAACAATACACACTGTAATGTCTTATTCCTTCTTTATTTCACAGTCCTGATATATATATATATATATATATATATATATATATAAAAAAATTCTTCACATACTTTCATCGTCTCTACCGATTCATCCTGTATACAGGGCACTAGGGGGCCTGGAGTCTATCCCGGTACACGCTGGATGGGGTGCCAATCTATCACACTCACACACTCCTTCACACACTACAGACAATTTTGGGAACGGAAATTAGCCTAATCTGCATGTCTTTGGACTGTGAAGGGAAACCTGAGAATCTGAAGAAACCCAGCAAGCATGAGGAGAATCCAAACTCCATGCACGCAGACCCGACGGGGAAATTGAACCCACAACCTGGAGGTGTAATGCGACAGTGCTAACCACTAAGCCACATGCAGTGACAACTGAGCTTTGCAAAGACGCAGGTGGTCAGAAGTGGCTAAAATGTAATTATTTACCCACAACACCAATTGTGTTCTCAGCTTCATTTTCTCACTCACTCATCGTCTATACCGCTTTATGCTGTATTCAGGGTCGCGGGGGCCTGGAGCCTATCCCAGGAGGCTTAGACACACACGCATACACTCACTTACACACTACGGGCAATTTGGAAACACCAATTAGCCTAATCTGCATGTCTTTGGACTATGGGAGGAAACCGGAGTGCCCAGAGGAAACCCACCAAACACAGGGAGAACATGCAAACTCCAGCTTTATTTTCTTTAAACAATACTACCTTATGTGTATCATGGCTCCAAAATGCTGCAAAACCAATGCTAGTGATAGCAGGAGCAAGAGGGAAAAAAGTGAAGCAAGTATTGATTTGGAATTCTGCTAACGGCAATAACCGTGTACACATCCTTCTTCTTGGATTTTACATTCCCCAGAACCCCCTGAAAGCATTTAGTTTAGTCACAGGAGCCACTGTTTTGCCTAGCATGTAGTATTTGCTGCACTGTACTGTAACAGAAAGAAGCAATTGGCTTTTCAGGACTCATTGTGTTTTGTAATGTGCTACAACATGTAATGTGGCTGTTCCATGACACGGTTTACCTAAAACCAGGAAGTTTCGAAACGTTTCTAAAAGAAGGATATGTAGCAGTTTTGCTTTTTTAGAGACAACCTTGTGTGCCGGTGGAAAATGAATGGCTAAAATTTGTGAGAAAATGGTGCTTATCGCTTTTCCCTGTCTAAATATTTATATTCTAACAGGTTTGATGCACGGGTGGCACCACAAACACAGACACTGGGCGAGATCTTACGGAAAAGGGGTAACTTTATTAGGAATAATGGGAAGGAAAGGGTTAAAAGGAGGGAGGAAGGAAAAAGGGGAGAAGGTATGCACTTGCAGGTCTGGGGGAAGTGGCCTGTTATCATGCGGGTACAAGGCTGGGGAGCGGCGACGGCGGGCCGAGTGGAAGAGCGGGCCAGCATAGGCAGCGGCTCCTGCGAGCTTTCTTGAATGGCTCCTCTTGTCGATTGGCCAACCGGCCCCTCCCTCCCAGCTCTCAGTGGCACAGCCTCAGGTGGGGTTTTCCCGGACAATCCTCGTCTAGACGGCTTTCCTGGCCTTGACATGAGACACACAGCAGCCTTTTCCTCTTTGGCAGCAGGCTCACAAAATCTGGCTCTGTCCGAGAGTGCAAATGCCGCGGGAGCTCGAGCAGTCTTCACGCGGCTAAGCTAAATGCAGCAATGGGCACCACTTCATTCGCGCCTTTGAAGTCCCTGGGGCACATAGCATCACGAATCTCGCATGCCACTCATCGTGTTTAACAGCCGCCGTGTCGATCTCCAGAACCCAGAGCTACACTACACTCCCCGCCTTGTTTTTATATCGCGGGAAGAAGCCGGAATCCTATTAACGATGATGAATCACCAGCCGTGCCTGTTCACGCGGCACCACCCCTTCGCACACCTGCAGAAAGGTAGGCCGCCTACCTAGTAAAGCTCCGGAGTGAGCGAGAGGCGGCAAAAGATTTGGGCGCACGCCATAATATTTAAAGTCACTGCTGTGTTGTGAACAGTGAATAGTGAATGCAAAGTACATGGTGAGAAAGACGTTTCGGTAATATTGTAGTCTACTAAGAGGAAAGGCTAGTCTTTCTACACCAGGGAACATGGATGAAAATTATGATTCCAAACTTTATGCCAATAATATAGTACTATTATTATTATTTGGTGTGACTATAAAGCAGTGTGTATTTTGCGTATAGGCGTATTGTTTTGAGTGGGAGATACAGTATGGTGGAAATACGCAACTATGAAGGAGGACTTAATCTGCTTCTCTCACTCTCACACACACATTCATTCTCTCTCTCTCTCTCTCTCTCTCTCTCCCACTCTCTGGGTCTTTCACTCTCATTGCAGCTTACATAACGATTCACAGACACCATGGCAGAAGCTCAATCCCAGGGAGAGAGACAGAGAGAGAGAAAGAGAGAGAGAAATATCACAAAATGGTTTTACTGGCTTGGAGAATTTAGAGGATAAAATTTACAATCTGGTTTCGTCAGTAACCATATTGACCCAATAAACTGACTGTCACCACACATCTCACGCCCACAACTTCATCCATTGTCTGTGTACTGTGTATCTTTCTCACAGGCTGAAGAAAACTTAAACTGACTCATACAGATCTACACACAAATATTATACCTTCCCAATCTGTGGTTATATGCTTTGGTTCTATTTGATCATGGAGATGCTTTAAGTAAAAAATACACAGATGCATACTTAGCAGGCAGAATCACGCTTTTTTTAAAATGTTTATCCAGACCATGTGTTATGAAATATGAAACAGATTATACCGTCGTACGTTGCTGATGCGACAAGCAAGAGCTGAGGAATAAAAAAGAGCCTATAGCTTGTTGCCACAGCAACGCTCTCATTAATGCCTTGGAAAAGAGTCAGAGAGAGAGTCAGAGAGAGAGAGAGAGAGAGAGAGTATGCCTTGCTCTTACAGCTTTCCAGTTGAAGGGTGCATGTCTGTTTATCCATGGGATATTTAGTCAGGTCCATGTTGCAGGCCACAGTGGTGGTGATCCTGGAGAAATACACAAACGCACATGAAATATTAATGTCTCATTAATGCTGAACTACTCAGCAACATGCCAGAGTAAGACATCTTAGCTCATGTGTGCTGACCTGACCCTTGCGGGCCGTTTCTGCTATTAGATCCATCTATTGGTTAAATCAGCATCACATGATTTGGAGAGAGAATCTCACGGATCCTTTTGATTTTTAACATCCACACATACAGTACAGTACTGTACACCCTAGCTCTCAATTAACAGGAATATTCCATTTAGATGGAACCATGGTATTATAATACAGTAGATGCAGTATTAGCTCTAAAATATAAAATGTAATTATGTGGAAATATGAATACTATTTTTTTTTTTTGCCTGAAAAAAAAAACACAAAACCTACCTGCTAAACACCAAAGGAGCTCAACACCACTCTCTCTCTCTCTCTCTCTCTCTCTCTCTCTATCTTTTCTCTCACACTCACTCCCACACACACACACACATGGTATTGGCAGAAAAACAATGAAATGTAAATGAGATCTACCCCTACACTCGCTGTCCACAATATTAGGAACACCTGTACACCAGCATATCCATGCAATTGCAAAAATATCAAATTACAAATCAGTTCACGAGCTTTAGTTTTTTTTATATATATATTACAACAATCCAAATTATAAAGAGTATAGTGTGGAAAACCAGACAACATCCACTGAGGTGTGATTCTGCAAACAGGAGAGAATGGCCTGACTGGTTTGCACTGACAAGAAGGACCACACCAACTCCAATATCTTTACAACCATGGTGAGCAGAACAGCATCTCAGAATGACAAACCTCACATATGGTTGGTTTTGAAAAAAAAAACATTGGTATTGTCTCCTTTCAGGCAAAACAAAAATCTAGGACTATGTATAATGTGCAGGGATTTATTAAAACTAGGCAACTGAGGATAGGAAAAAGACCAGACGATGTTTCCACATGTCCTGTTTGAGTGAATTTGTGTCTACTGTCGACTCAAATTCCTACTTCTGGCTGATAGAAGTGAAAAAGTCTTCTGCTGCTCTTTATCTACTTGTCCTGTTGTAAACTTGGCTCCAGGTTAAATTGTGGATCTACAGTAGGTGGTAAGACTAAAATGCTCATCGAGAAGTGCTTCCTCTTTTCAATACCAGTTCGTGCTGAGTACACAATCCACAATCTAGCATCTTCCTGGAGATAAAGTCCACAAAATCTCTTTCAAACCAATCAACATTTTTTCGTTGTTTCATGGCAGCAAATTCAAACATCTGTTTGTGGTTGTGATTGCCAAAGCACAAAAACCCTGCAATTATGATCATTGTTTAAGGCTCTGAGTATATACAGTACAGTACCAGGGGAACTGAATTTAAATGTAAGCATGTCTGGTTAATACAACGTTCATCTTGGCATGGGCCGAATTTCATGTTCGTGTTAGGACTACCTGCAGGAAGAATAAATATATATTGATCTGTCCATTCATTGTTGAAGGTGTAGTTTTCATAGTCTACTTTACTTTTTTTGGTGTAAGCCATGATGTGTCACACTTGTAAGAGACTGATGAGTGACACATATAGCTGTGCCCACCTCAAGGGAAAAAAAGCTCAGGATTACTGGTATATTAATTATTCTCATTTATCAGAAAAGCATTAGGGTCGTGATAGAACTGTTACTGGGTCCGGATCCAGATCGCCGTCCGCCATTTAGTGGCATGTATAAATGTCTGATACAGATCTTAAGGTTAACTGGCCTGCATACAGGCTCTAAAGGATCATCGAGGAAGCCCATGGATTTACATGAATTACATTAGACACTTAGGTACTCTGTCGGAGCTTTGATTTATTGTCATCCTTATGGTTCAGAATGAAGAGTTCACCTCACCGGAGAGCATAAAGCACAGTCCCATTGGGGAAGATTCGGATCAGCCTGTTCTCCACCGTGATATCATGCAGGAAGGACTTCTTGGAATCCACAATGAAGGTATCAGGAACCCAGAGTAGCTCCACCAGACGCCCATCCAGACTCAAGCTCTTATTGCCTTCAAACACCAATCGTTCGTCTGTCCAGCGCTGCCGCAGGAAAATGGTGGCAGTGTAGTCCTACGTTGGAGAATCAGTGATGAACCGCACAACAGACTAAAATTACTGAGCATTTCAGGGTATTTGACAATGGAACATACGAAACAAAACGATCAGTTCAATAACTTCAAGACACATCCTAAAATACATCTTTCACAACCATCAAAATGCCCCCCTTCCTGAATACCCACCCCTTCACCAAGCACAAAGACTACAGAGATACATCTAAGAAACCTTGATTTGTAATGCTTGTGTTGGTGTGCTTATTTGTTGTATTCTTTAACAAAGCTTTAGCTTGATTGATTCTAAGACCCTGTCCAATTTCCAGCATGAGGATGGTTTTGATAGAGACTACAAAGCACTTCTGTGAATTCTCTAGATACCAGCACCTGCCAAATTCTGTACTGTAGTTGTAAATATGTGAAACTTTTAAAAGGAGGTGTCCATTCTGAAGAGAGCAAGTGGCCATGATTGTGCCCTACTCCCTCCAAAGAAAGCATCCTTTAAAGTGAGAAGCCTGAAGGCTCCACTCAGCGGGTGTTAAAATTAATGGCCATTTGGAAACATTTTGAATGTCATTTTATAAGGCTGAACCCAGGGGGATTTTTGTCTCACTATCATTGACATGGTTAAAAAAACTTAGACAAGTTTCTCAATTACAGTAGATATTGAGGAAATAGCCACTGTCCCTCACTGGCAATGTTTAATTTGAGAGCTGCCACTGAACTGGTCATATTTTCTACATTCAAAGGGGGAAATAAACCAAGATGAAACCTAAAACCTACATCAAACACTGTAACAAACATAACAAAGCAATAGTTTAACATCCATTCATTATCTGTCCGGCTTATTCTATTTAGGCTTGCAGGGAGCCTGGAGCCAATCCAGGAACAAAGCCTGGTACACCCTGGATGGGTTGCCATCACATTTGAAAATATCAATCAACTAAGGCTGCATGTCTTTGTATGATGGGAGGAAACCTACTGTACCAAGCATGGGGAGAACATGCAAACTTCACACACACTGGGGCAAAGGTGAGATTCATACCCCAGCACTGTACAGTAGGTGTGAGGCAACAATGCTAACCACCAAGTTTGTTGTTGTTGGTCATTCGGCTGCTTCTGGTAAGGGTTTGCCACAGCATACTGTAGGTTCCATGCAGTTCCTGAGGCAACCCGCCAATTTTACCCAGGATTGGCACCAGCACTGCACCTAGTGGCTGGGGTTTAGGCTTTGGCTGGGAATAGAACCCACCCTTCCACATGGCAGGCCTACCAATGAGCCCCCAATACCCCTACGCTAACCACCAAGTTTAACAGTATTAAAAAATAATATTTCCAAACTAAATTTAATCCGTTCTGTTGCTACTGCCATTTTTATCTATTCGGCATGAAAATATCAGCATTATTCTCATCTTGTTCCATTGCTCATCCAATAATAAAATCAACCAATTTTAGTACTGTGAGTATTTTTTTTGACACATTATTCCATTTTTTTTCTTACCATGTTGATTTCTGAGATTGTGTCAATGCTGGCAATGTCCAAACTCATCCCCACAGTAACAGGGCCATCTGCGGGGGTAGGGGGGGATAGTGGAATAAAAAACAGAATCAAAGCAATATGTTGCATGTTTACGGCTTCCAACCAAAAAAAAAAAATCATTCGGATGATGAATGAGCATTCATACAATTCCTGGCAAAATAAACAATATTTCCACTTAGGGTGAAATTTACACAGAAAGTTAGAAATACATAAAGGCAAAAACAACAACAAAAAAAACTTATTTATCAAATGATTATAAAAATTATTTTTTCAGTGTCGCCTATTAAATAAAGATACACTGTAATCTCTGGCCTATTTTCTCCGTTAAAGTGCATCTCATGAGGCAGATGCAGAATTCATCCGGATAGAAAGGGTTTTAGTTGGATGTTATTTTGGTGCGTAGGAGAAATCTGGCTGGAAGAGCAGGCACAGGGTGGTGCCATGGTGAAGCGATAATGAAAGATTCTTTTTGAAGGCAGACACAAATAGACAGCTGACTGGGTGAGAAACCGATGCATTATGGAATGTACTGTAACAATTTGATTCAAGGCTTGTTTGTGACATGACGGTGGAGTTTCCCCTATCCTAATATAGGATCCAAACATTTAATTAAAGGCTATGTTGATCTAATTATCTGTGTATGCGAACACAGAATATGCTTACTGTCAAAGAAAGGCCTCAGGTACTTGTTGTATCCTTTCATCAGCTTCTGAATGGTGGGAGGCAGAATCTCTCCCTCCTTTACCTCAGCACTCAGCAGTGGCTCCTCCAGGATGCTGCCGGCACACAGGGAGACAAAATGAAGGGAAAGTGAGAAGGAAACCAAATCTTTCTGTCTCTTTTTTTTTCCCCTGACGTGATAGCTGGGGGCTCCAGATCCTGCTGAACTACGCCACATTAGTGGAGCAGTGGAGTGATGATGAGTGCAGTGTTACAGCCTAAATCGCAGAACAGGAGATTAACGCTTCCAAAACAACTTTAAATTAGCAGTGTGTGAGAGTGGCAATGTTCTCGTGTATAAAGGAAAGAGAATTGCGGATTTCAGGAGTGCACAAGACTGGGATGTTCCTACCTTTTGATTCACTAACAGTTTTTGAGCAATGTTTCAGAAATTTTACATCTAACATCCAAGCAAAACCCAGGAAAATAGGAGGATGATACATTATTTACAGAATATGGTGCTCGGCACTGATTGATCTTTACTGCAAAACAAACCTTTATGCACAAGGATACAGTATAAAATACAGCGTGTGAGAAGGTTGCCTAACCAAATAGCATGAATACGGTGATTTAATACCTGCCCACGCTCTTAATCTAAGCCAGCTACTGCAGCACAGCTCTATAAAAAGCAACAATAAAGTTCATAGTTTAATCATTTTCTTGCAGATTTCTTCTGCATAATGATTATCCGCCACACGGAGGGCTCCCAACTGCTGAACACCTTCAACCTAATTTATTTGCCTTAAGCACCCTCTGCGATTTCAGGTAGACAAACATTCAGTGAAACATTTACTTGCTGGAAACTTATTATATACCTACTGCACGACAACGATCAGCCATAGCATTACAATGCAAAACAATTTGATCAGTACTGTGTAGGATCACTTTGTGCCACAGGGAAAGCTCTGGCCCCTCAGTGCAGGACCCCACAAGACCTCTGGGGGTGTGCTGTGGTGTCTGGCAGCGGATCTTTTGGGTACACATGCCCAGATGCTCATGGCTTAAGAAAACGCAATTGTGCAGGATCCACAGTGTACTGTAGGAAGCTTACTGATGAGGCTTTCTATGAGTTTCTATGAGTTCACTGGAGCATGTAGAGTGCTTAAGAACTAGCCGTTATCATACTTTGGCATGCTGAGAAAAAGAAAAAAATGGGTTAGTTTTTTCCTTACTTTCCATCTAGCTTTGCTTTCCCTTTCTCTCTCTCTCACACACACACACACACACACACACACACACACACACACACACACACACACACACACACACA
>JAQQZT010000039.1:8054309-8066415 GCA_030068275.1 Clarias platycephalus | reverse complement strand
CACCCAAATGAGGATGGGTTCCCTGTTGAGTCTGGTTCCTCTCAAGGTTTCTTCCTATTACCATCTCAGGGAGTTTTGCCTTGCCACTGTCGCCCGCGGCTTGCTCATCAGGGACAATCTGACCATTTTGATTCATATACATTCACATTTCATACAAACTTAAATAATCCTTTTGATTGAGTAAAGTTGCTTTGCGACAATGACAATTGTTAAAAGTGCTATACAAATAAAATTGAACTGAACTGAATTGAATTGAATGCTTTCTCACTGTAGATGTGCAGCAACAACTGTTTGACAACAGCTTTCGATTAGCAGCACCCGGCTTCAACTTACCCTCTTAAACATTGTGGAAACTGTTTTTCCTTTTTTGGCTTCATTTTTGTGAAATAAATAATGGCACAGTGAAAAAAGTTATATGTTGTTATTCCTCTGAAGTTCTATTTGCCTAAGACCTGTGATGGTCAGATAAGTTTTATTATGTTTTTACACAAAAGCACATAGAATGAAAAAAGAAAGTACAAACTTTTGAACATGAAAAACCAGGAAAAACCCTTAAGAATTAGAGTTAGAGTTAGATGTGTCCAAATCCTTGACTGGTAGTCACACACGCACACTTTTCTATGTTAAGAAAAGCAAGCAAAATTCAAGTGGTTTAAACATTCAGGGATTGTGGGCTCATACATAATTGAATAATCGAATATAATTACAATCATAATGGTTGCATTTAATACTTAGATGAAAATTGGAACCCATGGACATGACCCACTGTTCAGTTTCCTCCCTTGATATGCTTTGCCATGTCTTTACTGCAGCTGCCTTCATCTTGTTTGTGGGTCTTTCTGCCTTCAGTCTTGTCTTCAGTAAGTGAAAAGCATGCTCTATTGGTTTGAGAGCAGGTGACTGATTTGGCCGGTGAAGAATATCCCTTAGGTAGCTGTCATCGTATGTTTTGGATCATTATCCATATGCAATAAGAAGTGGTGATGGTGTACAGAGGAAATCATAACTAGAATAATGGTTGATCTTTATACATTACATGAAGATAAACACCAAAGGAACCTAGTGCTGACCCATTTGGCCGTACAGTACTGTATGTATAGCATGCAAAACGTACACACAGACAGCAACCCAAACTCAGGAACGAACTGGGGACCCTGGAGCTGTGAGGGATCAAGGCTGCTTAATTAATACATTGGGTAGTTAGCAATCCTGTATTTCTCTACACATATTTCAAAAGAAATAGAAAATTCACCAAGGATATCTTGTAATTAGATTGTGCTTGATGCCAAGGGCAAGTGCTTTCCCACTGAAACATTTTGGGAAATTAATTGTAAAATGTACTTATGCAAGCCAGGAATGTACTGTAGTTATGAGACTCATGTAAATTTAGGCCTGCTGGCAATACTGTACAGGTACCTGATGCTTTAAGATGTCACAGTTGATACTGTATTTATTAACTATGATGTTTCTCGTGTAGACTGTGACCATGCTTTCAGAAGTATGAGGCTATTCTTTTTACGACTGTGTGTTTCACCCTTGAAATGACATATAGAATTACTTTAAAAAGTGATATCATCTGTAGTTAATTTATATAGAATCATTGTTTCTCTTCTGATGCGTACAATATGAAGCCTTAAGCATATTGTACATATTCCACTGCAAAAGCTAAATATCTTTAGCACAACTCAATCAGTGCTTTTACAGTGTTGTTGGTAAAAAACGTTGCTCCGGAATGGACCTAAGATGTAACCAAACACTATTTTTAACATAACTCTGTATTTTAAGCCCACTCAATGGGCCAATGACCCACTGGCCATATCCAGCCCACTCAAAGTTTGAATGACCCATGGGAGTTATGTAACGTCGACAGTATTGTACACGCAACTCGGTAAATTTAGGTCATACTATTTATTTGCAAAACTGAAATAAACCATACTGCTGAAAATAATTGTAATTCAATTAAACTAATTCTAATTATTTTAATAAGTATTACATTATTTTGTTACCCATGAACTGCAATGGTGGGAGTATATAACAAATCTGATAGCCGATTGTCGAAAAAGTGTGAAGAGAAAAAGATGAATAGAATAAGCTGGATTCTCAAGTGGAGTGTAAGAGCTAAGAGCATTTGTGTCCGGATGCAGGAATTACTTTAGCTCTTCTGTTAGTAATGTAATGAATTCTCCTACGTCTTATAAATGATAAAAATCAATCTCAAACATACACAATCATATTCAGTGTTTGGGTATAAATACCTACGAATAATAGCCTTGTTTTGTTTTTATGCAAATAGGAATTGTCCATACAAAGTGGCAAATAAAATTTCTAAATTGATTTGTCGAAAGAAATATCTATTTCTATCTTTCTCTTTTTGGGACATCCTAGCACCAATAATGCACTAAATGCACCAAAGTATATGTTTAGTCCACCGGACCATCACACTCACTCACCGTCTATACCGCTTTATGCTGCGTACAGGGTCGCGGGGGGCCTGGAGCCTATCCCAGGAGACTTAGAGCACAAGGCATGATACACCCTGGACAGGGTGCCAATCTATCGCAGGGTTCACACAGACACACACTCATTCACACACTATGGGCAATTTGGGAATGCCAATTAACCTAATCTGCATGTCTTTGGACTGTGGGAGGAAACTGGAGTACCCGGAGGAAACCCACCAAGCACAGGAAGAACATGCAAACTCCATGCACACAGTGATGGGAATCGAGCCTGGCTGGGAAATGCTAACCACTATACCAACATGCCGCCTATCATCGCACTCATGTGGTTTTTCCCCAAACTGTTGCCACAAATGTTAACTCCAAAGGATTTCTGCAGCATTAGGAATTCCATCCACTAGAACCTCAAGTCCTAACCCAAAACTGTTCCAATATGACAGTGCCCCTATGCACAAAGCAATATCCATAAATATATGTTTTGTCAAGCTTGGAGAAGAATGGGAGTGGCCTACACAGCACCCTGACCTGAGCCACACTGAACACCTTTGGGATGAACTGGAATGCCCAATGCCCCAGGCCTCCTGGCTTTACAAATATGCTTGTGGCTAAATGAGCAAATCCCTACAGGCATGGCCCAAAACCCAGCAGAAAGCCATCCCAGAATAGTGACGGTCATTAAAACAGTAAAGGACATGGTCTGCTTACAAAGCAAATATGCGTATGACTGGTAAGGTATCAAAATGCATTAAACCATATTGATATACCATGTACATCAAATTATATGCATATTTTTCTGATTTAGACTCATTGTACAGGGCAAATTATCTTCATCTAACACATATATATTTTACCTAATGGAATATAACTTAAATATACTGAGTTACCAGATTTGTTTTTAGAAACACAGTTTAGTAAAAGCAATGTAATAATTAGTAGGCGCTATAATAATTATAGGTGCTTTGAGTCTGAATAAATTACACTAATGTTATAAAGTTTTATTGATTGTGCTGTGGTATTTTAATATGAATTAAAATAAAACACTAAGGTCACATGTTCAAACAACGCCTATTTTTGCTATACTGAAAATATTCTCATATTATCCTTACGATTTCAGAACAGCATGAAGTTTGTAACGCCAGGGATTTCTGCATTTTGAGAGAATGGTTATTATAGAAGACAGTCTTGTCATAAACAATCCATGCACATTGGCTCAAGGAAGGTCATTATGCTAGACACTCAGAGTCTGTGCAACTGAGTGGTTACAAACCACTGTTTCAATAATTTTTTTCAAAATACCATTCCTAATGCTGGGGCTCCATTCGTTCATACCTGCTCCAAATTCTGATATTTTTATCAGTAAAAAATAAAAGAAACAGATTTGTCTAGCAAAGCTGCTTTCTTTTCCTACTTAGTGATTTAGTTTTAATTCCCGTCCGATCACTAAAGATAAATGCCTTCTTTCCCTTTACTGAACACAGTGGCACCAGTTCTGTGAGATAAACGAAAAAGACAGACAGACATCAGACAGACAGACACTTTTTTGATCCCAAAGGAAATTGCAAACATTCAGTATCAAAGGATAGTTAACACAACAGGCTTGTAGTTGCAATTGCATCATGCAGCGTACACAGCTCAACAACACAAATAGTGCACATGTGGGAGATGACCTGTGCTCGTACAGGAATGACTAAGATAAGACAGAATGCAATATATAAAAAATGAAATTAGGAAAAAAGCATGTTCACGAAAATGTGCAAAATATAATCTAATGAGGATGAATAGAATACTCAGTGTATAGGGTATTTCAAATTGAAATGTGCAACATGAGATGTAGCAATCAAAAGTGTGAAAAGTGGGTGGGGCCAGACTGAGGCAATGAAGGTCAATGCAGATTAGAATAAATGGTGAATAGATAAATATGATTGTGAACATTGAGTCTGTGATGGAGAAGAGCTGCATGTTTAGCAGATAACATATAGCAGTAGAGGAACCATCACGACCGAGAAATCCAAGTCCCTCGGGTGCTGTAAAGAGGTGTTAAAAATACGTATGGACCTGGGGACAATGGATTTTTCTGAGTCTGTCTGTAGACAAGCTCTGTGACAGAAGTCTGCCACTGAACATGCTCCCTGCTTGGCAAAAGCCCCATAGAGTGGGTGGTTGGAGTTAGACATGATAGACAGCATTTTATTTTTTATTTTTTTATGGTCCACTATTCCGGCACAAAGCCAAACATAGACTCGGCTCTCCTTGTCCAAGTGTGTGGAATCTCTACATTTGAGGTTCTCTCCTCAGCAAACTAAAAACAATAAGTACCATCATACCCATGAACTCTTTATTTTTTTCAAGTATCATCTGAAATTGATTGGTTTAGCAGTTCATGCTTCATCACACACTCCAGTACAAAGAACTAACTTAATAAAAATGACTCTGATCACATTATGACCACCATCAGACGAACTGAACATCAATGATAACCAACTAGAAAACAGTATACACAACTATAATTATAACAACTACGGTATATATGCTCACCCCGGCCTCTCCTTTTCCGATCCAGCAGAAAAGCCAATGCACCAAAAAAATCAGTGCTGACCACAAGAGAAAGGCACAAGAACACGCCATGCACCACATCACACACCCTCTTTGCTTGTCCAGCAGTCAAAGTGCCCAAGACAGAGCCAACCCAGCTTCCAAACTCCCCAGATCCCAATCTGATTAAGCACTCTTGGGATGCGCTGAACATAATAGTCCGATCCACGAGGCCACACCCCGCGACTAACAGCACTCAAAGGGTTAACTGCCAACATTCTGGTGCCACACACACACCACAGTGGACCACCAGAGGCACTGCTGAGACCCGTCTGTTATGCCTGATTGAAGGTATACAGTATATAAAAACTGGCAACTCAAATTACATCACCCTTATATTATTCTTTTTTTTTTTTTTTTTTAATCAACACATTTTTCCACTTTGGGAAATAATAGTCTTCGGAAAACTATCAACTTTCAAATACCGACACAAAAGTCATTAACAACAACAATGACGACAACAAATTATAGATTAACGAAATAACAGTAAGAATGCAACGTTGAAGTACACATTTGAATGCCTACAAATTATGCATTATTGTAATATTAAATCATTTATTATTGATGATAAATACATTAAATAGCATTACGCTTGTATGCTGGTAATCATTCACATTTACTTCTTTTCTAATAGTACCAGAAAGCCTAAAACAGATTCATTTTGTAACATACAAACTGAGATAAACACTACAGCGGAGAATGTCTGAATTCTTCCCCCAAATAAATAGCGCACCCCCCCCCCCCTAATTTAACTCTGTTCCACAGCCTGTCTAAGCGCACCATGACACCCAGTAAGCATCTAATCTTTCTATCTTTTTCCTGCTGCAAAACATGCCACCACCAGCTGATCCCTGTTTTATATATATTTCTCATCCTTCTCTTTTATGTCGTTTCCTTTTTTTTTTTCTTATCAAGTGCCTATCTTGTCTGCCGCTCCTCTCTCTGTATCTCTGTGCTTTAGTTGCTGAACATGAGGCAGAGGAATTTTATCAACTTATATAGCACCCGAGTAAAGTAAAGTTTTTATCTTATTATAAATCTCATTTAAAGTACCGAAAATCATATAGAAAAGAATCACATCCACAGTACCAGTCTAACCTAAACAAAGTTTCAAGAACTTTTTTATTAATCATTAAGTTTATTTAACAGTGCTGCTCACATTTGTAGAATGTCAATATATGAACAAAGGTAAGTTAAAATCCAGCGTTCAGATACATTTTCAGGTGAGTCTAGAAAACAACCGGTGCTTTAAAAAAATGGTGTTTATGGAGTGTAATGGTGTTAATGGTGTATAAAAGCACACCAATATCACACTCGAGGTTCTGCTGTCATCAGCTGCGATGTGGTCATACTGTAGGTAGCAGGGTGTCGAAGATATCACAGCCGTGCTGATATTCAGCACAACGTCGAGTGTGATACTGTTTTTATAAAAAAACATCATTTATTTTCAAAAGATTATAATTTGTTTGTTTATTCAACCAGTCATTTTGCTCCCACCTTGTATCCTTAAGCGACTGGCGGTAACTAACGAACTGTAACTGGTGGAGCTGGTCGACCGACAGTTAGCGACTGACAGTTAGTGTAATTAACAGGGATGAAAGTTCTTTTAAATTCTGCCTGGTAGTATTTAGCTAAAAGATAAGAATAAACCATGAAGGTGATGGACAGTCCTGTAAATCTCGTAATCCCTTATGTTATGGCAATATATTGTAAAATATAATGCAATATATTAAATAATACATTTCCATATATAGCAAACTAGTTAATAATATATTGCAATATAAGAATGGACCATGCATGGATATATGTATTGCAATGAAGAAAAAAAACATTATATTTATACTTATGATTGTTTTATTGAAACATTATTGAAACTTTAGGTATGTTTAAGAATTATACGCACTTTTACTTTGTCGGTGTGCTCTGATTAATGCCTATAAAGTCTATTTTGTTCGAGCGACATTAACATATAAGCATATTGTAAAAAGTATAAAGAAACACATACATTCAATCAGTCAATATATATTATGAAGTATATTGTTGAATATAAAACTACATACATTAAGATATACGTTTGAATATATTAATATATTAATATATTTCTCAATATACTGTATGAAAAGCAGCAATTCCTTATGTATTTATACAATATTTTATTCTGTATATTGTGAATATTATTTTTGAATATGAATATCCTATTTTTTCCGTTAATCATTAGTTAGTATCAGTTAGTGTAGCAACGAGGAATATTAACATTATAAAATCTTTTCAGTTTACCAGTAAATTAGAAGACTAAATGATTTAATATATTGACAGTTAATATATAGATAAATATATTTTCTATGCATAAGGGAAGTTTTTCTATATTTTCCACTTAGCATATGAACTCCGTTAACTTCCAGGTTCTGGGGTTAAATTCCAAATAGTGTTCAACAGAACGCTAGTTTGATAGGATGCACAATTTAATCCCTTGTCCCATACACCAGTTAAGGGTTGGAGAGCGATTTGGGATTCAGTATTGTGTTATAAGTTGGTTAACTTTGTATACGTAAATGTAAGAACACGGATGTTCTTAGGCGATTCGTAATGGCTTAGACGCAATTATTAAGGAGTCAAACTTTTGTTCAAGATGACATGACATCATCAAAAGTGTTCTTGCTGAAAGTACCTCTGTGAGTGATTTTAAATGTGGTTTTTGGCAGGCAAGTTGCTCTCTCTTCTTAGTACTGCCCTACTTTACCATCCCGTGTCTCCACGCATGGAATGCCTCTCGTCCAATCAGATTACTCGGTTGGAACTAAGTGCTATATAATAAAGGGTAAATCACATACACTAGTGTGCACGTCAATAACTAAGATAAATCCTTTACTATTGCTTATGAAATTACATATCAGCTAAGTATGGTGAGCTTGTGCTTATTGAGCAAGGCTGGTCCCAGCTATGACAGTTATGAAATTGAATGTGTCAACAATCATATTATGTGAAGTCAAATGCAATCTACACCTTGTAATAGGCACACTTTTCTGCTGAATAGGCAGTGATGAAGGCATTTCCTAGCAATTACTGCTGTACAGCTACATTCTTGCCTGCATCTGTCAAAGCCTGGGATTGTATTAAATCTGAATTCAGTTTATAAATAAACATTATTTATGCAAAACCCTGCAAATGTATTGCAGAAGGTTTCACCATGGTTAAATATCTGTGAGGTCTATTACTCTTAGAGGCAACATTTTCTACACAAATAAACATATATTCATCCTTAATGCTTTTGTAATGAGGAATTAATGCATGCACATAATGAAGCATGCATCTACTGTATATATAGGGATGTTTGAATTGGGAAATTATATGTACATATATTTAAAGTAAACCCATGCACATCTTTATTGTCAGCAGCTATCTAAACATAAACAAAACTCAATTACACGAAGTCTAATGTCACTAAGAACATCAGTGAATAAATGTCAGAATGGGGAAAATGGCTTGTTCTTGGCAGAATCGGTACGTGATGTAGTCTTCTTGGAACGAATGTATAGTTGGACGTGAGTGCAAACAGTGTTTAATAATTAAACAACTAAGAAACAAAAAAAGCAATACATAGAAAAACTAAAACATAGGACTAATTCAAGGTGAGACAAACTCACCAAGGGCACAAAAGGTTCTCGCAGGGCAAACACAGCATAACAGCAACAATACAACAACATACTGTATAATGCTGTATAATGACTCGTGGACTCTTATACTCACTATCTGTGAAAAACATTCATAGAGAGATCTGGACTCTGCTGTGACAATAACTCTAATGCTGCTGCTACTGTACATACCAATGTTTACATATTGCGCAACTCACTTTAAGTTTAATTTATTATTATATGCATCCATCCATTTCACCTTATTCTACTTTTCTCTTCTACCTCTACTTTGTTTTGACTATGAAGAAGTACCTTTTTTCACAGTTTATTCAGTTTCTATTTATTTACAGATAGTTTTTACAGATGTTTACTTTTTCAGATTTTATACAGATGTTTATTCAAGCACTAATGGACTACTTCCATTTATCATCATTCATATCAACAGTCATTTTATTTGTGTAGTTTTATTTGGTATTTGCACTGATGTCTTTTTTAACTACTCTGTGTGCCTTTAATTGCCCCATGGGGACAAATAAAGTTTTTTTTCTAAGTGAATTGAATTAAGTTGAATTGAACTAGGAGTGGAAATGTACTAAGGATTGAATAGGCAGAACTGAGGTTAACTGATACTGGAACACATAACGCGCTCTCTAAAAAATAATTCTCTGTACCACATATCGTGGGACTCAGGCCAGAAGGCGGGGTTATCAGTCCATCACAATGCGAGTTCATTGCATACTGTACATACATAGTCTTTCTTGTCAGCTCAAGTCAGTCTGGCCATTTTCTCTGACCCCTCTCATCAACAAGGCATTTCCATTTACAGAACTGCTGTTTATTTGTTTGTTTCTTCCCCACACCATTCTGTGCAAAGGCCATTTGATCAGCAGTTCCTCAAATATTTACAGTAAACCCGGCAGTCTGGCGTCAACGGTGCTTGACGTGTTTACATATTTGAATGATCTCTTTACAGTATGTACTTGAATGATGTTCTGCATTGCACTGCTGGAACATAACTGCATGAATGAGCAGAGGCACAGGTGTTCCTATTAAAACTGCCTGGAAAGTGCATACAAAAATGCGCAATACAAACTAGGTGCGGGTATTAACCCGAATACTTTGCATGTCTCAGAACCTTCCACTTCACTATGACCTGCCTGCTCACATGTGAAGCCATGCCTCATAATGCCTCATATAAGACAGTATGTTGTTTCCAGATTCTTGCACAAACCTGTTTCTTAGTTACTTAAGACATGTCTTTGTGCCTAAGATCTTATTTCCAATAATGTTTTACTTAAATCAGGAGAATCCATTTGAATCTATTTTATTTGTTTTTGGGTTTTGTTTCATGCATCTGCCTACGCTAGAACCGATTGCTGGTTCTTTAACGCCTTCTATGGATTACAACAATGGCTCTTAGACAAGCTTGAATTAATCCACTTGTGTGGCACTGTCTCTGCAGCTTTTGTGTCACTGAATAAAAGCAAAACTACAAAGAATACTGGTTAAATAGAATGACTCTTGTGGCAATTGCAATATCAGAACAGAATCTATAGCAATATATCGTTCTTTTATTTAATTTCTTCTTATGAGAAGGACATATATTTATTTATGTTTAGGCCTCAGTGTGTACTGTAGGCATAGATTTAACATCAGTGGAACAGCTTGTGTGGGACATCAAAGACTCAGACACGGTCTACTTAGTCCGTCAAAGAAAGCCAGCAAGATACCTGCGGACGGAAGTCACAAGAGATCAACTCCTCTTGGGGATGACCAGTTATGAAAAATTCATACATTCAGAATCAAGAGGGTAACGAACATGCATGTGGAATTTATGTCACGTCTCGGATGTTGATTTCTCTCCCAAAGTACGCCAAATCATGTTACTAAATATAACAGCTACTGTATAATGTTTTCACAGAGATGGACCAAGGTTTGATCCATAATCTATATTAATAAGTAAGGAATTAAGAAGACTGGATGTGATATTATAGGACGTGCCTCATATGAAGCAGAGTAAATGATCACTCCAGTGTTGATTATTTCTCACACAACAGCAGTTTACTAATGATAAAAGTTTTTAAGACAATAACAGTGCAGTTTGTCATCTAACTAAAGGACACATTTAAGTTACATTTAACCCCTTACTGTTACCATGCATTGATGACCAAGACTAATTATACAAATACTCACTCATTTCATCGTCTATACCGCTTAATCCTGAATACAGGATCCCAGGAGGCTTAGGGCGCGAGGCAGGGTACACCGTGGACAGGGTGCCAATCCATCACAGAGCATTATACTGTACGAATGCGAATAGCTAGCTTATTATATTTCTCTTTACATAAAACTATATCAACAGTTACAAATACAAGGTGGTAACAAAAAGTTTCGAGACTAGTTTTGTAACACGCCAGAGCACCGACCTTTATAAGTCAGTGTGCCAAAAGATACTGTCCTGTGTACATCATGAGCTATGCAACCGGTGCTACTGTATAACCAGAGGTGGAACAAAGAGTGAAACGTGAAATTCCGAGTGAAACTGAGCAAATTTGCCACAGACATCTGACATGATTTGTCAAGTTTATGGTGATGCTGCAATGAGTCGTTCGAGGTGGTCTGAGTGGCACACGCGCGTCAAGAGCGGAAGAACATCACTAGAAGACGACGGGAGATCAGGAAGACCTTCAATGAGCTCAACCCTGAAAATGTCAGCAACTTGTGCATGATGATCGTCAGCGAACAATCCACAACGTTGCTGACACTGTCGTTAGGTCAGTCCAGGCAATCCTCACGCGTTATTTGAACATGCGTCGTGTTGCTACCAAGGTTACCCCCATGCTGCTGAACCAGGAGCAGAAGGAACACTGTGTTGAAGTCTGCCAAGAACTCAGAGTGCTGTGGATGACCCATCCTCCATATCGAGGATCATTACCGGTGGCAAAACATGGGTGTGTGGCTACAACCCTGAGATAAAGCAACAGTCTTCACAGTGGAAGAGCCCATCATCTCCAAGACCGAAAAGCTCTCGACCAAATGCATGCTCATCGTCTTTTTAAACATTCGCGGGATTGTTGCGTCAAGGATTGTTGCCTCCAGGGCAACAATTGATGTTCAGGACAGGTGAACGCAGAGTGAAAGACAGATGGAAGAACAAACAGACTAAAGCTCACAGTCATGGTTTGCCCACTCTTATCCTTAAACAAATAATCACAGTTATTATATTTAAATTCTAGTGCAGATTGCTATGGTTATAAAAGACATGTACAGGATGTCTACTTAAGGTGATATGACCATTTTTTTCCATGAAAAAGGAAATTACCCCAAACTAATTCATTGCTGAAGCAGGTGGTTAGCACTGTCGCCTTGCACCTCCAGGGTCCGGGTTCGATTCCCGGCCAGGCTCGATTCCCGTCTCTGTGT
>JAQQZT010000039.1:8032970-8054209 GCA_030068275.1 Clarias platycephalus | reverse complement strand
GTGCTCAAAAATATGTCCACCTAACTTGGAATTTTAAATTGAGTTAACAATTTGCAAGTTGGATTTTTTACAGTGCAGTTGACATAGACTTGCATTAGCTCACTGTAGCCTTAAGGTCCTGTTAAAAGATATATAAATTTCTCTTTTTTCCCAGTAATTATTCTAAATCTGTTGCGAATATCACTTTTTTCTTTTTTTGTCATTACTAACATTAAAAGCATTTGGATTCAATTTGACATTTGATCTAAATAAGCCTATGGGTTGTCATGATTGCTTGCAGTGGAAGTTTCACTTTAGTTGCTGTCTGCAGCTATCTCCACTTCTGCTTTTAAACACATGACATGGGCAGAATGGGAGGTCGAATGATCTTACATTATCAAGTTGTCTGCAGGTTGCAATATTGCAACTTCAGTACCAGTTTCCAAGAGAAAAATTATTTGCATTTTTAACATGCCTAATTTAAGGTGACCATGCAAAATATAAGGGTAACAACCAGTTTTAACAGAAATCCATTAACTTAAAATATCTGAATATTTCATTTTGTGTTAGAGTAATTTACTATTCAGACAGTTTACAGTAAATGCCATGTATCTCTTGGTCTAGTTCAGAACACACAACAACAATCATGCATAAACTGTGACAGCTTCAGAAGCAGTGGTGTGAGGCTAGAGTCAGTGCATCAATAGCCACCATGCACAGGCGTCTTTCGGAAATGAGCCACAACTATTGCGTTCCTAGTATTAAACCACTCCTGAACTGGAGATAACATTAGATGTGTCTTACCTGGGTTAAGGAAACAAAGGAAATCTATGCTCAGTGGTGTAAAATCCTATTTTCAGATCAAAATTATTTATACATTTCATTTGGAAAACAAGGTACCAGAGTCTGGAGGAAGAAAGGAGAGGCACAAAATCCAAGTTTCTTGATGTTCAGTATGAAGTTTTTTTAGTCGGGGATGATTTAGGGTGCAACATCATCTGCCGGGGTCGGTCCACTGTGTTTTAAGTTTAGCAAGATTTCAGCGGATTTCAGACTTCAGCGGGACTTACCACCTGCCCACAGTGGCAAAACTGACATCACTAACTAGTTTGCTGACCAAGATATTACTGTTCTTGGTTGGCTAGCCGACTTACCTGACCTAAACCCCTTAGAGAATCTGTCTAATATACAGTATGGGGTATTGTCAAGAGTAAGATGATTTAACACCTGAACCAACAATACAGATGAGCAGTCGGCTGCTATCAAAGCAACCTGGTGTTCAATATTAAAATCCGTCAGGTTAAATGCCTATACATCAGCTGGATTGTTGCAGTAATAGTGCTAAAAGAGCCAAGACCAAGTATTGAGTGCATAAATTAACAGCTTTTCAGAAGTTGGACATTTCTGTATTGTAAAACATTTTGGATTGATCTTAGACAATATTTTATTGATCTTTTAAATATTTTACTTTACATGTAGTGAATTTAGAATATGACAGTTTAATTTGTTCAATAAAATTGTGAAAAAGAAAATTTTTCTTGAGCAAGGCCCTTAACCCTGTCTTCTCCAGGGGAGCTGTATCATGGCTGTCCCTGTGCTCTGACTCCAATTACGCGGGGATATGTGAAGGAAGAATTTCACTGTGCTGTAATGCATATGTGACAAATAAAGGCTTAATTTAACTTTTAAATCACGCAATAGAGAAACAAACTTGTTTTATAAAATGAAAATAATATATACAATAAAAGCTATATATACAATAAAAGCTCATATACAATTAATTACAAGAGTGAGTCAAAAATGATCTGCACTCCAGTTATATTAAAACTTTGGTTGGCTGCACTGTTATAAGCGCTTTCCAATCAAGGCTACGGTCTATGCAGGTGTGAATGTGTTATATCAGTTCATTTGCAACTGCTGTGCAAACAAAAATGGGTGCCCCGTTTGTGATTTGCACAAAAGATGAACAGTGTGCAGCGATTAGTTTTTTTTGTGGTCTGAGGGTGTAAATGGTGCCAAAACCACTCACTGAAGTGTATAAGCAGAAGCAGTTGTATATCTGGAAACAAATTTTGAAACGATATTCTACGCAAGGTGAAAGTTTATTAAAGGGAATCGTTACTGGTGAAGAGACACAGGTTCATCACTATGAGCCTGAGGCAGGGTATTAAAATTGCAAAGCAAGAATAAGTTCAAAAGTCAACCGGAAAACTGATACTTACAGTTTTCTGGGATTCTCAAGTGCCAGTATTGAAACATTATCAGGAAAAAGGTTTAAGAATAAACAACGAGATGCTTATTGAAAATCCATAGCCTAAACTTCGGATTAATCGCAGACGACCGCTAAACAAGGGTGTCGTGATCTTGCATGACAATGCATGTCTGTATACTTCTGCCTTCACAAAACGCAAAACTTTGTTTTGAGGTGTTAAAGCATCCTCCCTGTAGTCCTGATCTCGCTCCATCTGACTTTCACCTGTTTGGTTACCAGAAAGGGCAGCATGGTGGTGTAGTGGTTAGCACTGTCACCTTGCACCTCCAGGATCCGGGTTCGATTCCCGGCCAGGCTCTGTGTGCAAGGAATTTGCATGTTCTTCCCGTGCTTGGTGGGTTTCCTCCCACAGTCCAAAGATATGCAGGTTAGGCTAATTGACATTCCCAAATTGCCCGTAGTGTGAGTATGTGTGTGTACCCTGCCTCGTGCCCTAAGTCTCCTGGGATAGGCTCCAGGTCCCTGCGACCTTGAATACAGGATAAAGTGGTTTAGAAGATGAGTGAGTGAGTAATTCATTGCTTAACCCTGGTGCCCACTCATAGACAATCATAAAACTTTGCAAACCTTCTTGGAATATGGGAATGCGCTGGCTCAGTCACACATTGCTCACCCTACTCATTTTAGTCTGAGGTTAATGGGCACATACACATAAAGAACAGGCATTAATTTTCCATATATTTTGTACGTAGAAGAAAATAAAGTGTGCAATATGAGAGAGAGAGATAGAAAGAGAAGGGGGTTGGTATCCAATTCCCTAATATTAGACCTCTTAGTCATTAAATTGATTTAACATCATTGTGACATCAGCCAATTAGAGAAATCATGTAAAAAAGATGAGCCCTAAGAGCCAGCACATTTCAGCTATTATTCACCACATAGCCAAGCGTCACCATGAGTATACTAAAACTCTAATTACAATCATAGTCAATGCATAATTCACCTTCAATTACAAGTCGCTTGTTTATATCTCTTTCATGTTGTGTCAGATTATGGGTAACCATGCGGAAAATCGACTCGATGTAAAATTGCCTTGTTTTCTGGGTGCTACAAAGGAGGAGGTTCATAAACAAGCTCATTAATCAGTGTGACATGACACCAAAAGCACATCAGCATCACTTCTGGCCCCTGAGCAACACGAGTAGGGGGAGGACATGGCAAACTTAGTTAGAGGCAAAGTTTTCCTCCCTGAGCTGGGTATCAGCTGGAGAGGCGACATCAGGTTATTGGAAAAAGTTTGCAAGAAGGTTAAAGCTGGACTTTTCTAAACAGAAGCAAATATAAACTAGTCAGATTTATGAAACACTGCAGCTCAGATTTGTATTTTTTTTTATACACCACAGCTTGTTTGGAAATTTTAATACTCACCATACGCACGCATCGTCCTATATGACCTGATAAATACAGATTAATAGATCATACTAAGAATGTCTCCGGATTGATATTAGGCTTTCTATAACAAATATTTAAACAAAAGTTTTATTTCCAACAGTGATTTCTGCTCGTAATGGCAAACAAATTGTTGAAATTTGGGTAAGACCTTGATTTAATGATCATGTTGAATTGCTGCTCAAAACAGTTTTGTGGTTGGGCGACATGGTGGCGTAGAGGTTAGCACTGTGTCCTCGCACCTCCCGATCCTTTGGGTCTGTGTATGTGTGTGTGTGTGTGTGTGTGTGTGTGTGTGTGTGTGTGTGTGTGTGTGTGTGTGTGTGTGTGGAGTTGCTCTCCCAGTGCTTGGTGGATTTTTCTCCAGATACTCCGGTTTCCTCCCACAGTCCAAAGACATGCAACATAGGCTAATTCGTGTTTCCAGATCACTTGTGAGTGAGTGTGTGCTTGCGCCCTAAGATGGACTAGCACCCCATCCATGTGAGTCCCCTGGAATAGGCTCTAGGCCTCCCAAAACCCTGCACAGGAACAGCGGTATAGGGAATGTTTGAGTGGGTGTTTTGTGGCTGATTTTCCCTTTGCTCATTGAACTGTGCAACAACATGTTTTGTATTCCAGTTGCACCGCTAATGTCTTTTCCATTAACACCACTTCTCAAGAATCACTTTTTGAGAAGTGGTGTTAATGGAAAAGACCATATTCATTGCAGACACATGTAACAAGATTTGCATACGAAAACCCCAAATCTGAGTGCAAAAAAAAAAACACAAAAAAAAACAATCTTGAGTGCTTGGATGAACCTCTTGGGTCAAAATAGGCGATTTATGAAAATAGTATGCAGGAAAATGTCCAGGTAGATTTTCGAACTCAACAGCCTGAAATCTACACAACACAAACAAAAGTTTTGAGGGAGTGAAATATTTGTTATAATTGCTCTGCTTACTCAATTATACAGTACAAGGTAGGTTTTATGAGCAGCAGAGCTATGAGCTGATACCGATGGAAACATTGTGAATCTTTAATATACTCTGCAAATATACCAAATGGAAAACTACTGCAGTGGAGGTTCAAAGACGGTAGCGGGGGGCCGAATCACAGAAGCTTCCTTTTTTCTTCCTTTTTTTTTTTTTGCTGTGCTTTGGTGGGATTCTAATTAATGTTCTGCGTAAATTTTAACTACATATTTAATTTGTCTTTGTGTATTGCAATTATTAAACCTGTAAAATGTCCCAGCTTCCACAGAGGGTCAAATGACTTACCATGGTATCAACCCCAGTGACTGAAAAAACATGATTAATATTCATTTATTTTTACTGAATGAATTATGCAACTTCATGCAAATCAATAGCAAGACCCTAATATTCATGCATGAAAATAATAAAACTTTTAAACATGAGTTTGTTCTAAAAACATAATCTTAGGTTATATAAACATTTTTTAAAAATCATCAGTTCTCAAAGTTAAGGCGATAGCATTTAACCGGTAAAATTAATAAAGGACACAAGGTCAGCTAACCATGTGCATAAAGATATTCACGAATATCGAGTAGTGACGTGAACATGCAGGAAAAGTTTTCAAGCACTGAGCATTCAATTGTGCTCACTTTTCTTTAAGCCACTTTTTGGATAGTACAGAAAATGCAAAGAAAAGAAAACATGGCCTTTACTTCTTTTACCCAAATGTAGTACAGATCTGATTTTTTTTTTTTTTTTTTCCTTTTTTTAAACGCACAAATCTGATGTTTTTCAGATCGTATCTGAGCTACTTACAGTACATATGTGGTCTTAGATCTGAGGTCTTACTCTAATGCATGGCCATGCGACTTGAAGGAGAACAAGCAGATCGGAATTCATTCAACTGCACGAGTCAGCAAAGACAGCGCACGGATTCGGTATCAGTGCAAGAAACATGATAAAACAGATAAAGCGAAGGATCTGGCTTTCTTTCTTCTTCTGGACCTCAATAAATATAGCCAAAAAACCGCTTGCTGTTCTCCAGAGCAAGATCCCAAGCATCATTTTGCTAAAATCGGATCCATTGTTCAAAATGAATGAGTGATTGCACAAACTCATGATGTATTTTAAGGCAGATGGTGCAAGCAAAGACTTTACGATTAAACTTTTTAAAAAACTGTCGGTTAAGCGTCAGAGGACAGACGTGTCCACATATGAGTCAGATAAGAGTCACATATAATTATAAACGTGAAATGCAAAAAAATCAGAATGGAGTTTGTGATGTGAATGCAATCATACATCAAGCATCTCTATAAACACTCTATAATGCAGTGTGGGGCCATTAACTGCGACAAAGGGGATTTTCAAACAGGATTTGAGTGTTGGGTTGCCACAAATGCAATATGTGTTGAGTAGTACCTTTGAACAGAGTATAAATTAAATAAATAAATAAACAAAATAAGTTATGCCCTCTTTTGAATTACTTTTGATACAGTAATCACAGATTAATGAAATACATATCTGAATACATATTTATGTCTAAAGTATCTTTTTGCTGCATGTAAATCACACAACGATACCCTGTATATTTTCTGATATTCATTCATTTCTCAGTAACCACTTAATCCTGTTTACAGTCGCAATGGATTCATAGTGGCAATACAGTAGTTTTAAAGAGATGGGGAAAAAAAAAAAAAAACGGAGAAAATTCGACACAGACATTTAAACAGACACTGTTCAGGGCCTAAGCAAAGACCCTGATGGTGTTTTGTTGCAAAACTAGTATCGCAAGACCACAAAGACGCAGAGAGAGAATTTGTGGAACCATAAAAAGTGTTAAGAGCCTAATAAAGACTCTTGGGTAGGAACTGTTTAATAGTAGGAAGGACACGTGGACAACAGCATCACTAGTGGAGAAAGTAGAGCTTTTTGATCTTTTTGCCAAACTTGACATTATTCACCTCTCCATGTACCGTATGAGCTTAGCAGTGCAGCAGACATTCGATTATCAGCCTTTATGTCAAACTGAGTAACAGTAGGCAACATCATCATCAAATTTGTGCACATGGACACATACACGACATATACATTTGTATTTTGGAGGGGGAAAAAATACACTGGAATTGTGTCTATGGTTATGATATAGAAAGTTTGGCAAAAGTAGTAATAATATCCCTTTACACATATAATACTGTCGTGTAGCTGCTCTGTAGTAAAGTGAGTGCTCATATGCATATCCATAAGTCCCCAAAGCTGCCTCCTTATGATGCTGTTTAGTGCCTTTGCCTTATAAGAATAAATCTTTTATTGTTTTATTGTACGGGAGATGTTCAAGTTTTTATGTTTCGTCCTTGCCAGGAGGTGTTACACAGTACCAGTATGTCAGTTTCTTTTTGTTTGTGTTCAAAACTCTGATATCACCCCTGCTGGTCTTTTCTTTCTTCGAGCTAGTTCTGTAATTTATCACCGAGCCCGAAGCCTAGAGTATGTATAATAGAGTATAAAAAAGCAATTTTTTTTTTTTTTTTTGGTTAAGCTTCTTCCTCGCCATACCCCAATACACAATAACATACTAGATTTTATTTTATGTTTTGCAGCCACTCTTATCCAGAGTAACTTTTATACACATGAGCAATTTCTTAATGGCCCAACACTGTCAACCTGGTGGTACTGGGGTATGAACCTGGCCGGACCCTTCCGATCAGTAGCCGAATGAGCTACACCTGCCCATAGATTGATCTTTGAAATAGTTTAACTAATTCCAGGTATCCTTCAGTCATGCACAAGTCATGAAGGCTGAGAATTCCTTCTTGCAAAATCCCACATCTGATATCATTACTATCGCAATAAGTAGCTAAATAAAGATTCCAACTGTGCCAGCTAAACAAATAGTGTGTGTGTGTGTGTGTGTGTGTGTGTGTGTGTGTGTGTGTGTGTGTGTGTGTATACGTGTGTAATATACCATACATGACAGTGAGAAGCTTTTCAGAATCCTCCTCCTTTTACTGAACCTCTTCATTGTTAGTCTATTTCTAGTCTATAGGAGGCACACTGTGATATTCTTCCTGAGGCTTTCCAACACACAGTATTTATATTTGATTTAACTCTAGTATAATGGTGCAGGTTTGTACTGTATGAAATTACACAATGATACTTTACGTATGACTGAGTTTTGGTCGAGGAAGCAGACTGGAACTCTATATGTGAAAGTCACCTTAAACCTTTAAAAAAAAATGTTAATGCTCTAGTCTGAGTATTATACGCACATACATCATTATTACGAGATGTCCCCTTCAAAGTCCCTCCACTACCTTCCCAGCTGGTTTGCATTCCAATACTTTCAGCCATATTCTCTCTTTACACGATTATAAATGATTGCGATGCCACGGAATTAGACCATAATAAATGAAAGCCTTGTTTAACCTAATAAAGTTTCAGCTTTGCATTCATTTATTCATTCTAAGGCATATTAAAATGTATCCCCCGTGTAAAAGGTCAATAATAACAGCGTGGGAAAATATCTATGCTTTATTTGGTATATTATATTTATATAATATATGCAACATGTTTGATAAATGTGTGTACTGTATAACATACAGTGTATCAGTACACCTCATTAATACAAAGTGCTGAGTTTGGTTAAGAATGCATGAAACATCAACATGTGAGCAGTCTTTCAGAATATAAAAAAAAAATAACCATTTAAAATAACTAACATGAGAGAGATTTTAGGGGCAAAAATACAAATTAGAAAGCAGATTTTGGACATTTAGGTTAGTCATGTTGCGTTGATAAGAAAGGGAGTTTGCCAAAATATATTTCCTTTATAATGTGTCAATTCTCGACCAAACCAACTAAATAATTAAAGAATGAATTAATCAACTAAATAATGAATACAGCCAGCTTTGAACAGTTTATATTGTCTGATTTTGTTAATCCATTTTTGTCAGTTCCTTGGATGGAAGATCATGGATGGATTACTTAGGGAAGTAAATTAAACATTTGAAACATTTGTTAGATTATGGATAAGGAGTAACTTTATGAGTAACCAAGTTATAACAGATGCACGATTGGCTGATATCAATGCCCAAAACTAAAATGAACCCCACTTGTAAAAGATCATGTGCATGCGATCATATGCAAGGTGTATTCTCTTGTGCCTAGAGGATAGACTTCAAGTCCACGGAGACCTTGACAAGGTACTGTTGGAGTAGACGTTTTAGTGTCATGGCCCTCAAACATAGAAACTCAACCTCAATCCTGTAGAACTTTGTTTTTTTCACTTTCTACTTTGAAGTCCCAGCTTAAAACCTTTTTCTTTTTCCAACATATTCAGTCTCCTTCTCTCTCCGGTTGATGATTGTGTTTTCTCCTCCTGGGTATGAAAAGGGTGCTATATTCGAGGGGCGTTCAAGTCAAACAGGGACTTGTGATGACCTTTCAAATGGAGTCATAAAAGCAGTTTCGTTTATAGAAGATTTTAAGCACGGAACAGTGATAAGACATTTTAATTGTGCAAATATGTTAAAGAAGTAAATGAATGTGCCGGCCCGGATTGCAGCAAATTCAGCAAGTAGAACACCTGATCCTTGAAAATCCAAGATCAAAAGGCACACCCCTCATAAATGAAACTTATTATAATAATAATCATTATTATTATTATTATTCACATGTACATTTGCATTAACACCTACATTAAATTAATTACATCATAATTACAATGAAGATTCGATCAGACAAGCGTCCACTACGCCACTGTGAAAACTTTTCCAACTTTTCTTATATCCACTTGTGAACATGATCTTACAGTGAGTATAGATATCTGTTCCTTCTTTCATTCTCAATTTATTTCACACTTTGTTCTTTTTTAGCAGATGACAGGAACACAGAATAAAGCACTGCACTTGCAGAGATTGTGAAAGTTTCAGGGACACGAATATTGCCTTACCACACACATCAAAGTTTCCTTCTGTTACCCGACACCAGTGAATATAGCTTCAGAAGATGTTTTCATAAATTAGACATAATGATTCAGAAGTTCATCATTGTTTCTGAGCAGAAGGCCAGAGACAAGCTGTCACACTTAATGGTTCATGCTGGTTTGTCTCTAGATACGCTTGGTAGTGGAAGACACATGCCTCTTCTGTAGTTGAGAGCTCTAAACTACCGTTTCTATGGCTCCGGATGAAGAGTGATGAATTACACGTGTAGATTGTACACCGGCCTGTAACCCACGTACTGTACATATCTGTAATTGTTTCTAAGCATGCAAAAGCATATTTTAAGTTCAGCCAACATTTTTATAGTCAGCGATTAAAAATAAATCAGCAATTTCCAACATTAATTATACTTAAATTTCTGCTCATTAGGTGTCTAAAACATGGATGATTTAAACTTAGCTGGAAAAAAAAAAGAAATATTATTAGTGTGGCAGACATTTCTAGGCAAGAACATGCTCTGCATACTGCTCTGACATGAACCAACTGCAATGTCACCAGCAGTGCAGGATGGATGTAATACTGTCATGCAGGGATGCCTAAGGCAAGAGAAAAACATTAAAAGTACATATTTTAAGAGAGGGGAATTTTTAAGTATTGCAAGAGAAATTCGATCAAAATCAACAAATTCACCACATATTATTACTGTTGTTTATGTTAAAATGATGACATAATCTCTTTATTATTATTATTATCATCCTGTCTCCTTTTTTTTTATTTGTTCACACTGAAAATGTGATTTTTGCTAATTGAATAAAGGCTAGTAGCGCATTCTACCATCACAGAACCACATACTGTATGAGAAGCTTTTGGAGTGAAATTTCCAGCTAACATAAGAAGAATTTCCAGAGGACCGAGTAGCCAACCGTAGTGGATGAAATTAAGTTTGGGTTGAATTCATGTCATGCTCTTCCAGTGACACTTGGTGTGGATTAAAGCTTTAAACGTAATGCGATCATCCAGTGAAGTGAGCAGATGAGAGGTGGAACGTGTACGTTTAGGCTGGTCGGTTCTCACCAGGCAGGAGGAAACATTTGAAACCATCAGTGGTTTTACGTACAGTATATGTGATGATCAGACCTAAAACACACACAGACCAATTGTATTTTAGAAAAAATCCTTCTAGTAAATATTTGTAAGCAGCTACAGGTATTGTTTTACAACTGCAAATATACTGTATAGAATAGGTAGAAACTCTCTTGTATGCGTGGTAAATCTAATGAAATCACCTTTGCTTATCAAGCTGCCCATACACTATGTGACATAATGTTAGCCAATCATGCTTGGTATTTTGTGAGGTATGCTAGGGTAGTTTGAACAATGATTCAAATAGTCTCTTACAGTCTGCAGATTATAATCCATCTATCCATCTATCTATCCATCCATCCATCCATTTACACCAAACAGCCATATGATGTATTATGAATTATGAATTATACAATAGTTAGTTCTCACATAATAATCTGATTAGACTACAGGCACCAGAGCTCCCAGTGCAACCACAGCCCACCACACCTGGGACCCAGCATACAAAGAGCCCAAGGCAGCCGAACCAACCTCCAAGTTCCCCAGATCCCAGTCACATCGAGCACCCACGGGATGTGCTGGGCAAACAAGGCCCCACCTCTCAACCCACGGCACCCAAAGGATTCGCTGCCAACGACCTGATGCCAGACACCACAGCACACTCCCAATGGTCTTGTGGAGTCAGGTGGCACAAAAGGAACCTACAAAACATTGATCTTAATATTTTGCCTTGTAATGTTATTGCAATGCAAAACTTGGTGTATATCTATTTCAATCCCTCTCTTTCTCTCTCTAACTTGGTGGTCCAATGAAGGACAACTGGTGAACCAGCATGTCATGTATACCAAATATTTACTGATATACAGTACATTGAAAGTGAATGCTTGCCTGTCTGCTTTGATACCACCAATGAGCTACTGTAACACACAATGTTGAACAAATTATTGCTTGTTTTGACGGAAAAGTGTCAGAACACACATTGCACCACAGACCGATCAAAGTGCTCATGCTGACCCCTGTCCACTAACAAAAGCACCTACAATAAAAGAAGGTGCCCTAGTTTTATGTATTCTTTTAAATCATGAAAACTGCAGGTTGCATGGGTATAGATTACCTGTGGAGAGATGCCACCAAGGTGTACCATGGGAAGAAAGCAAGCCAACAGAGGCAGTTCGAGGCTTTGTGTAATGTTTGGGTCCTGATATTCACGTACTGTACATTTGACCAGTTATTTTGACACATACCACCTACTGTACCTAAACATTGCTGCAGACCAAGTACAACCCTTCATGGAAACAGTGTTCCCTAATGGCCGTGCCCTCTTTCAGCGGGATAATGTGCCTGCCATGGGGCAAAAATGGTTCAAGAAATGTTTGAGAAACACAACAAAAAGTCTGGGATATTGAGTTGACCTCCATATCCTAATTCTCCAGATTTCAATCCAATCTGGCATTTGTGAGTAAACCAGTACAGTATGAGCCATTAAGACCCCTCCTTACATTGTACAGGATGTAAAGGATTTACCAAAACTTCAGAGGTCTAGTGAAGTGCATCTTTATTATATTATTATTATTATTATTATTATTATTAATAATATTATTGATTGCCATAATATTATATGTATAGGGTGGTATTTAACCAGTTGTCAATCCTTTAAGGGATCTATATATGAAGAAAATACTATTAACATAGCATGGATGATTTACCCTCAAACGAAGATAATAACGAACTCAACAGCAATAATAATAATAATGAAATATAATACCAAAAAGGTGATTTGGTTGGCACTTTGATTGGAGAAAAACTCCATTAAAATGGAGTCTTTTGTTCTTTTTAACTGCTAATGAGTTTTCAACTGCCAATTTCAAATTCAGTCACATCCATTCACACCAGGAGTGATGTGTTTTTTTTTTTTATCAAAATGATCTCATCATGGCTTGACAAAGTTCTTTTCATATTAACAATAACTACTTTGTGTAAGTGCAAAATGGCTTTTCATTAGTCTTTGTAGCAATGGCAATTTATAGACATGTGTGAACTACACAAACAGTTATAGTTGTTAGTGTGTCATTGCAGATGTTCAGTCGAAATTCAACTTTCTATTGCCAGCCATTCAGCAACAGATGAAAGAATATTTGTAATTGTCACTTAATCAATCAGTATATAATTCACCTGCCCTGTGTTATGTATGTATGTGGGTGTGTTGCTTTTCTGGTGTTTTTACTGTTTACGTCTCATAATTGTGTGTGTTATAGTATATGGATGTGTACTTTTCTGTGGACATGTGTTTCTAAAAAAGTCGTCTAAATCCATCTACAAAGTAAGTGTGTGTCATTAACAGAGCATAGAAGGGGTTTGATACCAACTGAACCTGCTTTAAATGAGAAAATCATCCTCCTGCGTGTACTTGTCTGTAATTGGCTGGCTGAAGAGAGGCACATGGTGATGTGAATTTTCCCACAAACTCACCCTGGCATAGTCAATAACAAATTTCACACTCTTTGAGCAGCTCATATACTGTAAGGTGGGTTATACAGCACACAAGTCTCTGAACTGAGCCATGGTTTGTAACACAGAAAATGATCCAGTATCATCCTTCCGTCTGTGCCGGTATCTTTTTTACCACTGCCTCCGTTTTGCTATCTCAAAAGCATGCATACAAAAAATGACAGATTATGTGGAATAAACTGGTCCCAAATACAGTTGATATAAAAAGTCTACACCCCTCTGTTAAAATGCC
Source organism: Clarias platycephalus (assembly GCA_030068275.1). Classification (NCBI taxonomy): domain Eukaryota; kingdom Metazoa; phylum Chordata; class Actinopteri; order Siluriformes; family Clariidae; genus Clarias; species Clarias platycephalus. The sequence goes on along the minus strand of JAQQZT010000039.1, from coordinate 8,040,850 downwards.
AGGCTTTGTGATGTAAAAAAAATTTAAACAAGATAAATAACTTCAGACATTTTTCCACCTTTAATGTGACCTGTAACCTGTGCACTCAATTGAAGCTTTTAGGGGGGAGTAAAGAAAAAAAAAATTTAATAATGTTGTTGCAAAAATATGCACACCTTTATACTAATACTTTTTGAAGTAGCTTTTGATTTTATTACAGCACTCAGTCTTTTTGGATATGAGTTTATCAGCATGGCACATATTGGCTTGGCAACATTTGACCACTCGTCTTTGAAAAAACGCTCCAAATCTGTCAGATTGTAAGGACATCTCCTGTGCACAGCCTTCTTCAGATCACCCCACAGATTTTCAATCAGATTTAGGTCTGGGCTCTGGCTGGGCCATTCCAAAACTTTAATCTTCTTCTGGTGAAGCCATTCTGTTGGTGATGTGGATGTATGCTTTGGGTCATTGTCATGCTGAAAGATAAAGTTTCTCTTTATATTCAGCTTTCTAGCAGAAGCCTGAATGTTTTGTGCCAACATTGACTGGTATTTGGAAATGTTCATAATTTCCTCCACCTTGACTAAGGCGCCAGTTCCAGTTGAAGAAAAACAGCCCCATAGCATGATGCTGCCACCACCGTGCTTCACTGTGGGCATGCTGTTCGTTTGATGATGTGCTTGCTGTTTTTGCGCCGAAAAGCCCATAACATAATTTTCCCATGCTTTTGGGAGACTTCAAATGTGTTTTTGCAAAATTTAGCCGAGCTTGAATGTTTTTCTTCATCCTACCCCACAGCCCAGACATATGAAAGATTGTTGTCATGTGTACTATACAACCAGGACTTCCTGCAGCTCCTTCAATGTTGCTTTAGGCTTCTTGGCAGCCTCCCTGACCAGTTTTCTTTTTGACTTTTCACCAATTTTGCAGGGACGTCCAGGTCTTGATAATGTCACTGTTGCGCCATATTTCCTCCACTTCATAATGACTGTCTTCACTGTGTTCCATACTATCTAATGCCTTAGATGTTCTTTTGTACTGTTCTAATGGCTGATACCTTTAAAGAACAAGACCCCTCTGATGCTTTGAAAGATTTCTTAAAAAATGGCTTTTGCTGTAAGGTGTGACTAAGAAAAGCCTACTAGAACAGCTGAACTTTATTTGGGGATTAGCCAGAGGCACTTTAAATGATAGCAGACTTCTATTTAACATGAGTTTCAATGTGATTGCTTAATTCAGAACACATCCACATCCCCAGTTACAAGAGGGTGTGCATATTTATGCAACCACATTATTTTAGTTTTTAATTTTTACTTCCCCCTAAAAGATTTCAGTTTTTTTTATTTTTATTAAGTTATACAGGTTACAGGTCACATTAAACGTGAATGTTCTGAAATGATTAATCTTGGTCTAATTTTGTACAGAAAAAATGCCATTTTAACAGGGATGTTAAGACTATTTATATTCACTGTACCCTTACAGTGCAGGCTAACCAGGAAGGTACTACAGTGAATGCCACAAATTATTATATGGGTCACTTTGTACTGATCAACCATAACACTGACTAGTAAAATGAAAAGTCATTGTTCACAGATTTGAACCCAGTACCTTGGGGATATTTTAAACCAATGAGTGCTAAGATACCAATAGAGGCAATGCCTTCTGGAAGATCTTGTTCATTTGGGAGGGTTAAAGGGTTTTGTCAGCAAATCTGGATGATTGCATTACACCTGATCATACATTATGGGCAATTATTTCTCCACTTTACATAATTAGGAAGAGCAATAGAATTGCTCATTCATTTATACAGTTATGCCAAGTTAATAATGGGGCTTATACACCTGTAGCTGTCATTATAATAACCCCACTACATCAGCCTTCAGTACCATGGTCTGCTGAGTTAATTCAATGTTTGTTGAATGACTAAATATAAGGAGCAGAGATAGCAGCAGTCAAAAAATATTTTTCATAATTTAATGGCCATGAAATCACCTAACATCTCCATGTAAACAGACTACAATGATGGGTCAGATGACAACTCCCAAAAAAACAATCAAAACAAATCTAAATCCGGGTTTCCATTAAAACTTTTATATACGCTTAAAAAAAATTAATAATAATAATTAATACTTAAAAACTGTAAAATATTGGGGCTGTCAATATTAACGTCTTAATGCACGTGATCTAGAAATTTTATTGCATTAAAATTTGCGTACACATATTAAGCATATGACCAGGTTTGACCCAAATGGCTTCCCATAATCGCAGAGCAGTTACCCAGTTTTGTGTGATAATGGCACGTTTAACAAGGATAATACTATAAGATGACCGCGGAAACATCACCAGGTGTGCTGCATGGTTTAAAAAAAACTTCTAGATGGAAGTTTGGATTAAACCAATATTGTGCACTCGAGCTACCTTTACAAGAATGCATTAAATGTATGATGTGGAAGTGGTTATGATTAATCATGATTAATTAAAGACTGTGACTGTGATTAACTAGATTAAAATTTTTAACAGTACTAAAAACTATAAAATAAAATATTATATTTCTGCTAAAATAACCCAACAGTATGTATAATTTCATACGGTTATGCTGGAAACATCACTCAGTGCATCTCTAATTGATCTCATACACTATATTCTATGCAATAATAATCTAGTGAGATTCGGCTATATAGGCATAGTCTGAGATAGTGACTCATTATCTTGTAGCTCAGCGTAAATTAAAAGCATTTGCGACCAGTCCATATTTGTAAACGGTGTAAAGTGGTTGAATGTAAATCACCAGCACATCTTACCTGCTGAAGAGGATGAAAGCGAACAGAGTGAAACAGGAAGGGATCATGGTCACAATGTCAGGAAGACAGCAGGTGTCTCCTATAATTTATCTAGAAGAGAGAGCAAAGGAAATGTTATGTGCATCATGTCTGTTAGCTTTAGTGCGAGTTTAAATTTACTTCAGTACATGGCTTAGTGTCAAATCTAACACATGTCTCATAGAAAACTGTGAGTACTTGAATCGGGTGTATTTAGAGCATCACCCACTGAGGGAAACTCTATCAGAAAATTAACCAAATGTTGTATAGTGTGTGCTGGCACGAGTTATTTTACCCAGCTGTGACCTGGTGAATGCATGGTGTTGGCTACTAACCGTATTTATTCATGTGCTAGAGGCACCAAAGTACCTTTCCCCAGTAAAGTATGTTGATAGTAAAGTTCTGTTTTTTTTAAGCCTGCCTTTAATTCAAATTAACTACTGTAATGTTTGTACAATGTAAGCAATCGAGCATTATACACCATACTTTTTACTTTTACTTGAGTAGATTCTAACCATTTATTCTACACATGCAGCCAGTGGATCTACCGCATGACTGTTTCACCAATCAGACGCAGCAGCAACAATCACATGACTCCGTTTGACCAATCAGCCGCAAGAACAATAACCACATGTTATTGTGGTCACCCGGATAAAATGGGAGGGTTGCGTCAGGAAGGGCATCCGGCGTAAAACCTGTGCCAAGTTGTTGTGCGGACTGGATATTCCGCTGTGGCGACCCCTTACTGGGAGCAGCCGAAAGACCAACAACAACAATTGTGGCTGATTGGTCAGATGGCACAGTGGGAAAAAAATCTAGTGTTCTATAAATTCATCCTACCTGTAAATCAGTCCTACATACAGTACGTTCACTGCACGTGCGCAAGCAAAAGTTTCCGCATCTTTCTCTAATTTCGCGGAACGCCCATAAATCCATGCTGCTACTAGTGGGATCTTAGTGTACAATCTTGCGGTGAGTATAGACTGCTTTTTCCATGTTTGTGTGATTATATGTTAATTTATATATTATATTGCAGTACAGAATTAATCACCAATACAAGTGTTGTACATTTTTTCGCATCGCAAAAAATATGACGCATCCCTGGCATCATATGCAAAGACTGTTTCGCTTGCAAAAGAACAGCTCCATACTGCGGTGTCGTCTCTATCTGCCAAAACAGACACACACTTCAGCATATATATATACAGTATATATGCATTAATATTAAATTATTATAATTTCTAAAAAAAATAAAATAAAATAAAAACATTCGTCCATTGCGTTCCGCATTGCAGTTACTCAGTACTTGTGTAGACTTTTCACTGAATATTTTTTTACTCTTATAATATTTTGGATGACTACTTTTTACTTCTACTTAAGTAATATTATTTTGAAGTACAGCTACTCTTACTTGAGTGAAGAGTGAAGAGTAAAATACTTGTGCACCACAATCCTGGTTTATGACAGACTTGAAAAAAAACCCTGAACTATCCCTTTAACAAGGAGAAATCCAACAGGGAAAAAATCATCTTGCCACCAGGAAGAAATGTAGAGCTCTTTTTCAAAAACTGACATATTGTACTGACAACTATTCCTGTAAATGTATTAATAGTATCTCAGTGCTCACAGAGAAGGACCAGCTCCAGCTGGATTCTGCTTCATGATGGTTTGGACCTACACATGCTGCTCCTGAGCTTCTAGTGATCCAGACCCCCCTCTGTCCTCTGCACCTCCTGACTCATCCCTGTGCTGAACTGGACTCCATGATAACTAGGACAACTTTTGTTATACTGAACTTCCAGCAGCCTAACACGCATGATGTCCTTATATCATTTCTGTTATCCGTTCTCACCCAAATGAGGATGGGTTCCCTGTTGAGTCTTGTTCATCTCAAGGTTTCTTCCTATTGCCATCTCAGGGAGTTTTTCCTTGCCACCGTCGCCTTCGGCTTGCACATCAGGGACAATTTCACAATCTCATTATTATCTAAACACATTTTTTCTCACTCATACACACTTCCATAAATGTTCTTTTCATTTTGTGAAGCTGCTTTGAGACAATGACCATTGTTAAAAGTGCAATTTAAATAAAATTGAATTGAATTGAATATTTATTTTACAAAGGCGCATCAGGGATAAAACATTTACATCAGGGATTTTACATTGCACTTTTGCCACTTGACATGATTATAACCAGCCACGTTGTATCCTGTCTCACATCTGTATCTCAACAGTGTCTTGCATTTCTATGGAAGATCTCAGGGACGAAGATGCTCCCTGTCCACACGGACTATTTAATCATTTTTTGTGAAAACATAAAAACTTACAGTGGTGGCAACCTGCTGATTTTCTCGCTAAATCTGGCGACTTTCCAAACCCTTTTTATCAAAAGCGTCTAGCGACAAATCTAGTGACTTTCTGGTGTTATTGGAGACTTTTCCAAACTTTTTCAGAGACTCCGACGTGAAAGCATATATTGTTCTACAGTTACTGTCCTCAACAAGCAACGGGTGCTGCCGTGAGCCAAAAGCACTGTCCCAAAGCACTCACAGGCAGTCAGTCTCATCGTAGCCTCCCGAAGCAGTCCCAGCTGCAGTCAGGGCAGAGAGGAGATTCACACCACTGTGTGTCCACACTACAAATGCATCGCACTTGCACAAAGTTGCCACCGAGCCCGCCTTGGTTTACAGAGCTGGATGTAAATGTAAATGTTTCTTCACTTTCACTCTAAAATGAATCATTGTCAGGCGTCCGAGTGGCGCAGTGGTAAAGTGCTCCAGAAATCATCCGGAGATCGCTGGTTCGGTTCCCGGGTGATGCTGTAACCTCTCACAGCCAGAGGTCTAGCGAGAGCTGATTGGCCGAGCTCTCTCAGAGGGGAGGGATGAGAGGTACTTAGTGCTCCCACATTAATCACAGCTCTACAGCCAATCAGGGGCGTCTGTGAGCTCGCGCACGCGGAGGGAGCGGATAGCGCTGTCCTCCGAGTGTGTTATGCTGCCAACGGAGCGTGAGTGAGCAGTTCGAAAAGATGTGGTCGGCTGCCGTCACGTGGTTTGGAGGAAACATGTGATAGTCTTTGGCCCTCCCGACTGAGTGGTAGTAGTAGACTTAATGTGGGAGCCCCCTACTGACGGGGAGGAATTGGACATGACTAAATTGGGGAGAAAATCCAAAAAAATTATTTAAGAAATAAATAAATAAAATTAATCATTGTCAACATTTGACTCGCAGTCTCACACTTTCTCAGTCACTTACGCATCTTGTCCACTGTGTGTATGTGTGACAAAATAAAAAAAAATCTAATTAACCAAGAATCTACATGTTATTCCTAAAATGTTATTCCTTTCTCCTACAGTGTCCATTAAAATTGCAAGCAAATTGACCAAATTAGGTGATTATGTCATTTAGCGACTTCTAGTGACTTTTAGGACCGCTAGCTAATCCAATAGCTACATTTCCTTACTTGGTGACTAAATTTCCATATCCAGGGCGACGAAGTTGACATGCACACACAGCTCACAAAGCACACACACACATTCCCTGCCTGCTATTTCAAATAAAGCTGGTTGAATTAAATTTACCATTAATTAATTTACCTTTATGCTTTTTTCACAATAGTCAGGACTTTGTATATGTATGAAATGCTATTTACAAAAATATGGGCCACATTTTGTTATCCGATGTAAGACAATCCCAAAGTGTTATACAGCACAGGGGAACTTTCTTTTCCCATGTCACATAAAACTATGTTAACCTACATAGCTATAACTATAAGATGCCGATGTCAATGTCAACGCTCCCTTTCAGGATTTTCACGCTGGAGAAGCTCTTTACATACATTCTACCTGCTGTTTTTCATCCATATAAACATTTTTCCTCATTCCTTTACAACCTTTCTCCTGTTCTCACTTTCTTTCCATGTTCTGTACCCCTGACAGTTTCTTGAGTGCATTTTTTTGTCCCATTGTTTTGGTGTCTGCCTTTGTGTAGTGCCCCTATCTGCTGCGTGTGTTGCATACTCCTTTTTTTTTCTAACTACTAAGTACTACATGTTCATGAAAAAAATATTCATTTCTAGCATTCAAGGTACAAAAGCTTTCTACAAAGCTGGTACGCCCTAGGGAACATATTTGCACCTTCAGTGCATATACAATATGGCCTAAAGTATGTCGACACTTGGTTCTTGCAGGCATACAAGACAACTGTGTGCCTCCATGTTTGGTTGCAAAAGTCCCACATATAGATATGAATATACTGTAGATATGTCTACGTTTGGGCATCTAGGATAACCATTGTACCTGTGAGGGAACGTTTCTGCTGTACTTCACACAGCACATATGGTGTTTTGCCTAAATGCTGCACTAGCCAATAAATAATCCAGGAGCATCTCAAGTTTGTTTCTGAACTACTTCTCCCCAGTGGGCATCACAGCTGTCTCAGGACTTCTGGGTGTGCTTTCTCTTTCAGAACCATGTCTTCTGTTCTACAACACAGACCTTCCTCCCCCCATCAAACTCTCATGCCACTCAACTGCCAGGGAAGTTGTTTCCTCTTTGAAATCTGTTTTTTAACCAAATCCTTTGTCTTTAAATAAATGAATAAAATAATGAAAAATAATCTTGATACACTTCATTAATAAGTTTGCTAAAACATAAAAGAAATTTATTTTTACCCATATTAAGTTAATATAAAATAAATGACCATTATTCACTCATAAGCATACACATATCTACAATCTAATGCCTATAATAAAAAGACCAAACTTTGTGGTTGTTGAGTAAAAGACTTTTCGTAGAACAAATATAACCAATAGAAATCATGTCATTCATGAATTAATTAATTTCTGAATTATCTGCATCCTGTGTAGGGTGTAGGGCAAGTTCTCTCTTGGTGGTACTGAGAGATCGCATTCACAAGAATGGAATTGACGTGAGTCAAGCTAAGCTAAGCTACGAGGTCATAGTGACTAGTTTGAACACAAATTCAAGTTCATACTTGAGTCTAAAGCCCGATTCGGACGGGACTAGTTTTACAGGGGGTCGTTAGAGAAATTTCTGTTTCACAGACGTACTTTGTG
>JAQQZT010000039.1:8019129-8032681 GCA_030068275.1 Clarias platycephalus | reverse complement strand
TTCATCAAAATGAACGAATCTTTTTTTGAGTCATTTCGTTCATTTCGTTCTTTTGATCAGAAATAAATTAAAATGTTACGTTTTCAATAAAAATACCCTCAATACGTCTAATATTAAAATGTAACTAAGGACATATTATAATAAACAGAATGAACAGCTCACCTCTTATACCTTCCAATTTGAGTCGTTCATTCTTTTGAATCTATTGCACCACATAGCGTCTATGGGAGTCACGTGTCAAAAGAATGAACGACTCGAGACTTGAATCACTCTCCGAGACGACTCGTTCATCTGAGTCATGCTAAAGATTCGTTCAAAAAGAACGAATCGTTCATGAACGACCCATCACTAATCTCTAGCGCACCGGGATTCAAGTTCGCGCTCCAATATTGGATGTAGATCCTGGACATGTGGTCTTGTGCAACGCCCACATGTAAAACACAGACACTCCTACCTCCGTAATAAACACGGACATGTTAGTCCCATCCGAATGCATACATGAAATGATAGACGTTGTCTGAAAAAAATTCTAACTCAAACATCGTTTGGAAAACTAGTCCCGTCCGAATAGGGCTTAATTTTACATTTGTAGCATCCCTGAGATATCTGATCAGAAAAATGGGATGGAAGCAAGGTCACAGTTACCTTGACCTTTGATGTTCAAATCTAATCAGTTCATCCTTCTGGTCTACTGCATATTTGTGCAAATTTTGTATAAGTTAGCTCAAAGCATTGCTGAGACATTGCGGACTCACCAACGGACAACCCAAAACTACAAATCCTCCAGCTACAGCTGTCACTGGCAAGGAGGCATAAAAAAGTTCAAGCCCTGGTGATCCTCACCACCCCACTGCTTGTAGAGTTTAACATAGTGACCTTCCATGCAGAGCTTTAGGCACAGGTCGACAGGGCAGCCTCTCATGTCAAGGCCAAGGAGAAATCCACCTCCAGCCATGTTCTCACACTTCCTCAGCAACATCACAACGGGAGACAGACACGGCTGGACAATGGATTCTAAACCCTCACTCAAATTCAAGTTTATCTTTGAAAGAAGTGAGTTTTATGTCAGGTTAATGAAGACACAAATACTTTCAAACTACCCAAAATGGCAAGAAAACATTTCAATTAAATAAATTTGTCAAAGCGGAACCTGGGAACATCCAGAACAGCCTGCTGCTGTTAATGTTTGTTAATGAAATGTTTACTAAAACATTTGCAAAGAAACATGACTATAGAAAAAAGCAGTGCTGTCATAAAAGAATTATGAACGATTACACCTCATACTTGCTTCATTGTTAGAGATTAGGTATTCTGTTCGTATCTGCTGCTGTGCATAGATAAGAAGATTTGCGTGTGCAGTGTAGTGGTTAGCTACACCTTCTATGCAGAGCTTCGCACCTCCAGGGTCCGGGTTCGATGCATGTGCCTGGAGTTTGCATGTTCTCCCTGTGCTTAGTGGGTTTCCTTCGGTTACTCCAGGTTCCTTCCATAATCCAAAGATTAGGCTAACAGGCATTCTCAAATTGCCCATAATACGTGAATGTGTGTGTGAATGTTGACCGGGATACTACCATGGTTGTGAAAATGGGAATAAATACAAAGGTCACCACTGGCCTCTGCGGTCCCTAGTTAGACTACTGAGGTTCCTAGATGGATGGATGGATTGTATGTGTGTTTATGAGAGAGGTAAGGGCGGGGCTTGGTGGTACAGTGGGTAGCGCTCCGGTTACTGTCTGTACTGGAGTATTGTGCATTTTCCCAATGTCAAGGTTTTCTCTAGCTACTCTGAATTCCTCTCTCCTTTCTATGCAGACTGCTTTCTCTAGATTGTTCCTCGGTTTAAATGAGTGTTAGGTCAATTGGTGTTCCCAAATTGCCCATAGTGTGTGTGCGTGCCCCCTGTGATGGATTGGCACCCTTGGCAGGGTTTATCCTGTCTTGTGCCCAAAGTCTCCTGGGATAGGATCCAGCCCCACTCAACCCTGTAGAGGATAGACGGTATAGAAGATGAATGAACGGCTTAACTCTGTATGACATAAGTGGTGGTTTCAGCTTTTAGACTTATGTATATAATTGGAACACACACATACGGTACACAAAAGCAACAGCAGTTAACGTCCAGTCTGAGCGGTTGTTCGATATCACTGACAGTGCTGTGTGCGAAAAAAAAAGCAGGAAATACAAGTGCCCATAAAAGAGATTCAATATAAAATGATCAAAGCAATTCACAGCTGCTCAGTGCAACCTACAGTATCTGACAGAGCAGATTATTAAGATCCAGCAGCGTTGCCCTGGAGCATTAATATAACCACAAACTGGCACTAAATGCAAGTATGATATTCAAAAACATAAATTAAAATGTACAAAAAGGAAACTTCTCATTTTAAATGTACAGTTATTGAACTGCAAAAATCATCAAAAATATACATCACTGTTTCTCCTTGATGTATTTCTGTTCCTCAGCTGTCTGTGTATGCCATTTGCTTTCTTTTAAATGCTACAATATTTAGTTTAGATTGTGCCTCCATCATGCCCTTAACAAAAAAAGTCATACGTTTCGCACAACTCCCACTGTGGCGTGTGGAAAAAACAGAAGTACGGGATAGAAAAACAGTAACACTTTTGACAGAAGTCGCATACCTAGAGGGGCTAAGTCAGCACGGAAATAAACCAGCAAATGTTCACTCGCAAACACACACACATGAATGAATATGAATATGGGTATGGAAAAAAAAAAAAAAAACATACCATCTGTTTAAACAGTCTTGCATTTTATTAAGAGAGTATTCCAGGACATATAATCCTTCAAATGCCTCCACCACCATCATCATCAACTCTAATTGAGGGAATATCTTTCTGAATCTCATTGTTTAGAGCTCTGAGATTCTGTCCCACTGAAGCTGTTCTAGCATTATGACTCATAATGGGGTACAACATAACAAAGCCACTTTTCTATTTGTCTTCACATCTGTCCAGATGTCTCAATCCTCACATTTCTCTGCCCTCGATCTCATGAACAGCGCTGTTGTTGGCACAGGCTAATTAATCACAGACCTGCATTTTATGCCAGGCGTAGAGGTCTATGGCGATTATTACTGTACTGTATATAACGACGGTTATTATATAATCAACGTTCAGCCACGATACAAATTCTAGCTCTTTTTCAGCTTGAAATAATAATGTATACCACTGTCTATGCAAAATGCAAAAACGTCTTTAATCATACGCTATGACTTTGACAGTCAGCAGATCACACCCCAAATAAACACCTATTTATTTTGGAGCGATATGTTAGATAATGTCTTCAACACCATCATTAAAACGTATGAATATCTTGTGCTGTATTCACAGTCACCACCAGGTAACCTGAACAACACTGAGCACCAACTATACACCAACAAACTGGTGACAGGAGTCCAAGGCTCAACCATGCCCAAGGCCCACCCAGTCTCCAACTTAACTAGATCCCAATCTGTTCGAGATCCTATGGGACACAATGGACAAACACCCAAAAGATTCACTGCCAGTGTAGTGTTGCCAGACACCACGGAGCACACCCAGAGACCCGGCAGAGTCCTGTCGCGAGGGGTCAGAGCCATCCTAGTGGAACAAGAGGATCCCAACCCCTAGGGGGTTTTAATGTTTTTAATGCTGTGGCTGATCAGTGCGTGTATGTGTGTGTGCTGAAGATTAGTCTCAGCAGATTTTATCTGGTGTGACTATGGCATCTGTTTTCTGTCTGCCCACACCTGCAATAACAAACCTAAATATTAAATGCCTAAAGTGCCTCCTTATAAGCTAACGCATACTCAAACAACATGTAATTTTATTGGATCAACTCACTTATCTGCTGTCTAATCTCATAATTACATTTCATTTTCACCCTTCAGATTATAAACAGGTGCTATGTTTGTGCTCCTAATATTAGAGTCCTCTTCTGACTGCTTTTTATAAATAGAAAGAGAAAGAGAGAGCATTCTGCCATGCATCATATTTAGCATTAGCTTAATTTAGTTTATTTGTGTTCTTAGACCCAGAATGAGCAGAATAATTTATAGAGACAATAAGTAGGTCTGTAAGTCACTCTGGATATGAGGGTCTGCTCAAGGCTAAATTCACTCACCAATAACACTTATCCTGTACAGGGTCAGGAGGCCTGGACCCCATTCCAGGGGATACAGGGCACAATGGGTGGGGGCGGGGATGGGGAGGCACACACTGGATGAGGTGCCAATCCATTGCAAGGCACACAAGCACACACACACACACTCAAACAGAAGGGACAATTTGGAAAAACCAAATTAGTCTACCCTGAATGTCTTTGGACTGTGAGAGGAAACCAGAGTACCTGGATGAAACCCACCAAGCTCAGGGACAAAAAACAGAGGTGGGAATCAAAGCCAGACCCTACAGGTGCAAGGACACAGTGCTAACCACTATGACACCACGTCATCAAGCTAAATTCATTCGTAAGTAATTCTTTTTCCCGGCGTATGTTGCTGTGAAGTGGGAATACATCCTGGATGGGACACCCATCCATTCAGTGCACCATGCATACTATCCACTTATGTACACATAGACACAAATTCACACCTATGAGAAATATAGCTTCACCATCATGTCTCTGGACAGTTAGATCTATCCAGAGGGTCCCAAAGAAATCCATAGCGACACAGTGAGAGCAGCATGTAAAACACCACATACTATAAACAGTAATCCAAGCTCAGTATCAAACCCTGGAGCTGAAATGTTGCTGTATCCTAATGATACACACTTATACAGTAGGTGATGAGCAGCCTGAAAAGAACAAGCTCATGTATGTACAGTAGGCTTAGTACAGGCATATTAGTGCAGTTAGTCGTCAATTAACATCTACAAAACATTCTGTGAAGCAGGTGCGAATTGGACATTGTGCAAACATCATATTATACTCAGGGATAATGATTTTAAAAATCTTATTATACATCTGAGCAGTTGAGGGTTAAGGGCCCAACAGTGGTAAGCAGGTGGTCGTGGGGTTTGAACCTGGGACCTTCCAAACTGTAGTGAAGTGCCTTAACCACTAAGTGGCCAAAATTGAACCTCATGACAGAATGAACTTTTTTTTAAAGCATAATATAGTCACTGGATTAAGGGGTAAATGGTAATAGAATAAAAGTTAAACGAGTTTAGTTTATAGCAATGGCTGGATAAATCAACAGAAAAGTTAGTCTATAATCATAGTCTATAATCATTATCAATATCTGTCAAATGTCATGACCTGCCATGATTGACCATTAAATGAGCCAGGATCTCAGGTAGGTTCTTAGAAGGTATGAACGTTTGGGGTATTTGTATAATGCAGAAGATATAAGTCTCTGTTTGAAGATAAAAGTCTTAAGATGAAGCAGATGCTTGAGATGGAGATGATAAATGCGGAATATAAAGGTATAAATATATTCTTCAGATGAAGAAGAAGCTACAGGTCTTTATATTTTTACACCTATAACCTTATGCATACAGTATATTTGTGGTTGACCATATTCTGTTAGTTAAAGAACATTTCAATCTCATGACCAAATGCAGGTATCTGCAAAGTAAAAAATCGCTTTGTCTCTTCGTTCTTTATGTTAAAAATGTAATATTTACAAAATACCAGAAATAAAAATTTGAACTGAATCAAGGCCACACGCACTTCTCTGATAAAGTGGCTTCTTTTTTTACATTGAATTCAGACGGGCTAAGGGGTTAAAAAAAACTTTTCTCTTAATCATACTGTTTTGCAAAGGCTTTCACCCTAACATACTGTACAAGCATGCTGACATGCCGAATACTGGCATACTAGGGATACGTTCACATTACCAGCCTAAAGTGACTCAATTCACTGTAAATTTTCAACAGATCTGAAGGCAGAAATCTGATGTGTTTCAGGTCAGATCTGAATCACTTTCATATGTGGCCCTACATCGGATACATATCCGATATGCGCCGTCATTATAATGTTTATTTGCACTTTTATACAGTTGAAGGGTTTAATTAACTGAAAACATAAACGTATGCAGGCAAAGCTTCTTTTGCTGTATTGAAAATGTATCATTGTATTGAGACTCCAGGTATTTGTAGAGAATGGAAACCAAACATTCCCAATTGTGTTTCTTTTTCTGCACCTGTCAGTCCAACTGAAAGATACAGTCAGAGACGAACATATCATGAAGGCCCATACAGGATTTTTCTTTGCCTTGGGGCAAACAATATTGGTAGCACAACTCACAAGAATAGCCAACTATAACCTCTGACCATTACCCTGAAGCAGAATTGCTGTAGTTGTGCTGAATATTCTGATGGGGAAATCTAGAGGTCACTAGGTGTCTCTCAGGTCTGATTTTACAGAGACTGGGAAATAATGGAGTGCTCAAGAGCCAAGACAGCGAAACTAAACCACAACCACACACCCACATACAGTAGACACCAACAGGCAAATGAATCATGCACACCTTATATTATTAAGTTCAAACTGTTACCATGCGAATTTCATTCGTTTAATTATTCATTTAGGCACATATTTGTATACAAGCCCTGCAGGCCCATGTAAATGCTTTGTATTCATTTTTAATGGCTGTGCTCAGGCTGAACACAACAACCCGCCAAGTTAAAACATGCCTCCGAAAGCTCTGCTATAATACCTAATTTTGTACTATTGAGCTAATTATTGTGTCATGCTGCTTAAATGCACAATTTACACTGATTTTGCCATCTGTTTTGGCACACAGTGCTGCTGGCTGGTTCTTTCTATTAGCGTTTGCCAATCTATCCACTGCAAATGCTACAACTTTACACAACATAACACACGTTATAATGTCTGTGTAGTTCAATCATATCAGACAATGAGACCAGGAATTACAGAGCATCACAATGGCTTAGGGAAAATCCTTTGTGGCAAAGCACCTATGCCAGAGACTCCACCAGTGCTCACACAGCCTCAGCCTCAGCCTCGGATTCTCTGGCAATGCTACATCTAATTACCATTTTACACTTATTTTAGCCACAAGCTTCTTGATCTTGAAGCTTGCAATCTGTCTTCCATGTGCCAAATGAGAAACCCACATGTACAACAGTAACAATCGTGAAGCTCCTCAAAACCCAACCCAGATGTGAGGCAACAATGCTACTGTACTTGCACCACCACCTCCCACATGTTGAAGTGGTTTCAAACATCTTACTGCCGAACTGAGGACATATACCACGCATTAAAAATGGATGAGCTCATCAGAAACCAGAACTACTTGAAAAAAAAATCCTGTACAGCACACCCGACCTTCATCTGACTCTGCCACCGTCCCCATGATCAAAGTGTTAAATGTCAAGTTGAACCAGAGTGCTTAGGCCCTCAAACAGACAAGCCTGCTCAGTGACCATCTATAAATAATTAAAACGACACCTCTTCCACAGTCTGAACCATGCGGTATTCAATGCGCCATACATGACAAACTATGCCAAACATCAAAGACTTATGAATAATAGTATCCTGTAGTAGTTCTTCAACTGAACAGACATCTTAGGTTATGGAAATAATTGAGAAAAGGGAATTCAAAGGGGCCACAAGAAATAAATGGAATTCACTCAGTCAGGAGAATAAGTTGTGAAAGAGAAATGGATGGCTAACAATCCAAACCACATCTGTGGGATCAGTCAAGTTTGAAGTCCCAAAGGGTCATGCTTGCCAGCTGTTCTCAAACTTTAGGATTCACCCAAGTCATGTGGAATACGGAGACCAAAACACCAAGTAAACACCAAGCACAAACAGGGAACTATGCAAATATTATTATTTATATGGTTTAGCTCACCATGACTGTACAGGGTGGTAATTTGAACATTTGTGTCAACTTGAACCAGTCTAGTCATTGCCCTCTGACCTCTTATCAACAAGGTATTTCTGACAGCTGTTTTATTCTAGAGAGTGTTGCATGAGAACGTCTCAGGAGATCACCAGTTTCTGAAATACTTAAACAAGAACAACCTGCCACCAACAGATATGCAATAATAAAAATCACAGTGAAAATTTGTTTTCCATTTTGATGCTTGATGTAAATCTTAACTGAAGCTTTTGACCTGCATTTGCATAATTTTATACACTGAGGTGCTTCAACACGATTGGCTGATTAGATAAATAACATCTGTACAGAATTTCTCAATTAAGTAGATGGTGAGCGTATAAAGTGCATTTTAGATGAAAATTATATGCAATTAAAGATCATAGAAGTTTTCATATACTGGAACCGTTTTACTTAGAATTGACTGAAGTGTGAAGAATGAATTTGGAGGACAGCGCTAACCCCTCAAGGGCAAAGTGATTAAGTATGATTTTACAGTAAATTGAGTGAGCAGATGAGCTTTTGATTATTTTTGTTCCAATGGCAAGGAGTGTGACTGCTTTGTGCTAACTGTGGGCACAACTTCATGCACCTAGTTTTTAATTCGAACACTATGTGCCCCTTCTTGCTTTTCATCTAAAGTGCTTATAGCCTAAATGCTCATAATTAACTAATCTCAAGCTGCTGGTGGATTTAATCATTGCTTCATGACAAGCCGAGCTGTTGGCTCATCTCATGTGCAGAGCATTCCGATTGCTGGAATTCCTTCAATAAAGTATAGTAACAATTAAAGCCTGCTTTACAAAGCAGCAACGATTGCAAGTTGAGGGAATAAATAGCCATATGGCTATAAAATAGAGCCGCTTTTCTTGTCCATATGTCTTTCTTTTTATCTTGTTTTTATCTACAATTTTGGGAAGTTCAATTTCACTTCCCAACTTTAACGT
Organism: Clarias platycephalus; assembly: GCA_030068275.1. Taxonomy (NCBI): domain Eukaryota; kingdom Metazoa; phylum Chordata; class Actinopteri; order Siluriformes; family Clariidae; genus Clarias; species Clarias platycephalus. The sequence continues at coordinate 8,023,884 of JAQQZT010000039.1, read as the reverse complement.
CATCTGTTTGCCAAAGAAATGTATATCACGAAATCAAGGTAAACGTTTTTTTTTTTTAATACACATAATTTATCAATCTTTTATAAGTTTGGGTTGGCTTGCTTAAAATGTTTTTATATTTTATAATGAATAAGATAAGAACATATGTTAAATGCTGCAACTGTAATTGAAAATAAGCAATTTCAAGATAACAATATTCACTGCCTGGCAAAAAATACATAACGCACATTAATATTTTATTTGACCGCCTTCAGCTTTGATTACGGCGCACAATGTTGAGGCCAATTCATGTGTAAAAATGCTCCCTTATGCTCCCCGAACCACTCTTTCAGAATATGAATCCTGCAGTATGTCTGTCCCATTAGGGTAGAAAAAAAAAATCTATATATGTGATAACCTGTTTATTCAGTATATTCAGGTCATCAGCTGACTTCATTTTATTGCCACATACTGCAGGATTCAAATTCTTTGCTGAGCCTAGACCTAAACATACTGAATCAACCCCAGATGATAACACTGGCTCCAGAGGCTTGTACACAGGGGCCACATGATGGGTGCATTACTTCAGGAATAGGGTCAATCTGGACTCATCAGGCCACATGACCTTTTTCCTTTGCTCCAAAATTCTAAATTTTTTGTTTGGTTCCTAATAAATTGAAGCCTTTTTTCTAGCTAGTCTCACTAAAAAGTGGTTTTCTTAAGGCTACACAGCTGTTTAGTCCCCATCCTGTTAGTTCTCATCACTATGGCACAATATTGTGTGTGTATGGAAATGCTCTTAATTTCACTATTAAACAGCAACTTAATCTTCAAACTCAGTCAAATTTCATCTGTAAAGTTCAAGATTCAGCATAATCCTTTCAGAATTTAGTAACACGGTGGAGGTTCTTATTAGATTTTAAGTAATTTTAAATACTTTTTGCTTGATGAGAGCAAATAACCTGAGGCGTGGAGCCTATCCCAGGGGATTCCATGGATGGGATGCCAGCCCATCAAATGGAACAAGCACACACACACCAGGAGGAAACCCACCAAGCACGGGGAAAACATGCAAACTCCACGCACACAGACCCCGAGGCGGGAATCGAACCCATTTTTTATGATTCTGTGATCTGAAAACCAGTGAAAGCCATTTTTCTCTTCTCTTTTTTATATGGAAGTGACAGTGAACAGATCTGTTAAGCATAAGAAATATAACATTGTCAAAATGGAACGATATAAATGTAAACTATAAAAAAATAAATATTGAAATTCCATTCAACTTCAGGAAAAAAGTTCAGGAAGGAAAACATCCGAAGTACTCTTTACTTTTTACGCAGAATTTCCATCTTTTAGTTCGGTGGATGTGTTGTTCTGTGTATTGTATTGTAGGGAGTTCTGTGTCAGAGTGCTACGCTACTCCATGCCTGTTTTGTTTTGTTACAGCACAGGATGTTTGTAGATCCTAGCTCCAACCTTAGTGACAAAAAGGAGCTACTAAAAAGTGGTTTATGCGACATTGGTGATAGAAAAAATAGGAAGTAAAAAAAAACTTTCTATCGTACAAAATCTGTTCATATCCAGATTAATAAATGAGGCTTATCTATTACATTTCAGATGTTATTAATATTAGCGCCCATTTTGCACTTGACAACTATTAATCCTCTTTGTAAGCTGTGTGTATGTACAGTATAGAATCTGAATTCTGATTCCTGCTGTAATGGCTAACTGCACCAAATTACAGGCCATGTCTCAGTGTGTCAGGCTTATAGACTGCAAAGATCACTAATTACGCTACTGTCAGCATGTACAAGGGAATAACATTCTATTAACTTAATATATATACTTGTCTCCTTGATAATCAGAATATTTTTTTTCCAGACTAAAATGGTATAATTGAACCAACTCAATCTTTGCTGTAGGGAGCTGTAAATTGTTAAATTGAGGTTAAAAAAAAAAAAAAAAAGATTAAAGATATTCAAGTTTGTGAGGAAAAAATATGTTGACCAACCAACTGTCCACAAAATCAAATTTGTTAACTTTTGCATAATTCACATTATAAACTATAACCCAAACGTTTAGGTTGGGAATGCTTTCATAAACTTTCATTCTTTTGGCTGCTCCAGTCAAGGGGTCACCAGAGTGGACCATCCAACATGCTCCTCCTGACCCTCCCATTTTTCTAACCAGGTTTGAGACCAGCAGTGCATGCAGGGGCTGGTTAGTATGGGTTGTGTCTTGAACCCGGCTGCTCAGATCCTCAAATCAACAACCTAGGGCCTTGGCCAGGTGAGCTACCCCTCCGGGGATTGGCTTCATAGCTTCCCTAATTATGCATAGCCTACCATGCAGAAGGCCCAGGTTTGATTCCCATCCAATGACCAAACCATGGCCACTGGATGCAGTGTCCCTAGTCTGGATAAAAATGGGAGAATTGCGTCAGGAAAAGCATCCGGCATAAAACCTGTGCCAGGTATTTGTGCGGATCGGATGGTCCACTGTGGCGACTGCAACCACAACATGCAATAATCTCCTTTGAACATTTGATATTGAGATACTTATGATACTTATGATCTGTAAAGCCTTCATAATGCCTCTACTCTGAGGGGCTTATTGATTAATGAGGCTAGTAACTCTAAATGAACTTCTCCTCTGCAGCCGAAGTAGTTCTGCTCTTGCTTACTTGGGAAGGTCTTCATGAGAGCCAATTTCATCATGGTGCTTGCCAGGTTTTGCAAAGGCACTTGACAACACTGTTCTTGCAGTTCCTCCAGAACAGCTGACCTTCATGTCTTAAAATAACTGACTGCTTTCCTTGTTACCATAGGTGTTATTTCATAGTTTAAAAAAAAAAAAAGATCCAGTATTGTTCTAGAATGCAGAAAACAAATCCAAAGTTTTCGGTGGTACTGTAAAATTAAACAAAATCTAAACAGCACTCTCACGCTTGTGGTTTTGCATTGTTTTTTCATTACATCCGTTTATGTTCCTATAATAATGAATAAATTGCATAGACCAAAAAAACACACACACCAGGCACTTTGGAACTATTTTTGAAGAAAGGATGCTGTTTTTTTATTCTGAAGAAACAAAATCAGAATACACAAACATAAAAACAGTCTGAGGTCTTCAAACATATTTTGTCTGTAGCAGAGTTGTTGTATAAAATATGACAATATGACATCCTCGATAACATTAGGCCATAGTATTTCTTTTGTAAGGATCGGCCTATTGAATATGAAATAAATGCTTAAATGCTATTTGGGAAGAGGGGAAAAAAAAGGTTTTGTGCGATACAGGGAAGTTTGTGGGGGCGAGGCTGCGGGGGTGCTGTCGTGGGGCATGCGGGTGTCGCACCCCCCACTTCCAACGTCTGTCACACACTTACACACACACACCAGATTGATCTGGTAAATTCTGGGATTTTATTACAAACATGCCAACTTCTGCAGTTCTGATGATAAAAGTGGGTTCACTCCTCCTCAGCAGTTCCTCAAACCTTATTTATGATAATCCTGTCATTCCACTGCTTTTAATGTCATGCTCGGCTGAGAGCTTTCTGCAAATGTGCACAATCTCGTACTTAAAGAGCTCATGCAGATATATCTGTCGAAGGAAAGCAGCTGTATAAACAGCATATAATCTCACATTCTTATTAAATACATTTCTTTAAGTATCTGCTTGAATATAATAAAGGGACGGAAAATAGGTAGATAAAGATTATTAACCAACTTTATTATGGATTTATTTGTTGGAGATAATTAAGGTCACGCATTTGATGCAATAAATCGTTTTTGTATTTTTAGTCCATGCACACACATGCACACGGCTCCTGTGTTTTTCTGCATAACCCCACTTTCCCACTCCTATCAGTGAATCAAAATCCCTCAGAGCATTGAGTTTGGCAGTCATAAATCAGACAAAAACAACACTCTGCTTCACAACGCAATTCAGGAAAAAAAGAAGGAAAAAAAACCTTATTAATGTTCCAGCAGAATATTACTGACAAGTCCAGGGTTGCTGTGTTCATCCTATATAATCCTTAATTGTAAACATTGTAGAGGCCAGAATTAAACATTTAAAATAATAATAATAATAATAATAATAATAATAATATGCATTTTATTGCATCCCTAATTATTAGATTAGATCTGACTTGTGTTGATCTAACAGATTTTAAAAGCAATAAATAACTGTGAATGTGCAGAGTTAATAACTGATTATAATGATCTGACCGCACCTACAGTATAACATTCATCAAGCGCTCAAAGTTACTTCTGACATCAACACGTCCACGCACACGTTTTATCTCTATTTGATGAAGAAAGGAAATAATAATAAATAAAGCAAAAGCAAAGTAAAACCATAAGTCGTGTCCGATCTCCAACTTACCCGTGATGACGTTTTGAAGCGGACATTTCTTGCAGAAATACGCGGATGCGCCGCTCGAGCTCGTCGCCGCGGCTCCGTCTGATAACGGACAAAAGCAGCAAATGGCGCCGCGCGCGCGCGCCGCCTCTTCGCTGAGCTGAGCTGCCGTCAAACCGAGCGCGAAAAACACGTGCCTGGATCCGCGCGCCTCCACCTGCACCTGCTCCTCCACGCGCTCACTGCGCTCTGCACGCGCGCACATTTACCCGCGCTGACTTCCTCCAGACCGTACCAAACTCCACCTCAGTCACATATAACACATGCACGTGTATAATTAGTAAAAAAAATAAAAAAAATAAAAAATCTATCTATCTATCTATCTATCTATCTATCTATCTATCTATC
>JAQQZT010000039.1:7999763-8019029 GCA_030068275.1 Clarias platycephalus | reverse complement strand
GTATAATTAGTAAAAAAAATAAAAAAAATAAAAAATCTATCTATCTATCTATCTATCTATCTATCTATCTATCTATCTATCATTGAGCTCGAAATTATTTAACCCCCACTGAATAGTTTTTGTTTTGCCAAAATTACTAACTTGCAGCTGTTTGTAATAAATCAGTGAAACAAGAGCAATGTACACACCTCAACATTTTAACAACAATATTTTATCCAAAATCAACACAAACTGATTCTTTTAATGTCTACTACAGTATTATTAATAATTATTCAACCCCTTGATGAGAAACATCTTAGTAGAGCCCCCTTTAGCTATTACGACCCATTATGACCTATATAGCCAGACACTAGCTTCTGACAGAGTCCCTGTGGGATCTTAGCCCATTCCTCCTAGTTCAGTAAGACTCTTGGGCTTGCAACTTTGCAACTGATTTTTCATTTTCAGGTCAGGTCAGGTGACTGTATGACCACTGAAGAACTATAGCCTACCAAGTATGCTTCTGATCATTGTCCAAGTAATCTTGCGATCATTGTCCTGTTCCAATAACATCGAAGTTTCAGCTTCCTAACATATTTTGTGACGTTTTCCTCAAGGATACATGATTGAATCCATCTTGCCCTCTACACACTGCAGGTTATCAGTCCCAGAGGAAGCAAAGCAGACCCATAGGATCACCGAGCCACCACCATGCTTCACTGTAGGCAGGTGCACTTTTCTGCAAATGCTTCATTCCTTCTCTTTCAAATGTGTCTTTTTAATATGGTTTTTATTATATTGGAGCAGACTTTTCTTCTTTTTTTGGTCAGTAGCAGGGTACACCTTGGGGTGACCTACAGTAAGCATGCGTCTTATAGTGCAGAGTGAAACTTCAGTGCCTGTTGCCACCAAATTTTTCTGTCGATTCTTTGCAGTCAATCGATGGAGTTTCAACACTTACCTCCTCAGGAATCTGATAGCAGCAGGAGATAGTCTCCTCTTTCTGCCATGTCCAGATAGTGTACCCACTGTTCCTTTAACTTTGAACTTTCAAAATAGGCTTCCTATTGTATATCACATTCCCTCCAATCCTCCAGGACTGCTCGGCTGATCCCACCATCTTTTAGAGATCAAAGAAGACATCTAGACTCTTTTCTGTTCTGGCACCAAGGTGGTGGATTTAATTTTCCCTTAAAACTTTTAAACGACGACTTAAGACATATCTGTTTATTTAATACAGTACTTGGGTTAATCTATCGCTCTGGATAAGGGCGGCTGCCAAATGGCAAAATGTAAATATACATTTCTAGGAACATTTAGTACTGTACGTTTGCTATTTTTATATCCTTATCCGTGTTTGTGCAAGGCAATTATATCTTCTCTTAACTGTATGGACAACTCTCTTGGCATTGACAATCTCCATAAAAAAGTCCAGGTATTTGATGTTTTCTAAATCAAGTACACCTGATGCATCTAATTAATTGGTTGAATAATTCTAAATCTGCAGTAATCATTAAAAGGGAATTTTGAAAAATAACTTGTTATATTAGTTGTGTTGAGCTATTTAAACTGCTCTTGTTTCACTGATTTATTACTAACAGCTCCAAGTTAGTCATTTTGGCAAAAAAAAAAAAAAAGGAAAATAAATTTTCAATGGGGGATGAATAATTTTGATAATCACCATAAACTGTCAATGAAGAATGTGTACCTACAAGATGAACCTATGGCATGGGTGTGCATATGAAAGGAAATATACAGTATGACTTTAGTGCCTGTAGTGCGAATTTAATACAAAAATTATGTCACATGTAATTATGTATGTAAATATTTTCTTCTTCATTCTACTGTTTTTGTCTACAAATCCCATCTCTGGCTATACTCCAAAATTTCCCTCATACATGCACAAATGCATATGATGCACCTGTTTCTGAATATGTGCATATCTTCCCTGATCAATGCAGAGGTAACTTAAATTCTCATATCAGAAACCTGAACATTATATAATAACTTTATTGGTGCCAATGCGGCTCAAACACTCTTCCTATCATGAAAGGGACTGTGAGATAGATCCTAGCAGAAATGTTTTGTTTCTCAAAATATTGGGAAAATGTTAATTTGGCACAATTAAGAATAAGTATACCCATTGGTATTAGGTTGTTTTTGAATGTTAGAATTATTTTTATTAAATGACTTTCGACTAATGCTGACTACATGATATTAGGATAATGTTAAACAGATAACCCCAATACAATTTGCAACCACAACTTCAAATAAATGTTGATTAACAGTATCTATTCTGTCTCTCAACTGAAGGGTTTCCTTGAAATGTTCTTACTGCTGCTGAAACTAAACCAATGCCCTGTGCGGGAGTCAAACCCCAGTCTTGGCAGTCATGGAGCTGAATGCTAACCACTCGTCCACCAGGAAATCTGCTGTTGTGTTGCATTTTGTGGCACATGTAGTAGTGCCACAAAATAACTTCGCAATGTAAAAATAAAATAAAATAAAACTGAACAACTGCAATTTATCAAACCATTACTTCGAGAAGTAGCTAAAAGGGGGGTAAAATAGGTAGCTTAATGTCCAAGATTTGTTCTGTGAAAATAAACCTTATGAAATTTGGATGCTGCATGAACCATATTACAACAGTGTGTGAATAGATGTTAAGCAGCCTAAATGCTATATTATAAAAAAAATTATATTCTGCAGTTTTTAGATGGTATTTGTTTTGTTTTGAGGTTATTTATTCATTGTTACCCCGATGTAGTTTTATCAAAAAAAATCATTACTTTAAACAAACATTGTCCAGATGTTGTGTTTTGTGTGCTGAAAGACAGAAGACAAATTCAAGTCTATCACATATTTCCTTGACCTTAGAAATGTGCAGTTGGATTTCATGTGACCTGCACCAGGTCACAAAATTCTCCACTAGGTTCCTGTTCTCCCCCTGGTGCTCATCCCTAATGGCAGTCATCAGAGAACTTCTGGATGTGCCGTGATTCCAAGTTGTACTTGGAGTCAAAAGTGAACAGAGCGGGAGCATACAGTCCCTTAAGCAGTTGTGCTGCTGACCATGATCTCAGAGGTGCATTCTCTCATTCTGGGTCTCCTGCTGAGGTAGTCTGTATTCCATGTCACCAAGTATGAATCAACTTGCATGTCAGTCAGCTTGACTATAAGTAGGAGGGGCTGGATGGTGTTGAAAGGAGGGAAGAAATCAAAGATTATGATTTTCAAAGAAACTTTTCCTTTGTCAAGGTAGAAGTAAGTGTGATACTACAGGTATAGGACTGTCATTATCTCCACCAACCTTGTCTTGATAGATAAACTGCAGGGGATTCCGTGCATGATAGACCTGAGGTCTGATGAGATTGAAAATCAGTCATTCAAAGGTCTTCATGAAATGAACATTTAATTTGCGAGAGCTATTTATACACACTTAAGTTAAGGGGGAATCTACTTAACATGTAATAATAAAACACTTCACATAATAGTAAATGATAACACATTAAATGAGACATGAATCAAAGTAGAATCATGTGAAAAATGTAAACAAATACATCAGAATGCAGAAGTCATTGCTTTAGTGCTGTCAATTGAAGCGCATGTTAAGGAAAATTATGCTAGAACACTCCCCAAAGGCACTGCTTCCAAAGCAACTTTAACTGGTAGACCTGAACAGTTATTAAGAATCATAGCATCAATTTCCAATAAGGGAGGTTTCAATAGAAGTGAGTGGTCTGCACTGGAATGTAGAAAATTGGAGGGGAGGAGTGACAACCTCAACAAGGCCAGAGTGGGGAATGACAACATCATAATAGGGCAGCATAGCAAGCATGACATCATCACTGTCAAGAGACAGAGAAAGCATGATGTCATAAAAATCAAGTGGAGAGAGCATAACATCATTGATGCCAAGGAGGAGAGCATGCATGATGTCATCAAAGCCAAGATGCAGAGAAAGGATGATGTCATCAAAGACAGAAGGTGGAGAGTACATGAAGTCTTCAAAGCCAGGAGGTGGCGGAAACACGACATTATCAAAGCCAGAAGCAGGATCATCATCATTCCAGCAGGGTTTAGGGGTGACTTCCTCAGGAGTAGAGGAAGGACAAAGACCATGATACTTATGCAACACAAACCACCGTGTCAGCATTACTGATGTTTTGAGTATGGTCCACCACCTAAATAATATCCAATTAGGTGTATCCATATTGTCCTTCCAGATACTGTCAGTACTGTCTTTGCCGCTGGGAAGCTTGCTGAAGATGAGCCACTGATAAACTTTGACCATTGTCTCAGCACTTTTGCCTTGAGATATGATCAGCTCTCAAGACTCAGCCATTATTAAGATCTTGGTTTCTGCCTCAAATTAACGCCTCCAGTTCCAGACTGCCACTGCCGCTATAGGATTGCAACAGCCATGTCAGCTTCTTTGGTCTCAAATTTCGTATTGTCCCCGCTGCTGCCACCAAGCTGTGATTGTCCATTTGAACTTGCTGCTGGAGAACCTGCAATTATTGCCTTGGGTATCATGCCCACAGCACAGAAACTGAAACTAATAAGCTCCTTCAGCGCAGTAGCCATCCCATCGACAGGAATGCAATCAGGCGGGGCCGATAGATATGACACATCAGGCAGCACATCTCTACAGCGGTGGATTCTCCTCTACTGGATAAGAGGCAGTGAGAGCTCCAGTTTGCGAGAATCAGGAGTAGAGATGGTGCATGCTGAAGGCCACAGAGAGGATGACCCTTCTCTCTACACTTCTGCCTACAGTCAGTTATGCCCAGCTCTTAAGACTCAGTCACCGTTAAAATGTTGGTCTATACTGTACCTTTACCTCTACCTTGATTCTTCTAGTTCTAGTCTACTGCCGCCACTACCAGACTGTGACAGCGACACTGGCTACTTTCCTCTTAAATTCTGGATTGTTGCTAATGCTGCCAAACTGTGATTTGTTTCTATGCCTTGACCCCAGCCTGCTTCTGGCGCTACCAGACTGCAACAGCCATATCGGCTCCTTTGCTCTCAACTCCAGCCTGACACAATTGCCACCATACGGTAATTGGCCATTTGACCTTCAACACAGTGTGTGCCGGCAAACCTGAGATTATTGCCTCAGCTCTCATGCCCACAGCTAATCGTGTAAAATCATTTCAGCATCTTTATTTAATGCACTACAGAAATCATCTCAATTACTGGGCTGATTTAGTATTTACAATACCGCTGATCTCCTGGGAATTTACAGAAAATACACAAACAGAAAAAGGGGAATAAATTATCCTGTTAGTGAAGCAACTGCAGGCTTAAAGCATCTTGTTGAGAGATTGAAGGGGAAGAGTACTTACAGGAAGAGTACAGTAACTCTCACAAGCACACTTCATCCGTGGGGTGAGCAGAAAAACATCTCAGCATGCACAACACATGAAACTTTGAGGTTCCACTCCTGTCAGTCAAGAACAGGAATCTGAGGCTATCATAGACACTGCAAATAGTCAGTTGTAGATTGGAAAAAGATCAGGTGATTCTGATCTTATATTGTCCACTGTTATAGAGTCACAAGATGTAAACAAAAAGTGCCCAGTGGGACGGGTTGTCCCTGAGAGGGGAAGGGGAAATACATGGAGTCAAATGCTGACTTTGCTAACTACCAGAGTAGCATGCAGTTTCTCTGACTGTAGACACATGAATTAGGTCCCTGCAAAGAGCATGCCATTCTGAGGGCTGATGAAGGCGTGCAATCAGCTGTTGCACATCTTCACTTTTGTGCCCACAGTGAGGGATTGTAGATAGTCCGGCAACTGAGAGAGCATTCCAAATCCTGTTTACCCCTCCCAGTTTGGCCATTATACTCTGAATGGAAGCCCACAGACATAGACAGAAGGCTTTCCAGAACCAGGTGGTGAATTGTGGTCCCCTGGATAAGGAGCTGGAATGTGAACACCTTTGAGGCAGCTCTGGGAAAATGGCAAACCCCAGAGAGAGACACTCTGGGACCAGTGGTTGTCCATCTAGTGTAGAAACTGGGATGGAAAATGAGAGTGTTTCCACTGATAATCCTTGCCTGGGCCACCACAAATCCCCATCACTGCATAATTAGCCACTGAACAGCTTTGCTGTAAGATTCAGAGCAGGGATGACATAACACCCCGTGAGTACATTGTTTAATGTGTGCTTTAAGGCTGTAATAAATAAATCCAGAGTGGAGTGGCCGGAGACGGCATTCTGCCAAACTGCAGTGGCTCATTTGAATGTCCTCTCTGTCAGAAGAGAGATCAAATAGGCTATCTCGGCTCTCTCAGGAGGAATTGGGATGGCTGCATGTTGAGCACCAATGCACAATGCAAAACTAATAGGCTGCACCTGCCCACTTCCCCTGCATAAGGATAGGAATGCAGTAATCCTGTCTCAGCTGGCAGAGGAAGTGTGCCATACACATATTCACTTCAGAGGATGATTAAAAAAAAATTGGTTTGCAATTCGGTTTTACAGTGAAAGTGACTTGGGGCTGTAACAAAGTTTGGATCTGGCCAATGAGCACCGACACACCATGCGCCTCCACAAATAACACAATCAGTGCTAACTTACTGAGCATGGTGGCCTGACCTGCCTTGAGATCTCCTATCCACTCTGAATTTACTGACTTCTTTACTGGTGCAGACATGCTGTTATAGGGAATAGTGCAAGGTGTAAACAAAAGTGTCAAGCGAAGCCCACTGTGCCTGTGAGCACAAGGTGAAATAAACGTTGAATGCCAACTTTGGGGCTGATTAGGAAGGTGTGTGTGTTACTTATGCAACAGTGAGAATAAATCCCAGTTTAAACTAAGGTTAACTGCTAACTAAACACAGAGTTGGCTTAACTAACACCACCTCTGTAGCTATATTAAACTATGGGTTTTTTTTTAATGAAACTTTATTAGCTCAAAGATACAAATAACAAAACTAAGCTTTCCTTTAACAAGCTTTCTCTAACTTGAACTAAAACCATCGCCAGGAATGCAATCATGCCGATAGATGTGACACATCATGCAGCACTGGATTCTCCTCTACTGGATAACAGCGCCATGAGATGAGAGCGCCAGTTTGCCAGAATCAGGAGTAGAGATGGTGCATGCTCTTTCGTGCTTCGAGAATCAGTAACTGATTAACTGTGACCCTTCTCTCTACACTTCTGCCTGAAGTTAGCTAGTCTACCATACTGTGACTAAGCGAAACTGACTACTTTCCTCTCAAATTCAACTTGGTGGTTGTGGGATTAGAACCTAGGACCTTCCGAACCATAGTCCAGTGCCTTAACCACTGAGCTACGCCTGACTCCACTCTGATTCCCATTTTTGGCTGACAGGAGTGGTCTTCTGCCCATCCATGTTTGGCACATGCCAAGATGCTTTTCTGCTCACCTTAGCTGTATTATTATTTTTGTTATCTATGTCGTTCCTGGCAGCTCAAACCAATCAATCCATCAGTTTTTTTCTTTTTGTATGCTTGTTTGTTTGCTTGTTTTGCACAAATCCATGTAACCTCTACATAATATTTTGTAAAATTCATAGATCAGTAGTTTATGAAATACTCAAACCAACCTTTCTATCAGCAACGTCCATACGATCATCAAAGTCACAGGGATTACACTTTTCCCCATTCTAACTGAAGCGCTCAACCTATAGCTGCGTGTTTTTTTTTTTTTTGCCTTACCCTGCTGCCATATGACTGGCTGATGTAATGGCTGAATTAGAAGGCTGCATAAATGTGTGGACAAATCGTATTTTTTTGTTTGTTTGTTTATTAGTTTCGTAAGGTTAATGCTTGATGCATTGATATCCTTGCTTATATTTATTTTGAGTACTAATAATGGCTTTAAATGAGTGTAATTTCTAGTTACAGTATTGTGTAGTTGTTAACATAAACATGTCAGATGAATTTAGCACAAATGAACCTTCCACAATATTAGAGGTTAACTTTAGGGACAAGACCAGCAGAAATATGGTATTAACTATCAGCACCATGGATAGAGACACACCTCTTATTAATAATCTTGGCACCACACACAGCTCTGCAGAATCCAGTGCAACGCATAATTAAGTAGTGCTGTTTTTCATAGTACTGCTTCATAGAAGACCTCATCATATCAGTGATCTCATCATTTTTCATACAAGAGAACAGATGGGAATATTTAACAGATACACACACACATATATATAATTTTTTTTTTTTTTTTTTTTTTTTTGCTGTACCACAATTTTTTTATTTTATTTACAGTAGCTTATTGGAAGTAGGTAACTACTATGAGTAATATTTCCAGCCTAACTCTCTCTCTATATATATATGGTTATTTACAGTAAGGGTATATTGTGCTGTATTTTTACATAGAGTGCAAAACTGTATTTTAACAGGATTCACAGTTGATACAAAGCCTATTCTGAAAACACTGGGTGAATTGTGGGGAATTATGTGCTCACAGACACATTCACACCTAGAGGCAATTCAGCATAGCTAATCTGTCTACCTGCATCTGTTTCTGTGAAGTGAGAAGAAATACAATTATTACAAATACAACTCAACAGTACATTACTGTAAATAATTCCATGTCATTATTCATATAAAAATTAACCTGATCCTATAAAAACAATCTTCAATGCATCTAGAAAAATATAAGAAATGAAAATTTAACAACAAAAATTAATAAAAGTGAAGCCTTGTAGAATAAACTGCAACAAAGACCATGAAGTTCCTCTTGCGTCCTAAAAATATCGAAAAATGCTGTTGGTTTCTCAGTGCATCTATCATGTAGTCACAAATTTCCTCTCACTTACATGATCATGCGCTCACCAGGTGAAATCGAATGGAGTTATTACTGTGTCCAATCAGATCCCACCATGCTCTTACTACATTGTCATTGCATCTGATATGCATCAAATATCCGTACTTTGTTGCTGTTTATTCTGATTTTGGTGCCCTTCTGTTTTGTTGAACATCTATTAAAATACTACATTGGAAACTTTGCCCATATCTGACAACCAACATCCATGTCAGAATGTTTTAAATATAATCAGACACCAGACACATCAAGCTAATGCTCCTGAAGCAAATGCTCAGATGCTGCATAGACTAGAAATGTTCACACAAGAATGAGAGCTTTTTCAATTGACAGAATGATTTTTTTTCTTCACGTTACAGAACCTGGGTCACCACAGAGACCTCCTGAAGGTTCTCCTCTGAGTATACTGTACCTTTCATTGACAGCTGACAGAATGTTCCAACATCTTCACAAAAAAAAAAAAAAAATACAAAATCACAGAATGTATTCACTGATCTTGCTCTTAGAGCAAAGAAAAACACTACAAAATGTATACACCAATTTTTGTTGCCATTATTGTAGCTATTGTTGGTTTCCTCTTTTTTTTAGATTGGAATGTTCGCATGCTTAGGATTCAAAATTCTAATTAAATTTCTGGTTTTAAAAAATGCCAGATTTTTTGTCACTTGAGGATGGCAAATTTCTAGGAATCCAATAATAAATCTTTCTACCATCACTAGAATTATAGTTCAGTTTTTAAAAAAGGGTAAAACATTAACAAAAAACACGACCTGGTCAGGTTGTGAAAGTGGACAGGAGATTGCACTTTATATATTAAAAACTTCTTCATGCTGTTTGTAGAATTTCTGACAATAACACTTTTAATTTATTACCAGGCAAATTGTTGCTCTTTAAGCAACTAAAGGAAAATCAATAATGTATAATAATGCATTAACAGCTTCAATTTACTTTCAGCTCCACTGAAAGGCACTTGTGAGACTTTACGGCTTTGTACACACCCTACACCACTTTCTCTGAATGTACTACCACTGAAAAGCTCAGACTAGACTGTCTTCACATAATCAATTCTCTCAGCCTGCAACAAATTATGTTCGAATCTCATCAATCTCTCTGTCTGTCCTCCTGTTCCAATATTGATGATTTTTTTTCACCTGTCTCATAACTAACTTTTATATATATATATTTCCTCCTCCCAGAGCTTCTCAGTCTCCTCTATTATGCTGTTTCCATCCTGTCTTCAATCTCCTCTGCCCCATCCCTGACACTTCTCCCATATTCTGTGCTAACTTCCCATCTGACCTTTTGTTTGTCTCACTCTCTCTTTCTTATGTGCCATCCTGTTGGCTTCCTCATGTCTGTTCCTACTCTCGGTGTGTATTTTTATTATTATTATTATTTATTTTTTTTTAGAAATATGTCAATAACACTTCCAAACAGTGATTTAAAAAAAGATAAATAAATAAGTATATTTTATATCTAAATAAAATATTATAATATTATATACTGTATTATATACTTTAGCTCACAAGACCTGTAAGAAAAAAATGTCTATGTTGGATGCATCGGATTTTTAACACTATGCATATAATGACCACAGAACTGCAATTTGACAGACTTACAACGTAGTACCATTATATAAAAAAACAAAAAACAAAATACAAAGCACCTGATTTTTGCAATTATGATGTTAATGTTAATTATAATGTTCAACTTTTAAGTTGCCAAATTTGAATGATTTAATCAATGGAAATTAATCTCCATTTAAACAACCAGTTCCTATTAGTTAAAAAAACAGCGTTATATAATGTATATAAACAGCAAGGTTTGATATGAAATATGGGTGTCTAGTTTAAACTCGTAGCATGTATACTGGCTTAATAAAATAATCTAGAAGATAACACAAACTACATTAAAGAAACATGCAAAATCACACTGCTTACAGCCTCATAGCAATGCTCCAAACAACTGTAAATGATACTTTTCATATTCTAATAAATGATTTTTGATTATACAAGAGTTAGTTCCGAATAATCTGATTGGATGGGAGGCACTCCGCATTACAGGTGTTCTAACAAGCGCTAATTACACTAACTGTCGGTCGCCAGCATAGGGGGAAGTACTGTACACTACTGGAAAGAGGGGAGAGAAGCTGCCTGCCAAAAGCTACATGTTATGTCATCTTAAACAACACCTAAGGCTCCTTATTTATTCCGAATCTAATCTGCATATCTGAGTGTACTATTCACAGCTACAGTGAGCTACCTTCTAACACAAGGCTGAATCCCAAATTCCTCTCTAATACCTGATCAAGGGCACTACTGTACATGGTGTGTGGAACAATGTATTGTACACTGTGAACAAATCGATCAAATCTGTGAACAAGAAAAAGTTGAAGAAACATTATAGCAGGAAAAGAATTGCAAGGGCTGCCCCCTAATGCCTAGTTGCATTACAGCCGTGCTCATATTAAGTACAACAGCTCGCTTTTCCTCTTTCATGTGATATAACGAAAGTATTGTAGGTGGTAGAAAATCAGTTTGGTGCTACAGTATGGTTCATGACGTTCATGAAACTAAGTAAGCCAGCCTACTGTAAGATCCACCAAACTGTGATCTATATTTCAGAAGATTCTGAAATTTTTTATTGTTTGTTCTGTTTCCATCTCTCTCTTAACCTCCTCCAGCTGAAGACACAGTATTATCTATTTTCCATATGGCTTTCCCAGCAGCAAGTTTGCTAACACAAGGCAGACATGCTGTTGCAGGTCTGAAATAAGTCACAGTTTTCTGAAGTCCTTCGTGCTTCATTTAACGTGAAACCTCAAACATTGTGTTCAACTTGTTTAAAATATTCTAACATTTTGCATTTCTAAGGTTAAACATTTTTCAGTTTTCTTTTAAATTAGTAATTTAACCATTTGAATGTTTCCAGCATGCTTAAGTTTCCTTCATGTTGCATTTTACATGCACTTTTTTTAATATACTGTATATGAGAAAGTATAGAAGTTGTTATCACGTCTTACATAAATCGATATCTATGTTGACCTTTGCCTGTCAGCAAAAGATTCAATTGAGAACACCACTGTCTTATTTGCTTTGGGAACAGTTTACCAGCCACACAGCACATGCTGGATATCATTCTGGGCTTTGGGGGATAGAAAATGAACAGATGGAAGCAAAGAAACTCAGTGACTCAATCAGTACTACTTGCTGAGAAGAAAATCAAAAAACAAATTGAAGATTTTTTTTCCCCCCCATCACTGTGAATTGTTAGAGTGCCAGCCATTTCCTATTTTATTAGGTACACTTACATCACAGGTGCACACTATAGGAACACAATTACAGACCATTTTGGGCATGGCAGTAGAGGGACTGCAGGCAATGTAACATGTATAATACATCTCTGTGAAGATTCTCAGTCATCCAGGTGAGGTTATCTGGAAGTTGAGTCATGTCAACTGGACGACATCTTAGTTCAGTAGATTCGTTTCAATACTCATCCAATTAGCTTCTTTAGTCTAAGGCAAGTTGGAAAGTTCCTTATATTTAAGTCCTCCGAGGTCAGAGGATCTTCCCTATCTGGAAAGGATATGTTGCGAAAGAAAGAAATACTCAGTTATGTAAAAACATACCGCTATGATGAAACTGGCTCACATGAGGACCGTCCCAAGAAAGGAAGACGAAGAGCTACCTCTACCTGCAGCAGAGGATGAGTTCATTAGAATGACTTACAGCACCTTCAGATTAGAGTCCACATTAATGCTTCTCGGAGTTCAGACATGTTTTAACATCCACTTTTTAGAGGAGACTTACTTGGGCAAAGAAACACAAGCAATGGACATTAAATCAAAATGTCCTTTGGTCCAAATTTGAGATTTTTGGTTCTAACCACCATGTCTTTGTTAGAAATAGAGAGGTTGAATGGATGGTGGAAATCTGTCACACTTGCTAGCCTACATTCGTTTTTTTTTTTTTTTGCTTTCTTCCGAAAACTGGTTTGTCATGTAATATGTTGCTTTCTTCACAGGCATGCAAATATTCTTTGTAATCTTATTTATTTCTTCATTTTAAAGTTATGTTTGGCAATAGGGAATGGTGTAGCAAATATTATTACAGATGTAAATTCTGTACGAAGTCCAGAAATCTCCCAAATGTGTAAAGAAACATTAGTATTTTGGACTTGGGCATGCTTGAAACTCCTTACAGTTTGAAAATCAGTCTTTTGTTGGTTGCATTTACTATTAGTACATACAGTATATTTAGATCAGCATACCCCTGCCACCGTATAAATAAACATCAGATGTTTTACCTGATATTAACAGAGCAAGACATGAACTTATATATGAAAATAGTCCCCTGTGCTGCTCATCCTACTTGTTTCATAAAGATGTAATGTATGATTTGTACTTCCTCAACTTTTAAATGCTGTATTTTAGGTATGGGTTATTGATCCTTTTTTTCTATTGCCATTGTCTAAGAGTCTGTTTGTTTAGTTTGTTAACTTAATAAACTCTTTTTCTGCTTATTTATTAGCTCATCTTCCTTATCTTCTGTAATCATACAGAAGTTGATTTAAATATTCATCTATAAAAATAAAAGAAAGTTTTGTCTGTTCATTAGTCAGAACTCACTCTTTCAATGATATACTGTAGTTACGCTTCATGTATGTCTGTATGTCTGTCCAGCCAGATTAAGTCACATTGTTTTTTATTTACTCATTCAGGGCTTTCACCTCGAGTTGGGCGTGGCTATACCCGTCACTCAACAGTGCCAATCAAAGCGATAGTTTACAGTTTACACAGAGTATACAGGCATTTATTTTTTGCAGTACTTAGATATCTGCCTTAATTTAGCCAGCACCATAAGAGAAATCAAAATGTTGCATAAAAGCAAAGTTATGTGCCAGATTTAATAATCTACTTTAAAATAAGCTACTTACTCAATGTAAACAAACACCTGCACCAATAGATATTAATTAGAAAAGCAGAACTGAATTTTTCTTACTGGGAATAGTTCATATTTTCGCCACTGAAATAACAGTGCTAAAGTGGTGTAAGTGAATTTTAACATGCTGGATTCGTTTTAAGGCAAAACTCCAACTTTATTTGATCTACTTTTTTCAGCTGTGATTCACTCTCTGATTACAGAACAGGGAGTGCATTTGGCTGATGATGAAAGATGTACAACTTAGAGTAAACAAGGTTAAAGAAACTCAATAAAGTTTTTATTTACAAAATGTACAAAATGTCTATTTCTTTATATTATTAAGTTATACGGAGAGTTCTGCCATTCAGAAAGACAGGCGGACATGTATGTGGGCTTCAACCTGAAATAATAAGAATATCACTGTTTGCATGAAAGCTGATCAGCTTATTTTTAGCTTTAACCTTTTAAATATTTCTATAAACTCTTTACCTGACAACGACAGGTACTAACACTAGTATAACATGCTTTCTTGTGCTAAAACAGTTAGGGATGTGTGTCCATGGGAGTAAATGTGGACTTATTGTGGAATCTGATCACTTTTTAAAAACGCAGTTTCTATTGTCTTCTGTGTGAGATTATAAGATGTCCTTAGCACCTTGTCACTAATGCATATCCACCACTTTTAGCTTAGTAATTGTTACATTTATCTGCTTTCCTGCATAATGGTTATGTCAGATAGGGCTCACGATTTTTTTTTTCGATTATGGAGGATAAGGGAGCTCTCTAGAATTAAAACACACGTCTACATTTCGTGCTTGTGACAGAAGCTCAGACGAATATATTTATGGAATGTAAGATTTGTGCATTTTATGGCACCAGATTCCAGTCAGACATAACAAAATGATGCATCTACATCTTTTTTAATGCATAATGGGGTTTTTTCTGTACTTTCACTTACTCCATCATAATCTGGCACTTAGTGTACAGCGGGACCTTATAGCAGGGCAGAGACATCAGGAAATAGGTATTCTCCAAAGGCAAATTTGATTATATCTCTTTCACCCAATAAATTGTGCACATGATTGCCTTGAGGTTCAGGAGACATTCTGTTGCAGACAATAAGACCTCAGCAAGATTAAATCAACTTCTTTTCAGGCTCACTCTTCACTCTGCTTTATCTACCATATCAAAACATTGTCACACAAAACTATTAAGGAAAAGTGTCAAGGTTTATAGAGACATAGAAAATACAGAAAAAATGATAGCATGATGAGTTGTCTTGAATTTTAAATTTATATATAATATTAATAATAAATAAACGTACCTGGATAGATTCATCTCAGGTTAAAAAGCTTTCATTGTTTTGTATAGTTCTTCTTTTAAAACCTCGATCAACTCATCCTACACAGTTCAGTTCATTAAACGATATTTACACAGTCATTAAAACAACAGTCTACTTACACAGGCAATTTTCTCCCAACCATTTTTTTTTGTAGTTACAGTTCAACATTCAAATAAGATTAATTTTAGCTTGTCTTTATGTTTTATGTTTTCACGATTAGCAGTTTTCTAATATTTTTAATTGCATTACAGTTAACTTAATATACAGAATTGTCGATTAAATTATGCACTTATTTTAAAACAACAAATAATTATTGGGATCTTAATTATGTACAGTATGTAATGGTAGTTTTCTGTGGTCAAGCATACACCTTTATTTGAAGAAAACCCAAGAATTTGGAGCTGAATGTTAAATATTTGGGGGGGTTTTTGATATCAAAACTGAGTTAAAATTATGCATACTCACTCATTCTCACTCATCTTCTAGACCGCTTTATTCTGTATTCAGGGTCATGGGGACCTGGAGCCTACCCCAGGAGGCTTAGGGCACAAGGCAGGGTACTGTACACCCTGGACAGGGTGCCAATCCATCGCAGGGCACACACACATACACACACTCACACACCCATTCACACACTACAGGCAATTTGGGAAAGCCAATTAGCCTAACCTGCATGTCTTTGGACTGTGGGAGGAAACCGGAGTACCCGGAGGAAACCCACCAAGCACAGGGAGAACATGCAAACTCCAGGCACACAGAGACAGACTGAAGGTGCAAGTGCTAACCATGCTAACCGCCTGATTATGCATACACTGTCAAAAATATTCATACTCCCACTTAGATTGCTAATTTAGTGCTGCAAAGTGTCCCTAAAAATTATCTGCTAAAAAATTTGCTATATGTTTATTTTTTAAACTCTTTGTTTCCAGCGTAACTAGGGTCAGAGCGTGGGGTCAGCCATGACACAGTGCCCCTGATACAGCGCCCCAGGAGCAGATAGGGCTCAAGGGCCCAGCAATTGCAACCTGGTGGGAACCACAAACCTTCCGATCAGTAACTCAGTGCCTTAGCCTTCTGAGCTGCCACTGCACCTATATCACTACTGCTGTACTAACTCCCACTAGTACCCCTGTACTAACTGCCACTATATACTCTTTACTCTGTGTTAGTTGCTGAAAACTGAAAATAAATTACTTGTGCACCAAAGAATTTGCTGGAATTTCATCTATTATAGATTAAAGAAAACCAAAAAAATTATTGTGAACATTGACATTCTTAGGTGGACTACATGTATGTTGTGAAAAAGCTATTATACTGTATGAGAATGTGCAACATCTGTATTGCTAAAGGTATGAAAATTATAGTATAGTTATTATAGTAACAGTTCAGTGTAGACCACTACAGAGGTTTGTTTTACAATGTTTTATTAGTAAATGTGCAAAGTGTACTGTGTGATATACGAGTGAGGCGTACCAATCAGTCTGAATGCTCCTTTAATGCTAAATATTTGGATTCTTCTCTGGATGTGTATTTCTGCACTTTCCTTTCTGAAGAAAAAAAAAAAGCCCCAATTTTCACATGGGACCCTGACAATCGCCTTAAAAAAACTAAACAATTCTATAAATATCACCACAGAGAAAGAAAGCTGGCTGTGAGGGTGGGCTGCTGAGGCTGCCTACAAATTGCTGACAGCAATATATCTGTGAGGATAATTTGGCAGCAGAACAAGAGCCTCAGGTAAAGTTCACATCAAACATCAGAATGGAAAATGGGATGTTTGTTGATGTCAGAAAAGCCTGTTCTCATATTTCAGAAATCTCTTGATCTCCTAGCATTTTCATGTTTTCACAACAGTTTGTAGAATTTAGACAGGGAAAAAGAAATCAAGCGAGATTTGATGAGCCCATCTGCCACAAGATGACTCCACCTGCCTCCAACAACCATGAGATCAACATTCCATTCAGATTACCCCTGTTGCTTCCATGTGATCAGCTCATTGGAGAATTTCATAAACACAGCTGCACCCAATGGCCATCAAATATACAACATAGATAATATATCCGTCCATACAGGAACATCTGTAGTCCAACTAGGGACAGTGGATGCCAATGGTGATTACCATTGTATTTATTCCCTTTTTATGACCGTGGTAGGGCCTTTGGTCAACATTCACATGCGCATTCCCACACTATGGGCAATATGGGAACGCCAATTAGCCTAATCTGTATGACTTTGAACTGTGGGAAGAAAGCGGAATACATGGAGGAAATCCACCAATCACGCAAACTTCATGCACACAGACCCCAAGGCATACTGGTGGATCTCTTATGTTTTGGGGCTGAAGGTACCAAACCCGGACCCTGAAGGTGCAAGGTGACAATGCTAATCAGAAAGCCAAAGTGCTTATGCAATATTGCACCGTGCTTATGCACTGTGCACTGAAATATTATAAAGATGCTTATATACTGTAGCTGTTTAGTGTGAAACTGAAACAAAACTTGCATATCTATTTATATGTGAACAAGGCAGTAATATATATCTGTAGTAATATATCTCTAATTTATATAATATATAAATGCTTTCTTTCAGTGCGACTTCTTTTTTCTCAGCAATCTTGTATGTTTACTTTTTTCTTTTTTTAGTTAATACTGGCACTGTGAAAAAATAATTTGTTGTTCATCTGGGCTTGTATTTGTCTAATACTAAGACCTGCTACGATCAGGTGATTTTTATTTTTTTATTCAAGTTTTTACACGAAGCATAAAATTAAACACTTTTAAACAGGACTTAGTGCCTTAAGCTTGACTCTACTGAATAGGTGATGTAGTTGAATTTAATTTAAGCAAACTTTTTTTTTTATGTTTTACTTATTTAAGAAGTTGATGCACCAAGTGATTTGGCATTTGTAATATTGTTATGAAGGATTAATAAATAACTTCTACAACTTCACCTATTTGAGAAGTCAATATTTCAGAATGGAATTGGCAAAAAAAATTATGTGGAAACAAATAGATGACTTCTATCTTTCATTTAAAGAAAGGTTATGCTACATAAAACACAAAATGTCACCTAAAGAGGTTTGATATTAGACTTTCATAAATCTTTAAGTCTTGCTTTAGAAAGCTGTTGTGTATGCTAATCAATGTGGTCTAGGGCACCAGGCATCAACTTTTCAAATAAAGTGATACCCCAGAATGTTACTGCCAATATTGTATTATGTGTTGCTGAACAAATAGCAAATGCCTGTTTGGTGGGAAATATGAGGAAAATGTCACCATGTTATGAAGAAAAATCTGATGGATGTAAAGTCTCAGTCTCAGTTCGGTAAAAAACAAAAAAAAACAACAGTTATTATTAATATACATTAGGTCATGCACATACTGTAGCAGATTGCACTTCTGCCATGTTTGTTGTGTCCCCCACATGTCATGTCACAAACTAAACTCGACTTCCTATGGCTTTCTTTTAACAATGGGTTTCTTCTTGCCACTCTCCTATAAAGGCCAGATTTGTGGAGGGCACGACTAATAGTTGTCCTGTGAACAGATTCTCCCACCTGAGCTGTGGATCTCTGCAGCTCCTCCAGAGTTATCACGGGCCACTCGGCTGCTTCTCTGATCAGCGCTCTCCTTGTTCGGCCTGTCAGTTTAGGTGGACGGCCATGTCTTGGTAGGTTTGCAGTTGTGCCATACTCTTTCCATTTTCGGGATGATGGATTGAACAGAGCTCCATGAGATGTTCAAAGCTTGGGATATTTTTTCATAACCTTACCCTGACTTAAACTTCTCCACAACTTTATCCCTGACCTGTCCTGTCTGTTGTGTTCCTTGGGCTTCATGATGCTGTTTCTTTACTAATGTTCTCTAACAAACCTCTTAGGGCTTCCGAGCTGTATTTATACTGAGATTAAATTACACACAGGTGAACTCTATATAAGTTAAACGAAGTGTGAATTAGGTTCACACTTTATTTGTCACATATACATTACAGCACAGTGAAATTCCTTCTTCACATATCCCAGTGCAACTGGGGTCAGAGCACAGGGTCAGCCATGATACAGCGCCCCTGGAGCAGATAGGGTTAAGGGCCTTAGCCCTCTGAGCCACCACTGTCACTAATATTTAGTCAGTCAGTCAGTCATCTTCTATACCGCTTTATCCTGTTCAGGGTCGCGGGGACCTGGAGCCTATCCCAGGAAAC
>JAQQZT010000039.1:7977872-7988281 GCA_030068275.1 Clarias platycephalus | reverse complement strand
TTTTAGAGTGTGTGTGTGTGTGTGTGTGTGTGTGTGTGTGTGTGTGTGTGTGTGTGTGTGTGTGTGTGTGTGTGAGCCTGCTGATATTAATCCAATCAAGGGCATGGCGTAAATATTATAAAAATCACTTTCACGCATTAAACAGATAATTTCTGTTTACAAATTTCAAAAGCTGGGCCTTAGGAAAAAGAGAAAAACTATTAGTCATGTCAGGTTTCACCCTCTAGCATGTGCAAAAAAAAAAAAAAAAATCAAAAGATATGATTAGGAAAATATCAAACAAGCCAGCGAAGTACAGTATATGCTTTGGTAATTTAACCGGCAGTTGAACTTCCATTTGACAAAGGTTGGATGCTGTTGAGAGGGTGTGCTCTTTTACTTCACCAATTAGTGTGGGGGAAAATATGGCAGGGTTTTGCTTCTTTACATGCATCTTTAAACAATGATGTCGGCTTTCTGCACACCTCCTTACGCTTAAAGTCGGAAAACCGCTAAGAACCAGCTATTTATGGCCCCTCTCTCACTCTCTCTTTTTTACTGCTAACAGCTAAGAGCTTTCCACTTATTTTAGCCTAGTTTCTAACACATGGATTGTAAAGTAAAGAATGTAATCATTTCATATTTACAACTAGAAAATGCTCCAGTTAGGACCAAAAGCATTCGTTTGAACATACAGAAGACTGCATCTTTCAAATGACCGAAATAGTTTGTTCATTTGCATATTTGCTTTAATGAATATGCAATCAGGGATGATTTCACTTTAAGTTGCGAAATGCATGGTGGTGTTTATGCAAATCAATTAATTTGGTAACCACAGTGGGATATAACCCTTGTAGTCACTTCTGGAACTTCAGGGGGGCAACCAAAAAGTATCTATTAAATTTGCAAAAGTGCGTTTTCTTCCGCTGAACACATAATTATATCATTTACTAAGTCTGAATAATGAGTAAGTTTATGTAAAACATATCTTAGTGTCTCAAAACAATCAGAATGTTTTTCAAAAATCATTATTTACCGCAGTACATCAGGCTTAGCTATTCAGTGCACGATCATCCCTCTGATGCCAACAGCATTTTAAACAGAGTCACTGAAAAAAGTTTGTATTTTATTATTACAATGCCTGGTCAGTTTTGTTTTACATTCGTGTGCTTTAACAAGAAAATACAAGAAAAAATATTATATAGGTCAATTACAGTAATATCAATACTTTATTCCACTTCATAACTAGAATTTACCACTACGTATTCAAAAAAGATTTTCTTTTTACTTTCATCCTAAAAACAAGCTTACTGTTGCTGAGAATTCGGGGCAGCTCATAAACCTCCTGTCCCTGCTTTTATGTTTTCTTTTTGATAGTGCGTACCCTAATAAACTTAATGCCAAGCTCAAACACTTGTGTTCAGTCATCCTTTACCGCGTGCTAACTATTCTGACTGTTTTCGACTGTTTTAACCCTTGATATGGATGAAAAGCATGATTTTGCCTGCATTTATTTTTTTGCGTTGCTTAAACAGTTTCTTTCCTATCACTACACATGAAATCCGAATACGAAATCTGTTTGGGGAACATTGGTGTGAGGTGGGAATACATCCACCAATTCATCACAGAGCAGCATTCACACCTACAGGCGATTTAAACCTTCTGTTTACACCATAGCCAATCCGCCTACGTTCATGTTTTGAAAGATGAGAGGAAACCAGGGAATCAGGAGGACAACTATGCAGACACAGGGACAACAAACTATAACATTGGTACATGACCCATGTTTCTATGGTAAAAAATAAATAAAAAAATAAAAAAAAGAGGTACATTATTACCAAGACAGTTAATAACCTCACTCCTCGGCTCACTCTGCTGTGGATTACTTATGCACAGGAGGATAAAACTTGCAGTGTTCAGATAGTGTCTCTGTCAGAAACAGATGTCTTGCAGTAATTGTTTTAAAGCTTTCATATTTCAATGTTGGCTAAAATGAAGACCATGTCTGTGTGGGTACCCTGAGGCGCAGCACGAGCATCATGATGAAAATATAAGTATGCCATTCCACAGGGATTAGATAACTGACTACTTAAGTCCAGTCGAATTCTGTGTGAGCCAGCATAACATTTCCATAGGAGTAAAGTCTCCTCTGTTAAAGTCATCATCCAGTTCCATTTTCACGCTGAACATTGGAGGTCATGAGATGCCATTGTACTCTGTTCCATGCTGCTCATTTATTTGCATTGTTCATAGGATGTGACATTCCAGCATAAAATATATATATTTTTTCTAATAGTTTTTTTTTTTTTTTTTAAGTTTCCATGTTCATGATGTTAAGCACAAGGGATACTTTCTGTCCTGATATCAGTAGTACTTCACCATACATATGGGTATTAGGGGGTAAGTTATGAGAACTAGCACCTCTCAAATGGCTGCAGTTGCTTGCCCGATGACAAGGCATCTGATGTTTGGTCTTCCATAACACCTCACCTCTCACTTATGACTCCAAGTAAATGTTAATGGACACGATTGGCCATACCCTGGGACCTTGCCTCGACTAGCATGCTAAACTAAGTGAGGTGAACTTGTCTTTACTGAAGATGAGTCTGAGGGATGCCACCTTTGTCAGTGCATGAAGACTGGACTTGGTTGATGGGCAGAGGGGTACACAGAATGGCCAACCACCTCAGAAAGGATAGGGACCCTACTGAGAATTTTCCCATAGCTAGTCATGAGAAAGTCATAAATCTGGTATACAGTATTTTTTCAACATATTTTCACTTCTAATGAGAGTTCATGAGACATTAGTACTGTATTGCCCAATTGATTTACATGCACAAAGCATTTGAAGGCTGAAGGAGGCAAAAAGATAGCTGAGAAAGAAAAGAAAGACACAAGGAAAAAAAAAAAAAAAAACAATACAGGATACATGTGATGAAAATTTAACAAGGTGATCAATCAGTTGCACTCGTTATTAAACTTGTAAGCAGGTGCACAGCTTCACATGGTTCTGATTCATCCATCTTGCCCATGTCAAACCCCACCACAAATGAATGCACACTCAATTCAGATTTGGTCCTTCAGCTGCAAATTACATTAAGGCACCATAATTACTGGATATAGAGTGATCAACTCGAAACTAGTGAAATAGACTAATGAGATTAAAAAATTTTTTAATGCATGTAAATTTAAAGGGCAGATTAGAGGACATAGCAAAGCGAAATGATGCAAGTTGTTCCACCAACAAAGCTAAAAGATTTCATATGTTTTATCATTAAAGATGAATGATACAGTAACTTGTCCTATCATTTAAGTAATAATGTAAGTCTGAGGCTAATTGTTCTGATGTATATGCACAGAAAAAAAGAGAGAAAAACTGAAAGATTATGATTCTGGTATGTGTATGTTAATATGCTACCATGACTATGAAAAATGTTTGACCCTTAGGTGAAGCTGATCAATAACTGAATTAACTTTACACAAATCTTACACAAATTAATCTTTCTGCTCCAGTGCTGAACTGACTTTTCATCATTATTTAATAGGAAGTGATTTGTGCATATGGTCGTGTCGGAAACCATCTATTTCCTATTCTTTCATTATAAACTTTAGAAGAAAAGCATGCAATAATGAATTGTATACATGTGAAATACAACCTAGCCCTTTTGATTATTCAGAACTTCTAGCTTTTACACTTATTTATAGGAATCCTGACAGACCCCTAGTGGCAGTGAGAGTGCTTTAATATTAACTAGGAAGCTATAGGTACAGTAAGTTAGTATTCTTACAAAGTGCACATTGTATCCATTCTTGTAACTTGATGATTTTTCTCTACCTATTGTACACTGTATGGTCAAAAATATGCAGACACTGGACTATGACTCCCCCATATGTGGCCCTTCACCAAAATATCTGTGTATGCATTAGCATTAAGAATTTCCCTCGCCTGGAACCAAATGTCCCAAACATCTTGCAGAAACGTTGGTGCGACTGAACTTCAGTAGCCTAAACAGAGCCCTTACCTCAACCCCACTGAATGGCTTTGGAATGAACCTGAATGGTGACTACCCCAAGGTCGCCTCATCTCGTGGTCACTGAAAGGCTGGAGCAGTGGTGGTTCAATACAGTAGTTACAGCTCTGGGGTTCTGTCACTGGTGGATCAAGTTGACCCGTTGGTCTGACCCCAGCTTCCTAACAAGCTGGGATTTACAAAAACTAATTATAATTTCTGTATGTGATAAATGTGGTTGGATTTTCAGCTGTTTACCCTGGATGCCCTTCCTGACACAACTCTCCCATTTTTATCCAGATTTGGGACTGGCACTGGATCCACTGGCTGGGGTTTGAAACCAGACCTTCTAGAGAGCATGGAAAAACTCACTGAGCCACCAATGCACTGACGTATATGTGACAAATAATTGTATGTATTCATCCAATACCAGAAATCGCTAATGTTTTGTGGCTGAATGTGCTAGGCTTAGGCCCACAGCAAGATCCTGTTTTCACTTATTTTGCAATCCCGCTTGTCTGGACAACCCTCTGCATTGTCAGATTTTAATGTGAAGTTCAATTTCCTTTAGTCACATTGTTAGCCGTTGTTCAGCACTCAGCTGGGAAACAGATAAAAAGTAAGAAAATGAAAGGGAGATTGAAGTCAGCAAGGAATTATGACTCAGGCTGAGAATCTGTGGTTGAGTTTGCTCAATCTTCGGCTGATGACGATGACAGTTTCCAATTATCAGCTCTTCTTATTTTGCAGAGTAAACGAGGGAAGCCTGAGCATGCTAGCATGATTTAATTGTAGGCTGTAAAGTCTAACTGTAGAAGTAAAAATCTTTAGGTTGTTTTATCACAATTTTACTCTGGACAACTTCAAGCTGTAGTTCATTCCACTGATGGGTTTAAAAAGAGCCTGAGGCAAATAGATAGTCCAAGGCTAAACAGCTTGTATAATCTAATCTTTGCTCTTATAAAGATATTTTATGAAGCTGTTGGAAGAAGCATTGCAGTCACATCTTTTCCCCCCCCCAATTTTTACCCGATTTTCTCGTGTCCAATTCCTCCCAGTCACTAGGGGCTCCCACGCCCTTGATTGGCTTGTAGAGCCGTCGTTAATGTGGGAGCGCGAAGTACCTCTCATCCCTCCCCCCTGAGAGAGCTCGGCCAATCAGCTTTCTCTGTGCCTCCGGCTGTGAGAGGCAACAGCATCACCCGGGGTTCGAACCAGCGATCTCCGGATGATAGGGCGAGCGCTGTACCACTGCGCCACTCGGAGGCGCAGTCACATCTTTAAATATTTACAGGGCTTTATATGCTTTACATTCAGGTGTTGCCCAACACCAAACACCCCTCTCTCAGGACTGCTAGAGTACTACAGACGCTTATATATTTAATTCTATCCCTATTACAGTTCCTTTTTGTTTTCTTTCCAGATGCTCCTGAAAACTTATTTTCTTTCAAAGCTTCCAGCTGTTCGCTTTTACGCAACACTTTTCTAGTTAACGGTTCTTTTTTTATCCGAAGGTGAGATCAAGTGTGAAAAATGTGCTATAAAATTAAAAGGAATGATTACTATTATTCATTTACCCATGAAATTAAATATAAATGGACTAATGAACTGTATTGCTGTGCTGGGACATTTGCTTCTGTGATTAACACAAATTAAAGTAGGATGTTTTGATATTGTGCTAAGTGGGATTAACTAAAGGTGAGCAGCATTGTGACACACTCAGCATTTTTTTTTTTACATTTTTAAATTATACTTTTTAAATACTAATTATTTGGGAGAATTTATTAATCTAGAGGAATCATTTTTTTTTAGGCACTGTCGCATTGCACTTCCAGATTCCGGGTTCGTATCCTGCCTCGGGTCTGTGTGGAAACTTTAGCACTTTTGTAACTCGCTCTGGATAAGAGCGTCTGCTAAATGTAAATATGAGTGTTCATTCATTCATTCATGATTCTATACCGCTTATCCTGTATACAGGGTCACAGGGAGGTGGAGCCTATTCCAGGCAGGGTACACCTTGGACAGGGTGCCAATCCATCGGGCAATTTGGGAACACCAATTAGCCTAATCTGAATGTCTTTGGATTGTGGGAGGAAACCGGAGAATACAGAGGAAACTCTAAAAGACTTTCAAATCACATGAGCCAATATTTTATTCACAATAGAACATAGAGAACATAACAAATGTTTAAATAAAGTACTTTTATCCACTAAATGAGCTAATTTAAAAAAACCTTTCAAAAAGTTGGCACAGGGGCAACAAAGCTGAAAAAGCAAGACATTTTTGGAAAGATTCAGCCCGGCTCAAAAAAAAAAAAAATTCCGTCAAATTGCAAAGGCTTTGCAAATCTTATCATGTACAGTGCATAACATCATCAAAAGATTCAGAGAAACTGGAGAATACTCCAGTGTGTAAGGCACACGGACGAAGACCTTTGTTGGATGCCAGCGGTCTCAGATGACATTGCATCACTCATCGACATGATTGTGTCACTGACATTACTAAACTGGACTGTTTCAAAGTGGAAAAGTGTTCCATGGTCAGACGAGTCCAAATGTGACATTTTTGTTGGAAATCACGGATGTCGTTTCCTCCGGGTTAAAGAGGAGGGAGAACTTTCAGCGTGTTATCAGCGTTCACTTCAAAACCCCGCATCTCTAATGGCATGTGGGTGCATAAGTGAATACGGTATGGGCAGCTTACATGTTTTGGAAGGCACTATTAATGCTGAAAGGTATATAACGGTTTTAGAACAACATAAGCTTCAGGAAAGGCCTTGTGTATATTAGTAGGACAATGAAAAACCACATACTGCAGCTATTACAACAGAATGGCTTCGTAGTAGAAGAGTCCTGGTGCTGAATTGTCCTGTCTACAGTCCAGATCTTTCACCTATAGAGAACATTTGGTGCATCATTAAAGAA
The DNA here is from genome assembly GCA_030068275.1 of Clarias platycephalus. Classification (NCBI taxonomy): domain Eukaryota; kingdom Metazoa; phylum Chordata; class Actinopteri; order Siluriformes; family Clariidae; genus Clarias; species Clarias platycephalus. Next base: position 7,981,368 of record JAQQZT010000039.1, on the reverse strand, counting down.
AAATAAATCAAAGACAACCACAAACTCAAAAGCAGTGGGAAACCTATATCAGGCAAAATGGGACCAAATTCCAACACCATAACCACAATGCCCAGACGTCTTCAAACATGCCCACATCCCAACCATTTTGAGACCTGGAGCAGGCATCAAATTTAAAATGAGCTTGTTACATTTCTCCGTTTAAACATTTGTTATGTTCTCTATGTTCCATTGTGAATAAAATGACTATGGCTCATGTGATTTGAAAGTCTTTTAGTTTTCATTTTATTCAAGTTTTAAAAACGTCCTAACTTTTCCGGAATTCGGGTTGTATATAATTTGATGATATTGTTGGCTTAATGGAGTGTAATTGGAATTGCTCACAGAGCTCACAGATTTTAAAGTCTGCAGTCTACAGTACCTCATGTTTTTTTTTTTTTTTTTTTACAAATACTTTGGATTTTAACTCTCTGAGTTATTATTAAAACTAAATATAGTTAAGAGATCATTTTACTCTATATATGGTAATAGAATTTTAACTCCATATGAGTTTAGTTTAGACTCCTAAAAAGTGTTGAAAAATCAACTTTAAATTGTTCAAATCAAATTGTTACTTTAACTCTGCACCAGTGTGTATTCGATGGTCATGCATGTACACTTGTTGTTGGAATGTACACAAATGTACATGGTAAATGTAAGTGTATATTGAGTTTACATGCATTTTTACATGCATCATTATGTTCCTGAGTTAATTTTCTTATTGTGGAGTTTACTGAGAAACAGCTATTTGACAAAAGTGCATGTAATAATCCTCATCAGTCTCTAATCTGAACTAAAACACCATTTCTCTCTCTCTTTCTCTCTCTTTGCAATACTTTTGAAAAATGACCTTGAGTTTGATAAAGGTATTATTAAAGTGAAATATGAGCCGTGAACTAATAAACTCGTTCATACTCTACATTTGATTGTTTCAGGTTACCTTTGATTGAATTATGTTCTGTGTGAAACCAGGAGTATGCATGCAATAAGATAGAGATTTCCTTGCTGTGCCAGGGCCTGCGCTGCCTTAACTGTGGAATGTACATTATATCTCCACTGGTAGGCATTGAGTTTCCTAAAAAAGATTGTGATTGTCTGAAAACATGTCCTCCTGCTGTCAGTAGGGCCCAGTACAACACTGCACACAAGTAACTCCAGCAGAGCAGAAAATCAAGTAAAAAGCTGCAAAACAGACAGAGAAAAAAAAGAGAAAGTTAAAGTACTGGATAAACATGAAATATGTTGGCTTTCAAGATGATTACAAAGGCTATATGAGACAAGCAATCAAAGGTACTCAGAGCTGAATAATAATATTTAAAAAAAAAATACAGTTCCGAGTTCTTACAGTCTCAGAGCGGAATTTCCCCATTTGCCATAAATAGGCCTATTTGAAAAGTATCTAAAAGATATACAGTATCTAAAGTGCCCGAGTGCATATTCTCTCATTATATAAGATGCACCAGCAATTCATTGTACTCAAAACTAAGGGGGAAAAAAAAACTAAAACAAAAAAAGAAAAATAGTTATTTTTGCTGTCCTGTAGGAAAACTGTGCACCATGGCATGAAGAATTCCATCGTGACCTGTACTGTGATCGAGTGCATTCAGTGCTGCAGGTTGCGCATCATTACCAGTCACACCAGCTGATGATTTCTGACTTAAGATCCCAGTTGAACACATTGAACAGATATAAACTCTACACATCTTGTACAAAATGTACTGTTACCTACCTGTGGCCCTGCTGTTTACCTCTCTCGTTCTCTCTCTCTCTCTCGTCATTGACTACAGGTGAGAATCCCTTCTGCTCTACCAAAGCCTTCTGTTCATCTCCATTTATATCAACTATGCAGGTGTTTTTCCATCCAATCCAGATGTCCACACAACAGTTAACATAAGTTGGGTGAGTTTTTTTCTTTTCTTTTTTCTTTCTCTCCCTTCTCTTCCTGGTTGCTGGGTTACCTCCCAGGGAGCCCTCATGTCTGTGTTTCCTTCTGGCTCTCCCTTGCAGTTACTCTGTCGTCGTTAGTCTTGTCACAGTCTGCTGGCACTCTGCAAAAAATATACATTATACATGAGACTGTGACCATACATAACTCTTCTCTTCTCTCTCTATCTATCTGTTGAGTGACGCATGCCGCTACTGAGCTCCCAGTGATTCAGACCCCCTCTGGACCTGTCGGACTCCTCCTGGTGCTACACTTCTGGTTGGAGATCTCATTGCATGGATGCCCCATGTGGTCTGCTTGGGATGAGTGTAATGACTAGGGACGGTTCCACTTTACCATCTGATGCAGGCAGCTGTTTGCAGGAGCTTCCAATAAAGAAAGTGGGCTCCATGTTAACTTAAACACTTCTCCTGTTATACTGAACTTCCAGCCTGGTAAAACACACTATGACCGCAGATCAAGTCCTGCTATTCGTTATTACCCTGATGAGGATGGGTTCCCTGTTAAATCTGGTTCCTCTCAAGGTTTCTTTTTTTTTTATATATTGTCTGTGGGTATCATTTTTGCTTACTGCAAACTTGGTGCAGAAGTTAAAACCTAATAGAAATCTCTCTGCTGTTTGTGTATCCTGTAGCCTAGGACAGGTAAAGCAGTGCAGACACCATGTAGTGTTTAGCTTTTTTGAAAAGGTATGTGTAGTTTGCTCTTTGTTTGCTCTTTCCCTTTTTACTTATTCTTATAATTTTACGTTAGGCATTCTAGGTCATCCCAATAGTTGTCCGTGATGTCAAGGTCATTGCTCTGTGCAGGACCCTTGGCAAAACCCTTGGTTGTTGTTTTAAGACATGGTGGTCAGTCGTTTTGGAACAGTTCTTGCAGAAACAGTATTAGCATATAATGCATTTGCAAAACCCATCAAGGACCATGATGATACTGCCTCTCGTGAAGACCATCCTAGGAAAGCAAGACCAAAACTTACCTATGCTGCAGAGGAGAAGTTCATTTAGAGTTGTTGGACTTTCAGCTGCTTTCATCAAGGGGTCACCACAGTGGATCCAATCAATCTGCACAACAACTTGGCACAGGTTTTACACCGGATGCCCTTCCTGGTGCAACAATCCCATTTTATCTGGGCTTGGGATCGCCACTGCATCCAGTGCCTGGGATTTGGGTGGGAATTGCACCAGGTCCTTCTGCATGGCAGGCGAGAAACCTAGCACTGAGTCACCAATGCAAGTTCATTTAGGTTACCATCCTCAAAAATAACCAATTTACAACACTGCTCAGATTAGAGCCATTATATTTTACATTTTACAGATGCCCTTATCCAGGGTAAGTTACATCTGATCAATTAAGGGTTAAGAGACTGGCCGAACAGTGGCAAACTGGCAGTGGGTGGGATTTGAACCTGGGACCTTCTGACTAGAGGTCTGCGCGGGACTGTTTTTTTAGTCCTGCTCCCGCCCGCTCCCGCCAGGTTTTATCCCGCACCCGCCCGCTCCCGCTATATATCACTCTTTGTTCACCCGCTGC
>JAQQZT010000039.1:7952322-7975538 GCA_030068275.1 Clarias platycephalus | reverse complement strand
GAAAATAAATCACTAAACAAAAACAAAGAAATTTGCAAGTGACCCCAAACTTTTGAACGGTAGTGTATATATGAAAGTGAGAAGTTATTCCGACATTTTGTAATTGGTAACTCCGTCTTTTGCAGATCCTGTAGCTGTGAGGAAAGCTTATGCAGCAATTAAGGATGCTATCTCAGGAAAGACGGCATCAGATACTAGGTGTTTTCTCCCTGAGCTGTTTGTTCTGTGCGCTGAGCAAGCTCTCAGGGTAAGCACTTAACAACCATTTATTATCATCCTGCATTCATCCAAAGTATTTATCAAACCAGCTTCAAAATAGTCATTTGTACCTTTCAACCACCTAGAATCACTCCCAGCGCAGTACTTTCTCTCTTTGGGTCATCGTCAGTGCAAAGATACTGAACAAAAGTGTGCTACACAGCCAAAGCAATGTGATTTTCAAAATCATTTATTAATTTAAATAGAATACATATAACAACAATTTATGTTTGCATCTACTTTGTAGCAACACTCATAGGATATTTACTGTATAGACAATAAAAATACTGTATAGACATTATTATTAGAACACTTGGCCATCACACATTTGGGGCAGTGTTAGCTCAGCAGGTTGCGGCTCTGAGCTACGCTGTTGGGCCCTTGAGCAAGGCCCTTAACCCTGTCTGCTCCAGGGGAGCCATACAATAGCTCTTGACCCCAGATTCTTAACAAACCTGGGATATGAATAGAGCTGGGATAACATTAAGAGATTTCACTGTGCTGTAATGTATATGTGTATGTATGTGCAAATAAACGCTTAACTTAACTGAGAGCAAGTAAAAAAAAATCACAATATATTTGCATCAAAATATGCAGGAAACAGCATACTCCCGGACCAGATACCACTTCTAAGATATTACATGACCCATTCTTATTATAGGTGACACTAGCATAGTAGTGGTATTGTATTGTGTGTATATGCAAATAAAAAAATGCATGGAAAAAGACAAGTTGTGTATTTGTAAGTTGTGCCACTGTTGTCTTGGAAATTGTCAATTACTGTAGTAATGATGGAAAGCACTATTGAGGCATAGCGTAGAGGAAATAATGCATAGTAATAGAAAGACTACAGTCACTGATGGTGTGCCTGTGCAGTTACATGGCATAATATGTCGGATCCCCTTTGACAGACTATGATACCACTAACTAGAGCTCGAGTGATATCACTGCGAAGAGTATCGAATTGATTTATCTGGCTTCGGCAACTGGTTACCTGGCAGATATGAACCCATAATAATAAGTTTTGAAAACAATCAAGGGTAAAAATACATGGATTAATGTTTTGAGTATGACTAATGTTACGTCCAATTTAATGCTAGCATTATTTTCATTCAGGTATATTGAACACAACAAATCTCATCCACTTTACAGGTGAAGTTGAAGCAGCAAAAACAAATAAGCACATGTAATGTTATCTAATAGTGTTTCTAGGCACATTTCCTATAGCTAGTCAGGATGTTCATAACAGAAAGTAATGCTCTGGTATGTGGTGCATATTTTTTCCCCCCATTATGAACGTTGACAATTTTGACAATTCTTCATGCATGGAAAAATAATCTTATCTGTAACTGCTATGTGATAAAAAAAAAAAATAAAAAAAAAGTGTTCCTTTGAATACGTGTGGTGCAGCTCTCAGTTCGAAAGAGACTTGTTTGAAATAAATCTCAAGCACCAAAGATTGACACGTTAAGACACTGGAGCTCTTATCTGCGAAATGCATGAAACATCTTAATCTGCAGGGGAGACAGAGTGAATTAAGTGCAAATTTCTCCTGCAATAATACAGTACTCCCTACCAAGACGAACATGACAACCGAATCATGGTGTGCTTTGGAGTGATAACAGGGGCGAAGATGATTGGTCACAACCTTTTTATAATTGCCATGCCACTCAGATGTGCTGTGATTTTACTGTACCAATTATCCTACTATTGCCACTGGAATAATACACAGACCCAATACTTAGGCTTTCACGAGAGAATAAAAATACATGTAAGGTGTAGCTTATAATTAAAAAAAAGAAAAAAGTTTGAGATCTTTTGCACCTATAGATTAGTATCACATCCCTTTCATGAAGATGTTTTGTATGGACATGAAGTAGATAGTAACCTACTGGCTATTCATATTCCGTGAATATAATGATATATCAAGATATAACACAAATAATTGCTTAAAGTGCTCTTTAATATTTCTCTCACATGATCATAAATCACATGCTTAAGGGAGATTTTAATGAGGTAGTGTGGTGAATGCCGCACTGGGCTGAAATATTCATCATCTGGACTCAGATCATCTGGAGTGTATTTTCATATTGTTGTATTTTGACCGTGTTTGTGTGTGCCTGTTGCCGTTTCAGCTGGGATGTAAGGAGATCACAGAGGACTGCCTAATGATGTACTTAGAGAGCAAACCCCCACCTAATCAGTTTTTATGCCGTGCATACTTCTGCCAGGCTCAGCTGAACTCACCACGCACTATTGCCTCTGTGGTGAGAATCCATGCTTCCTAGATTCATTAGAGGCCTTATAGTCACTTTTGGGTAACATTATATAAGGAAGATGTGCGTCATAGATCATGAGGGTATAGTTCTTCTTGGTGCATGCTTAGGCACCGTGGACTGTAACATCGTGTCTTTAACAATCTTTTATTCTTGAGTATTTCATGAGAAGTGACATTTTCTTGTTTTTCTATGTTCTGTTTCCAGGAGGACATGGATAGAGCTGTGACTTACTACCTAAAGGCTATAGAGATATCCAAAGACAAGCCGAGGTAGGCTGTGTAGGTGGGGGGAGAATGGAACATTACTTTCCCATCTATTCTCCTTAAGTGCCGTTTAAGTATGAGGGAAACTAATGTTTTGCCGTTTCTTTGGTGGTGTATCACGAAAAAACTGCTATCTTGTCTGAGCGCAAAAGGAACAAGATTAGGTGTATTTTGGGACATAATCTCAGATAGGTGAAAAATAAGCAGCCTTATTTAAACCCTGTAGCAGCTTAGACTAATTATATTTAGACCTTAGAAAAGATAAAGACTAATCATAAACCAGAGTAATATCTCTACACACAATCTCAGTACATGATACAGTCTGTTCTAATGCCATTTTTCAACTACATCACTTTAATGATCTGTTTCTCAACCACAGCCACATATTCTGATCTTCCATACCCTTAAAACACTGACTGGTGGTTAACATAGAAGTTGAACGCAGGAAAGATGGGCAAGCGAAAGGATCTGGACAACTTTGACAGACTATAGCCAAACTATAATAACTAAAGTTGGAGAATCTTAAATTATCATCTCCAAAATGTCAGGCTTTACGGGTTGTTCCTGATATGCAGTGATTGAGCCCTGTAACAAATGACTAAACTCTTGAACTTTTTAAAAATGACCAAACTCTTGAACCAGCAACAAGGTCATGGCCGCCCAAGGCTCACTGACGTGCGAGTCAGTGTATTAGTTCCACAGTGCCCTTGATGACCCCTGTACATAAGGGCCTAGAATGAGCAATTGAGCATCAGAACCGGACCATAAAGTAAAAGAGGAAGGTATTTTGGTCTGATGAATAATAGCTCCTTTTATGAAAAATGGATGGCTGTGTGCATTTGTGTCGCTTACCTGGGGAACAGATGGCACCAGGTTGATGCTCTGGGCATTGTTCTGCCGAGAAGCCTTGGGTCCTGGCATTCAGGTGGATGTAACTGTGACACGTACCACCTACAGTACTTGTCTTCTTGTCTTCTTGGTGTTTACTGGTGGTTGGCATCCAATACAGTATGTTGCCTTACCGCCACCTTCTGTATAGCCTAATTAAACACTGTTGCAGACTAAGTACACCCTTTTTAAGAGCCTGGGAATTTGGGGGAGAATGAGACCTACAGTTGACGGTAATGCAACCTACTGGATTCCAATCACCGTTAAGCAATAAAGAAGAACGAATAAGAAGAAAAAGTACACGCCAGGAGCCATGTCAAACGGATTAAGGTTGACTTGGCTTCAAAATTTCCCAAGATCTCAATTCAGTCGAGCATGTGTGAATGTGCTGGACAAAAAAAGGAAAAAAAAAAAAAAAAGAGTCATAGGTCAAAGATATTTTTTTTTCCATAAAATTGAAATGCAGACACATTAGCACTCTAGTGGTTAGATTAGCTTCCTAATAGAGTCTTCAGGTGCCCTTTTGGTTTGGTGATTCTCCTTTGCAGCCATAATCACTGCTTTGATTTAAATGGAAACTGGTCACTGTGCTGCCTACGCTTTTGCACATCAATACAAGGCTGTTACCATCTAACGTTCATTTGCCTTTTGCGACGTCTTTGATCCATGGAGAGAGCATAGTGGAAATTGAGACGTACTGAGAAATCAGACAGCGGCACTCATGAGAGAGCAACAGCGCTGAATAATTGAACTAGGCTCAGTTTCCCCCAAAGCACTGCTGTGTTAAGATAATCTTAACAGCTAGAAAGTGTTCAAAATGCTGCTTACTTGGCCATCTTATGGGACAACATGCTCTGAATATTTTAATCCCATCTTTTATTTGCCAACTCCTGTTCATCGGTTTCCTTCTCTCTAATGCTCACCATAACATACAGTATTTCCTTCAATATGGTTATTATTACTATTATTATTATTATTATTATTATTATTATTATTATAATTATTTATGAATTTTCCATTGCATTTGGAATTACTGCATTTTTAGATGCCCTAATACAGAGAGACTTACAGAAGTGCTTTGTAATTTCCATCAAAGCATATGCTCATCTTGGTACAAATAGGTCATGGTCTAAGAATACCACCAAGGATTAAGGATACTAATGTAAGACATATATCAGTCTGAAAACAGTAAGAATAAAATCACAGCCTACCAATAACAAGAATCCTATGAGGGCCTGTGAATAACGTCTAAAACCCATTAAAACATATTAATTTTTTGCACTACTAATTCTCTTGCTGTCTCTTTCTCTCTCTGCCTATATCTTTTCCTTCCCCTCCCTCTTACTCATACAGATACCATTTTCTAGTCTTCAACGCTTCTGTTCTGTACCTTCAGACGGTACAGGCTTTCCTGCGGCCTGGCTGGAGGCGGTACCTCGTTTCCTCTCTCAGACAGGTGCTCAGTGCTCTGGAGGAGGTAGCCGAGCCTGACTTTGTCTGGCGGGCTGAATTGATGATGTAATATGAGCTTCAGATGTTTTTTTAATTAGTTTTTCGCTTAGCAAACTTGGTGGCATGAGTTGAGACTAACTTTCCAAATACCATTGCTTTTATGCTCAGACTCCTTGTGGAGTGCCTGGTGGATGCTGGTAAAGAGAACGAGGCTGCTGATTTCTCCAAGGTCACCTCTGATTTTATAGAGCAGCACACCCCTGAGCTGTATCCACGTATTTTCTCCATACAGGTAAATCATTCACCCTCTCCCCTCTGCTCAATTATACTGTTTATTACATTCTGGCCACACAGCTGAGCATCCTTGCCTGTCTTGGTCCTGTCAGTATGCTCCCAAATAAGCCTTGTGTAGTTCCTTTTCCGTTCCCTTATTTTTCAGTATGTCAGTTTCCCAGATGTGTTGCAGAATTTCTATGCACTGTTATGTGCTAATATTCTGTTTGCCATGATTTACAGGTACAGCTTGACCTTATAGATGTCTCCAACATTTTGACAAAAGCAAGTCCGAAATTACTTGCCATCTATAAACTGCAGAAGCTTAAAAAGTAGGTTGATTGATTCCACTGCATTCATTGATTTATTTTTTTCTTATTGATTTAAACACAAGCATTTTGTACTATGCACCTGAGATTTGTTAAAGTAGATGTTATTTTTGTATTATATAGCTTTTTGTTTGATTAATCTGTAGGGACAGAACTGATTTTGTGCTTTCATGTAATTGTTCCTATAGATGTAATGTATGATACTGGATCTCCTCTCTTGAGGTTTGCTACAAGGCAAAATAGCGATGGTTATATGGACCAATTATTCATCCACTGATAGCAAAAACATGGCTGTGTCCTGCAGATTAAATGATTAGAACAGTCATAGTTAGCCCTTGTAACTATAATGTGCTAGACAGGTTTAGTTTATTTGGTTCTTGTACTTTTGCCCTTCTCAGACCAGCTCTGCAGAATGTGACAATGCAAAACCTATTTTCTCTAATTTCTGTCTTTTGTTTTGGATTGCTGATATTTTATTTTTCATATTAACATTTATTTGTCTTGCTTCTTTTATTCAAATCCATGGGAGGATTTACACTCGGCTGTATATTTATGGGTCTAAACTTGAAACTATATTGTTTTGGGCAGGATTGTTTCCTCTTCTTCTTCTTGTTCATTAAAACTAACCATGCAGACAAAACCATAAGAATAGAATAGAATAGAATTGCAACAAGTACAATGAAACTAAAGTACCATCACTCTGGTCATTTATAACAATGACCAGAAAATAACAAATAACGGTCAACTTTTATGAGAAAATAAACTGGGTGAAACTTGGTAAGATGTAGCACTCCTTTGTGGAAGAAAGACTCCTTCTTCAAGGAAGAGAGATGGGCCCAAGATTCTTTAGGTGTTGTAATTTGTGGGGTGGGGCATCTGTGGATGGACTTCAGATTTGGGTCTGAGTACTATAGTTTGGACCCCTGGTTGCAGTCTTGGCCTCCTTGCCTGCTGGGCTGTGTGAGCAGTGGGCTGTGGTACACGGGGTGTTCTGGAGCCTTTCTATTGCCTTCTACAGACTTGACTTTTTTGCTGATTTTTGCTGCTGGATTGGACGGGCTGGCTTTTGGTTCCTCTGAGTTTGGGTGAGCTTTCTATAACTACAAAACAATAGGAGCAGTAGGGACAATACAATGTTTTGAAACTTTTTTTTAAATATGAATTTACAACTTTAACTGTTATGAGGATAGCTCCTATTGTTCACAATCATTTGCTAGCCTATTAGCTTAATGTGTTTGTCAACAGTTTAGCTATAAAATTAAATTTAATTAAATACATCACATATAACAAAACATAATTAGAACAAAGAGGCTGTAAAACTACCTTGAGAGTTTTATGTCATGCCTTGATGTATCTCTCAGGTCTGTGGTATTTCTCCTAGCAATTGTTCCCCTCTGATATTACTACACATCTGCCTTTTTTCCCCGGTTCAATATAAAGAAAATGGGCACAAATATCGGCTCTTCTCTTTTGCCTGAGTAATACTCCTGTCATGACGAAGAGTAAAGATGACTGAGCTTGTAACATCCCGTCACTGCGAGCGCAAACTACTCCTGATATGAATGAACACCATATTGCAGTGGATTGTGACAAAAATTTAATGTTGACGAAAATAAAGACAGATGTTGTATTAGTTATTCTTTTTTTAAACCACATTTTAGTCCCATCTATTCTCGTCCCCAATATTGCAGGTTGATTTCGTCACTGTCACTGTTCATTGATATCCATGACGTCTCGTCATCGTCTCGTCTTAGTCACAGGAAAAAAGCGTCTCAATTAATATTTTTCGTCGACGAAATTAACACTACCTCCAGGCAGGGGGCTTCGTGTGTGTGCGGAGCTTGCATCCCCTTTGCTTTCTGGGTTTCCTCCAGGTCCTTCAGTTTACACTCACAGTAGAAAGACGTGTTTAGTGTTTGCAAATTGAAAGTATTTTATGAGTGTTTGTGCCCTGCAATGGATTTCCGAGCCCTTCCAGTGTGTGCCAGGCCCCTCCTGACTTTACAAGACAAGTGGTGTGGAAAATGAATAAATGCATCTTCACATGTAGGAAGTAGAGTGAAATTGTATATCAGCAGAATTACTCCTCAGTTCTTCTGCATCTTTGAGCATTATGATTTTATTACTTTCGCCCGACAGTTCAGTGTTCTTCAGTGGCCTTCACAATCACCAGATCTTAATTCAAAAGAACACCTTGGGTATGTGGCGCAACAGAAAATGCACAGCATGAAAGTGCCCCTCAAAAGCAAAGCAAAGCTCTACTTAGTGTTGCCAAGTGTGTATTAGTGATGAGTCGTTCATGAACGATTCGTTCTTTTTGAACGAGTCTTTAACGTGACTCAGAAGAACGAGTCAGAGAGTGATTGGTTCATTTTCTACTGGGCGCGCAAGCGCAAAGCATCGCACAGTGATGGGTCGTTCATGAACGATTCGTTGTTTTTGAACGAATCTTTAACGTGACTCAGAAGAACGAGTAGGCTCAGAGAGAGATTCGTTCATTTTCTACTGGGCGCGCATGCGCGAATCATCGCAAAACCTCAGTAGGTTATGTACAGGAAACAGAATTGAGCGATTCTTTCTTAATGACTCTTCTACTCCGAGTCGTTCGGTCTTTTGTCACGTGACTCCCTACGCAGAAGACAGAATTGAGCGATTCCCTCTCAATTAGTATTCTGGCCTGAGTCGTTTGTTCCAGAAGATATGAGAGTTGGGGGTCTGTTTATTTAAAATTTTATTTTATTTGTGATCAAAATAAAGAAATGAACTAAATGACTAAAAAAAAAAAAAAAAGATTCGTCCATTTTGATGAACGAGATTCAAAGAACCGAGTCACTAAAATGATTCAAACTTCCCATCACTAGTGTGTATGCTTGCTTTCTGCTGAGATAATTGCGTTGTAAATAGGCGGTGGTCCCTTTAAATAAGATTGACTGGATTGACCAATCAGAACGCGCCATTCACGAGCACTGAACTCAGCTGAAGAACTGCTGAAGAGTTTTAAGGTAATTTAGTTCCTTAAGATGATTTAATGGTTAGTTTATTTACTTACCTGGTGTATTGTGCGTGCATGTTAAGTAAGTATGACTGTTCTTAATATGTATAATGCGTAGTGCTAGGGTAATTTTGGAGTGATATAGATTCTGGTGTTAGTGACGTCATGGTTGTTATGGCGAATTCTGCCAGTATAACGTGTTTACATTTTAGTGATGACATAGAATATATAAACAATAAACAATATAAATAAATATGTTGTGTTTAATAACTTGTAATATAGTAGTTAATATTTAATTAATGTGCTGCAGGTCTTATTTCTCATTGGCGCATGCGCACAGGGTTGCTCACGCAGTCAGCACGTGAAGACCTGAAGACAATGTTTGAGAGTTTGAGCTGTAGTGCTTGACCACAGTAAAGTCTGTTTAGTTCATTGATTAAATTTGCCTTAAATGAATGCTTATGTGTTCTGGTAGGGGAAAAGGACAACCCACACATTAATCATTAGTAAAATTTGGAAATAGCTGCATGCACAAAAGTCCCTGGTTTTACTGTATATGTAAATAGCTTTTTTAATTAGTTATTAAATTAATTATTACCAATATTCCCAATTTCCCAACACAATAATCATATTTTTGCATTTAAAAACAATAAAAACATTTAGAAAAGACATGTATTAAGTAAAATATAAAATAAATAGTCATAAACCTCATTTAACTTTAATTTATGATTGCTCTTGGCACTGGCTGCTTTAAAAACAAAACTAAAAGTGGCTCCCTTTTCTTCTTGCTACGCTCCTTAAAAACATTCTTGGGACCCATGATGCTATGTCTTCACTAAATCTTGCACAAAATGCAAAAATATGCATAAAAACCAAAAATATGTAAACTTGCTTCGCTTGACTTTCCACCGCCGCAAACATATTTTGAAAGGCTCCCAGCTGTACATGCTCATATGCCAAAAAAGCTTCGTATGCTGAGGCAAAATTCTTGCAAAATTTCAGTTCTTAAGGCAATAATTTGTGAGCTGGGCCATGAGTATGCCGAGGTACCACTGTGTGTGTGTGTGTGTGTGCGCGTGCGTGTGTCCACATTTTTTATATGGCTCATAATTTTAGTTTTACATCCATCACATCACCAATCCAATCTCACAGTTTGGATTTTAAATAGATTAAAATGTGTATCATCAACTTAATACATCTTAATTCTTAAACACGGACCACATCATGATACATACATTCTTGCACAGGACACAGACATTGATTTTAATTATAACTGGTCAATGAAGCCATTCATTTGTTGTACTAAACCTTTAGTGCACTTCACCTGTTGAGTAGGTAACTTGTAATTCAAAAATGTAAGGTACAATAACCGATCAATTTGCAGCACACACTTCATTGTTTTGGCTTTAAACTACAAGCATCAGTTTTTAATAGAATCTTCCTCTATGGTTGCTTCAGTGATGCTACTTGGTGGGAAATAACTACCTGTGGTGTGGTCTTTATATGAGGCTTTGGCTTCACGTAGTACAGCTTATGGCTGTATTTTTCTTTCTAAAGATCCAGAGTGTTCTGCTGTTACTGTGTAATTTCACCCTCAGGGTGAGTGGTGGTAAATAATACACTGGATTGTTTGTGTATCTTTGCTATTTCCTGCAGGGCTGTGAATAAAGGTGGAAAAGAGTTGGATGAACTGAGGGAGATTTTTCTCCTGTTAACTCAATCATCTCAGACCCCGTCAGCTGCCTCCAACCGTTATAGTCATGACACTGATGACGCGCCTCACATCCCATTGTCCGACAGGTAAATCGGTTATCCTACTATATGACTAGTGTAAACCGTCTAAAATTCATAGATGCTAATAAGTTTCTGATGTAGCTGAGTGATATAGTGATCAATAAAGTAAAGGTTTTTGGCAGGATTGAGCTCCTTTTGGAGTTGGCCTTCCTCTCTCTACAGTTAAGACAGCAGTTCATGGCTGAGGAGTGTGTAAATGAGCTAAAGACCATCGATGACACTGTGAGTGGACTGAGTCCCCCTTACTTTGTAATTTCACAAAATAGTTACTCATTACCTGCAATTTCTGTGAAGTAGAGAACAAGAGTGTGCTTGTTTTTATTTCTGCCCCAGGCTGCTGTTCAGCGTATCATGGTGGAGTGTGTTGAATGTGAATTGGCTCTTAGTAAACAGAACAGCAACATTGCAGACTATACTAAAGGCAGTGTGGAGGTGAAAGTTTTTGATTTTATTGAATGCATTAGCTTTAAGTGGGTGTAATTCATTGTGGCTTTATCTGTGATATTTCAATGCAAAATGTACAGTACGCAAACAATCATCGGCAGTTAATAAATATGAGTATAACTAAATCATAAGTTCACGAGTATCCGGCTGGTCCAATACTCTCTAATAGCACCTAGATTTCTTTCCCATGTCCCTCTTTCCAGTCTCCGCCTTCTCAATCTCGTCTCACTTCCTGAGTTTTCCTTCAGCTTTACTGTACACTCCCACACTACTTTCATTATGTGAGTGGGTTGAGATTAATTTGTGAACATGACCCAAAGTCAAACATATACGAAATACATTATAAAAAACGAGTTCTGATGAATGAAATTCTTTCATGTAAGTTTTAATATTATGCATAAATAACATGAAACACCTGTAAAACTAAATATATCTTATCTAAACAAAATTCATGAGTTCCGATGAATAAATTCTTTTGATGAACTTTTAATATCATGCATGAATAAAATAAAACACTTGTAGAAATTTATATATTTTATCTAAAACTTCATATGGCTTGCATAGGCTTACTGAAGGTTTGAACTGATCCAGCTTGGATGACCTGAATATGATCAAAATTTATTTTTTTATGTATTAAGTGAATTTGAGCGTTGGTAAGTGCTACTGTACAAATGCACACCGTAATGCACACTGGAGTGTAATTACATCACTAGAACATACACTCTGTATGTTTACCAAATTTTCTTTCAGCTCTTCTCACATGCACTTATAGTCTTTGGTACTGTGCATCGATTAACCTGGGAAATCTTTCTGTTCTTAGGCCCAGTTAAGTGTAGTAAGACGTTTGGAAGCATTGCTACTAAGAGCAGTGAGAGAGGGAGATGCTCAGGTGACACAGAGTGTGTGTGCCACTCTGTGGAACAGCTGTTTACCTCTACTTCAGCATAATCTACGGAAAAACCTCAAAAGCCCCCTGATCACTCTCTCACAAGCCTTAGAAAACATTAATAGGCACGTATTTCCTATTTGCATCTGGATGTTTTGTCTAATAAACATTTTGTCTTTTCTTGACTCTTTTATATCAGTGGTTATTTTTAAGCATGGTCCTCTTTGTTAAACTAAGTGCATATTCAGTGTTTGTTAAATGTACATCTTCGTTTTGTGACATAAGCATGTTGCTGGACATACGGTGTCAGATCCATGCTGAGCTGTCTGCTATAGAGGAGGAAGCGGAGAGGTTGGAGCCTGCGATACAGCACCTCCATGCAGCTCTAAGCCTGGATGAGAGCGGCAAGTTCCAGCATCGTCTTTCCTTCTCCCTTCACCTCCTTCAACTGCGTAGCAAGCTTTACATCACTCCGACACGCCTGGAGGACCAGGCAGCCGTGCTTATCCAACAGGTCTGATCACTTGCGTTTGCTACACTACTGTATTTCTGCTCTAACCGTTCAGTGTAGATATGTGAAACTGCAAAAAGCAAGCAGAACAATTAAAATTACAGCTTTCGGTATTGTAATAATTGGATTATTATTATTTTTTTCCATTTGAAGTCGAAAGAGTGGCTGGGTGACGAGCCTGTGAAGAATTGGCGCCCCACACTGGTTAGTGCTGGTATTGCTTTGGCACCTGACACTTTCCAGATGGTCCTGGATGCAGAAAGCACAGCTAAAGGTATTGTTTTTTCAAAATGTTTAGCTTTTGATGTTTTGCCATTGGAACGACTGTGGGAGGTAGTAGTCACAGCAGTTAACAGGCACTTAAAAAACACTTACGTGGGGTACCACTTATATTGCTATTGGCATTTCTATTTCCTCCCTACATTCACCCTACATCCCAGAGCTCTGTGGTAAATTGATACCACTGATTGATCTTTCTCATCCCGTGCCTGTGGCTAAGAGAGGTAATACACAGCGATTGTGAATCTTGTGTTGGCTGAAGTTTACAATTACGTAAATATAATTTCATGCCAACCAAAATCTAGTTTTTACTCAGTAAAGATTTTAGGACAGCGGACTTTGCACTTTATGCAATAATAGTTATGTTCAAAAGCTTTATTTTATAAAATGGGAAAATAGAAAGGCTGTTTAGGTGTATAGCTGTAAGTATAATTCCAGATGAAATAATTTGTCATTATTTGATGCTTCAAAAATAACAAATTGCTATAAGATTGTAACAACTTTAACGCACAGGTGGCACCACAGACACACGGACACGAGGCGAGGTCTTATGGAAAAGAGTAATTTTATTATGGATAATAGAGAGGGAGAGGGTTTAAGTTGTGAGGTTGTGCATGTGCGGGTCTGGTGGCAGTGCCCTGCTGGAATGCAGGCAAAAGGCTTGGGAAAAGGGGCCTTAACCTGGAGCACAGCAGCCTTTTTCTCTTCGGCAGCAGGATCCCAGGGGCCAGTTTTATGGCCTGTGAAGTCGCAGGTCTGCGTTACATCACCCTGCTCGCATGCCACTCCTCCACGTTTTAAGCGTCTGCTGCTCAACTCTGCTCTGCTCTGAAGACCTACAGGACCTCGAGCTACAAACTTCGCCTTGGTTTTATAGCACAGGGAAAGCCTGAGATCCATTAACGATGATATATAATTCGTGCCCCTGCAGAAGGGGAGGTGTCTGGTTAGTGAGACTACGGAGTGAGTGAGGAGCGACAACGATTTAGGCGCACGCCCATCACTGACGCACGCTGTGACAAGATGAATAAAAGTAGTCTCATAAAAATAGTCTCATCACACTGATTACACTGCACAACAAAGATTTTGCTTCTTGAACTGTTTGGTGTACCTTATTGATTTCTGGCTGCTGAACATGAAAATCACACCCAAATTTGCCTATCACGTACCGTTTTTTATTTATTCATATTTTTTTCTTCGAAATTAAATTTTTTGTCATGTCTTTCCTTCTATTCTTGTTAAATAATTATTTTTCTGTGGTAACTTTATCACCAATGTTTTTTTAAAGATGAATTTTTCGCACCCTGGGCGTGCCCAGGTACAGAATGAGGGCAGGTTGGCTTGTTCACTGTTAGCTTGCAGTCTGGTCATGTCTTTATGCTTTTTATTGTGATAATGTAGGCATTATAGTGTGCACATGTTGTTTAAAAATATAACACTGTGTCCGTAGCTATGCAGCGAATAAGCAAGAGGCTGTAGACTTTTTACTTCTTTGCATAGGTAGACAATCTCCCCTTCTGTGTTGACATCGAAGGTTGTGACTATGACCCCGAATAGTGACGTCTGTTTATTGATAAATCAGTGTTAAGCCTCAAAGATGTTTTGCTACTCAATAGCAGTGTTGACCCTTTAATACCTGTTGGCTATGCTGCACACCTGAAAGGAACCTACGAGAACATGGAGATGCTGCTGAAGCACATCCAGCATAGCAAGTACAAGTGGAATATCTGTGGAGATCTGTTGCTTTATTACTGGAAAGATTACAAAACAGTTACATTATTCTAGAAGATCTGGCCTTCGCAAGAAGTTAGTTCCAGGACAGAAAAATATGTTGCATGAACTTGTAGACCATGAAAATATATTTTTTGCCTCTTCTTCAAATACAACTGGGACTAATGAAGAAAAACCACTTTGTGAAAGACAGGTTGTCATTATTTAAGACAGATGTTTCCAAGAATAGTTGATGCCAAGAAAAGTTGGTCCTCAGATCGGACATATTATGAATGACAGTCAGTTCGAAGATCTGATGGTTGGGCCAGAACAGATTGCTTGGAAGGCCTTCAAAGATGTTGTTGACGGTTTCCTTCGCAAGCACAGAGCTCAAAACTACATTGAGCTGGTAGACAATCTTCTTAAAGCATACCAAACATTGAACATGTCACTCAAGATTAATTTCCTCCACTCACACTTAGAATTCTTCCCCTTAATTCTCGGTGCCATCAGTGATGAACATGGTGAAAGTTTTCATCAGAACATCGCTACAATGGAAAAGTGGAAACGGGAATCCGCCAATACATGCTGACTGCTGTTGGACACTGAAATGTGACGAACCAGACTTTGAGTGCAAGCAAAAATCAGGAGCTAAACACTTTTAATTCTGTTGAACTTTCACAACGTATGAGAAACATGAATACCTTTTAATTAGGGCTGAAACGATTCCTCGAGTAACTCGAGTAATTTGATTACAAAAAATGATCGAGGCAAAATCGTCTGCCTTGCAGCTTCTTTTAATTAATTTTTAAAGCTTGCGTTATGTTTTTGCACTATTATTTGTTTGGTGTGACAGCGCGCTTCCGGATGCAAGCCGCCAGTAAACACAGACGAAGAAGAAGCGCTTGCGTCGCCCACAAAGTGGAAGGAGACGCAAACAGTTAGCTGTGTATTGATTTGAGGGAGCGTTCTGTTGCGGGCTGCAAAATGGAAAGAAGCGATAAAAATATCAGCGAGCCAAGAGAAGAAGAAACCAGCAAGAGAAAACAACAGAAATTGTCAGTAAAGGCTTATGTTATGCCTGAGCTGTAGATTTAGAAACTTTTAGTCCTGAAAGTTAAGTTGCACAACTTTTTTTGTATGATTATTTAATTTAATGTGAGCCTTATTAAAAAAAATTTTTTTTTTTTAATACTTAGTCATTTGAAATACCTTTCTTTTAGTTTTTGCAACTAAGGAAAGGCTTTAAAATAAGAATCTATGGCACTGTAATGCACTTAATTCATCTTAGTCAACTTTAAGCTATTCCTTGTATTGTGAATAATGACAAGGAATGACAAATGCATAAGTATGCAATACTTATGCATTTAAAAAATAACAGTTGGTTTTTCTAAAAAGAAAACCAATATTTTACATTGCTGTTTAATTAAGAATACTCTATTACTAAAGTATTCGATAGCTACAGCCCTAGTTTAAATACATTATTGCCAATAAAATAATAACCGTCTATTTTTATCTTACTTGTTTTTCAGAATATTTGGTTCCGCACATTTTTCAGTTTGGCTGATACTACTTTCTTACTTTGTTTTGCTTTTCATGCTTCACATTCAGTGTCTGCTAGCAGCCTACAGGACCAAGTGGAGCAACTTGCTGCTAAGGCCAAGCACTACAGGACGTGTGTACAAAAAATAGAATTTCATCTTTCCAGCTTGGAGAGAGACACCGATGACAGAGAGAGGTGCAGTATAGGGATATTCAAGCTTGCTTATCTTGTTCGCATACCGGTTTACTTCCAAGATGTCAGACATCTCTGTGAAATCTGAGTTATAGTTGGATCTGTGTTCCCTAACCTCATAGGAGTATTGCAAAAGGTTTCAAGGATTATTGTGGTGAAGACATGTGAGGCAGCTCTGTGTGATTTATGGGAATCCACAAGGAGCTCATTAAGAGGGCTCACACCAGAACTAGAGAGAGAGAACATACCATTAAGAATAGCTTGGTCTAGAAAGCAATAATTGTTTGTTACCTAACCTAGCTATCTAACTAAATGTGCATGTTTCTGCGTAAAAATTGCTGTAATTACTAAAAACAAAATGATTTAAAAAGTGTCCGTAAATAGAAATGATGTACTATACGACTTATTGAAAACAAGCTGAAAGTACATTTGAAACTAACCTGAAAGAGTAAATAAATATAGACCTCGAATGTTTTTCATCTTTATTTTTCTGTGCAAAGGATTTAAAGTTCAGTTTTAGTGAGTGTCCTGAGGGAATTTAAAGTCCACGCCTAACAATAACATAATAATAACACAATGGTGTTCCTGTATTCAAGTAAGTTTTTAACTTTTGCTAAATGTAATGTTAAAAAGAAAAAAATATATAGTACCACAGCACCAAAGAATAAATAAATTAATAAATTCTGGTAGGTGGATTGGTTACTTAATTGCCCCTAGGGGTATATGAGCACTGAGATCCCATTCAGATTCAGCTCCAGTACCGATTAAACCCCATTAAAACCTCATATTGCTTAGCTGACGTGTTAGTAAAGTTTGTCATTGTATTGTCTTGAATTTCTGTTCGTCTCTGTGGCAGGACGAGGTTGTGGGCATCCTTAGTTAAGGCTGCACGGAAACACGAGGTGTGGGATGTGTGCAGGGCAGCTTGCCTCTTCTGTCTGCTTTATGATGACAAGAGATGGAAAATCGAGCGTAAGAGATCTGTTTACATTACTTTCATTATGTTTCTTTTTTGGAATTATTATGTGCCCACAGTGGTCTATGTCACCGGTTCATTCGAATGGATTAACACTCTAGAATGATCAATATTCAAATCATTTTAAATATGTGGACCAATATTTGACACTGCAAATATATTGCACCCTCCAGGAGTAATTGATTAATGACGGCCATTACATCGAGTGTGCAGACAGCATAGGAAAATTTGCTTGAATTCTTTCAAAGATGAATACTAGTGTCTATTAAAAGAGCTGTGTGTGTGTGTATGTGTTTTGTGACCCCAGATAAACAGATGGGCGAGGAAGAGAGTGAAAAGCGAGAGCTGTTGCGTCTGCTGGCTGAGGTTCACTTCATCAACGCTGAGGTAAATCAGACACTCAGAACCCAGGAACATACATGTGGCAATATTTTTTTTTATGTTTTATTCCTTTCAAACATTTAGCCTACACTCAGTCTTAAATCAGAATGCATATATTGGCTTTTGCCTTTCTGTTAACAAATGTATGTATTGACACGACATAAAAGAAGTTGCGTGTACAGTTTATTTTAGCTGATTTACTAATAGAAATTCTAATAAAGACAAGTGTCGATTGATCAGTGGGACGTTTAGAAAGTTTCCTGCTGGACTGGTCTTGTGAGGGCCAACTCCAGCATTATATAACATAGTTGAAGCAACATGGCAAATGCAGTCTGGAATACTAGGTAGCAACTGGCATCACAAGTGAGGCTCTCATAAAAAGTATAAAGCAGTTATTGTTGAAAAATGAACAGAAAGGGTAACACTGCAGAAAAGGTACTCTAAAAGAAAGTCTGTGCTGGCTGATGCTGGTAAGTGTACCAAGGTAACAAGGTGATTTACATAGTGTGCAGCTGATGATGATGACGATGAGAGTGGTGAAGAAGCAGAAACATCATAGAGGAATGAGTAGAGAGTAGGCACTGGGTCATGTGTAATACACCTCTCACACCTTTGCGGTTTGACCCAACATTCGCGAGGTCCGGCAAAAAAATGTAAAGTTAAATGTTTCGTGCGGCACCATTGGAAACGTTGTCACTACACCAAAACCCTGACTCCATGTAGGTGAGATGGGGGTGTTAGGGGGGAAAAGGGTGTAATTTTATTTAGGATAATGGGGAAGTAAAGGGTTAATGGAGGGAGGAAGGAAAAAGGGGAAGGAAAGTGGTGAAGGTGTGCACGGCCTCTCCTTGGGTGCGGACACAGACGGAATTCCCTCCTGATGACCGGAGGCTGGACGGCTATCCTAGCCGGGAACTAGGGCTTTAACAGGAAGAGCTTTCCCTCTTCGGCGGCAGGGTCATGAAAGCTCGCTCTGTTTGAAAGCGAAAGTGCCGCCGGAGCTCGAGCAGTCTTTTCACGGCTGTCCTAAAATGCGGAGATCAGACGGCGGCACTCAATTTCATGCCTTTGAAGTCTCTGGGGTGCGTTACATAACCCCGCCCGCATGCCACTCTTCCGCATTGTTAGCTTCCAACGTGCAACTCTTTCCTAAAACCTCCAGCACCTCAAGCTAAACTTCCAGACCGGTTTTTATAAGACAGGGAAAGATCCATTAAAGATGATTATTAGCCAGCCGTGCCTTTTTCCTGAACCTACATTATCTGTCTATGATGATGATCTCATAGTTGCTTAGCTATATGATGTACAGTCTCTGGCACTCGTTTTAAATACATTGTTGTGTGTGTCTCCTCAGGCAACTATTCACAAACTCCGCTCCGAAGGGGTAGAACTCAATGGACTACCTGTCCCGCCTGTTAACAGAGGAGCGCCTACACTTGAGAATGACCCTCAGTGGACTCTTTACAGGTACACACAAATAGCACCAAGTGGTAATTTTCAATACTAATAGGAAATTAATATTCAAAACTAATAGGATGCTCTCCGAACAATTTGGTGACTGGCTCACGTACATAAAACCCCATTTAGCATAATATGAGTTTCATTGGCCTTTTTATGTAACACACTATAATTGTAA
The DNA here is from genome assembly GCA_030068275.1 of Clarias platycephalus. Taxonomy (NCBI): domain Eukaryota; kingdom Metazoa; phylum Chordata; class Actinopteri; order Siluriformes; family Clariidae; genus Clarias; species Clarias platycephalus. Next base: position 7,956,452 of record JAQQZT010000039.1, on the reverse strand, counting down.
TTATACAGCTGTTAGTTCCAGTCCACTAAATAGATGAACCAAGTGGTGTTCCAAGAGTGATGATATTTAATATAACAGCAATAATCCAGGATCTCACTCTGTATTATCAATATGCTTGTGTTTGTTTGCTACATAAAGTCTCAGTAATATTAGTGGCAATTTATTATAATTATATCATTACTACACTACGTGCAGTTTGTGTGCTTTGCAGATATGGTTTCTTTGGAAACAGTTTCCACTGATGAAGCGGAAGTAATTTTTTTAAAATCTACACTTCGACTTTAATACCTGTTGCTGGATGATATATTAATAATATTTTTTATTAATAACACTGCAAAGCAAAATCTCTGGCATGGGAAAGGTTTAGAGAGACCATGGAAAGCAACTTTCTGCTGGCCTCAAAGAGGTTCTCAGGAAAACTGAGACACTGCCCAAGCTCTGTTTAGCAAGGGTGGAGAGACATTGTCGGACATTGGAAAGAGCGTTTTTGAGGAACTCCTGAACCTGAGGGACATGCATTCCTTACAGGAGGTTGGGCTGGAAGAAGGACGTGAATCTGTGGACATGTCTCGGTCTGAAGTCATTGAGGTAGTTAAACAACTCCGAAATGCTTAAGGCTCTTGATGCTGTTGGAATGTGATGGTTGACAATACTGTACATCATCACATGAACCTCGGGTACAGCGCCTTGTCTCCTCTTCTGTTCGTGATTTTCTAGACAGGATTTCAAGCTGTAGCTGTGGTGAAGAAAGAGTAAGGCATGGAGGTTGGGAGATTACATCCCTGCTTTTTGCGGATGATGTTGTCCTCCCGGCACCACCACAAGAGGGCCTCAGCATGCACTTGAACGCTTTTTTGCCGGTTGTGAGGCGGTCGGGATGCGGATTACCACAGCTAAATTTGAGGCCATGGTTCTCTCCCGGAAAAGGATGCTATGCTCCTTTCATGGCAAGGGGGAGGATCTATTCCAGGTGGAGAAGTTTAAGTATCTCTGGGTAATGCTTACCATCCCTGCTCTCACCGTGTGTCATGAACATCTGCTAGTGACTGAAAGAATATGATCCCGAAATTGATCGTGAAGCTGTTGAAAAGAGTTTTCTTCATAGGTTGGTTGGGCTTACTCTCCTAGAGCGGGTGAGAAGTTCGGAAATACGGAAGGAGCTCAAAGTAGACCCAGAGCCAGTTGAGTTGGTTCAGACACCTGATAAGGGTGTCCCCTGGTTGACATCCATTGGAAGTGTACCAAGACACGCTGGAGGGATTAATCTCTCAACTGGCTTGGGAGCAGTTAGGAGTCTCCCATTAGGAGCTGGAGGAAATTGCCGGAGACAGGGCTGTCCGGGAATCTCTGTTTTTCCGAATACAGTACCACCGCAACCCTAAACTGGACATAGCGGTGCAGATAATGGATGGATAGAATAATAATACTGGTTTATAAAAGTAGTATGATGCTTGAAAAAAGCTGATACAGGCCTACATGCTGGTCATGCTGTTGTGCTAAATGTTATGTTGATAATCAGTATAACAGTACTTTATGTAACTCGTGCATTATTGTTTATACAGCGGGGAAAATTAGTATTTGACACATCAGCATTTTTAAACCACTTCATTGTTTCCTTGGCCTTGTATTTGGGATCATTGTCTTTTCAGCTTTCTGGTAGATGGCAGCAGATTTTTATCCAGAATGTCCCGGTACATTTCTCCAATCACCCTGCCTTCAATAATATGAAGTCTTTCAGTACCCCTTGCTGAAAAGCAGCCCCAAACTTCCACCCCCAAACATAACTGTTGGTATGATGTTCTTGGGGTGGTGGGCAGTGCCATTTCTTCTCCAAATATGGTGTTCATCTGACCATACTATAGTGTACCAATAATCCACAGGCTTCTCCAAATGCTGTTTTGCAAACTTTAACCTGCTTCAACATGCTTTTTGTTCTGCAATGGAGAGCGTCTTGCGTGGTGAGCGTGTATGGATGCCATGGCGCATTAGTGCATTACTTATATAGTTACTTATATAGTATTCTTTGAAACAACAGTACCTGCTGATGCAAGGTCTTCCTGAAGTTCTGCCCGAGTGGTTCTTGGCTCTTGGAGAAATCCTCTGATTATTCTTTGGACTTCTTGGACTGGGATCTTACGTGGAGCACCTGATCGTGGCCGGTTTATGGTGAACTGATGCTCTTTCTATTTCCGGATAATGGCCCTCACAGTGCTCACAGGAACATTCAGCATTCTGGAAATGTGCCTATAACCATTTCCCTCAGAATGCTTTACAAAGATTACGAAGATCTTGTGAAAGTTCTTTGCTTTTACCCATCATGAAGTCTTTCCTGTGTGCCTCCTGGGTACTGAGAAGCCTTTATAGGCCATCAATTAGGACTAAAGCAGCTAATATCAATGAGTACTGATAGGGGGCAGGGTTTCTCTCTCCATACTGACAGATTTCAGTTGATCTCCTGGCTTTCTATGCCATTTTGCACCTTGTTAACTTCATGTGTTCAATAGTATTCCATGTGTCATTTCACTTTATTTATTATGACTCAACTTGTATACTTAAATGTACTGATTTCTTTGTATGAATTTTATATTTGGCTTGATGGCTACATCTGGTGGAAATTCTGTGTCAATAGCCCACTTCCCTTACTGATAAAAATGCTGATGTGTCAAATATTTATTTTCCCCACTGTATATAATACACAGTTCCTTTTTTGTTAATGGTATATGATTAGTTTAAAAAAAATATTTAAACATATTCAATTAATCTAAAAGCAGGGACCCATCTTGATAAGTGTTGGATGTCATATGTTGGGAATTTCAGTAATATTCCAATGAACAATTAAGTGCATGTTATAGGTTTTACAAACAAGAAAATATCTTGTTTACATTTGCCTTGGTGTGAATACTATTATAATTAGGGCACAATCAAGCACCAATTATGGAATCCAATCACTGCAAATCCAAGTATACACCTTCACACATTCTACACACACACCCTATGTTTACAAAAGAAGGAATAGTAACGTACAATGTGTTCTAAACTTCACAAGCACCACTGTTCACATAACTGCCTCATCATGTTAAGTGTTAATCCTATTTCACGCTCAAGTCAACATCTGAGAAGGGAAATTGGTGCACCCTATCCAACACCACAGCATGCATTTAATGACATTTTCAATTTCAAGCTAAAGATTTGGAAAACAAAGGCCATAAAATAGCCTCTCGATGTGACAAAGAATGATGTTCCTTGCATATTCAGGGATATAAAGTTCCTATTATGGTCTGCTTACATTAGACAGAATTTTATCCGGTTTCTTGGCAGACATGAGCTGTGAGATGTAGATGATCAATATTACTCACTCTGTTTTACTATCTGTCTCTCTGGCTTTGTTTTTTCTCTGGTTCTCTTTTACTTTCTGTGTCCATAGTGAATGGATTCAGGAGATGTCAGTCTATGCTACAGCTAATTTCCTGCGAGGAGCAGAACTCGGTGCAGAGCTGCAGGAGCCGTGGCTCGTGGTTAATGCTGCCGTGTACTTGTGGAACTACAATAACCACATTCTTGCCACAAAGGGGCAGGACAAGCTCGTACCCACTTTCAGCCAGTTGATTGAGCTGCTCAGACAGACAGGCGATGCAGGGTGAGGCCCCCCTAATGCTTTTAATCATATTTCACAAAATATACAGTCACGCTGATGCCATTTACTGTCACCATAGGGAAGTGGTGCTGCTCGTCCTGTTGTGTGATGCCGTGGCTCAGGGTATCATCCAACCATGGTGTCGGGCATCTGTACATACTGTTCAGGCTGACAAGACTAAGAAAAATGTTAAGAAAGGAACAGAGAAATCAGGCTCCGCTCATGCCATTCCACTAGAGGACATCAAGAAGGCTCTGCAGGTGAGACACCATGCATTTTTCCCCTGCCAACACTGGATTTGATAAATGTAACTCTTCACATGGTATTGTACCAGGATAACACACATTCACAAATGATTTGAAAGCCTTGTTCGAATGAATGTGACTTCTCATATGCAATGGGTTTTCGTGGATCTAGACCAGGGGTGGGCAATTATTTTCCCCCAGGGGCCAAATGAGAAGCAGAAAATATTGTAGAGGGCCGGGCCAAAAGTTTG
>JAQQZT010000039.1:7885626-7897733 GCA_030068275.1 Clarias platycephalus | reverse complement strand
CTTCCAGTGATTGTACTAAGATGGGCTAATAATGTCAATCTAGGCACTGAACATATTGAGAAGAAAATGCTGTATTTGCAAATATGAAAATATCTAAAAAGAGCCATTTGACAATAATGATGATCAGGGTTATACATAGGTTGTTTATATACATAGACCGCATACATAGTACCCCCACCCCTACTCACCTCGGGGTCAAGGGAAAAAAGTTCAGGCTCAGGAATTTTTTCCAGTATCAGCCCTGCGAATGTGAGGCCACCTGTCCGCCACCTAAAGTGTGGTAGAAATTGGGTCATGCAACAGGACAATGATCAGAAGTATACCAGAAAATCTACTGTACATCAGTATTACCCATATGTTTTTTTCTTTTTGACTTCATTTTTGTTTATAGTCAATAATGACATGGACACAAGTTTTTCTGATGTTGTATTTGACTAATAAACAAAAACAATTTAAAAGAGGCGACATTAAATTTTGAATATGACTGTAATATCAACATTTGAAAAATTGCCACGTTTAACAACCAAAATTTCTTGCTAGATAGTACCTTTTCGCTTCTCGTTTGGCTTTTATGAAGGCCTGAATTCTTTCAAATAGCCAGGTCTAACAGCACATTGGGTCTGTAAGCACTCTTTTTTACCTGCAAACTAACTTATATACGTGTACCAACATTTGGTCATGCAAATTATGAAGTGATTCCATATTTTTTTTTCATCTACAGTACTTGGAAAACAGTAAGCAATGAATTAGTAATTCAAATTCAAAAGTAATTTGTTTGAGGAAGTCAGGAGTTTTCAGCTACTTAAATAGTTTCGCCAGGTATGTTTTCCTTCACCTAGTGAAAATGCTGGGTGAACATTCTCTATGAATCCATCATTTTAGCATGGGTTTTCAACAAACAAACTTAAAATGATGTTTGTAAATACATGTATATGTTTTTTAGTTTTGGCCATGGCCACTTTGAGGCAAATCTGAATACTAATGAATATACAATATGGAACACTATAGATATGGCATAAACTGCTATAAAACTAATTTAAAATAATTATATTAAAATATTATAATAAATTTAAATATTATAATAAAAATAGAGAAATATTAATGCCTATTACCATACTATAGATAAGAATTTAAATAACTATTTTGAATATTATATAGTTTAGGGAAAATATATGATATGATGAGTAAAATGCTCTACATTGCCTGATATATGCATATTTTTAATACTTTATGGTTGTTTGCCTGAATCCAGCCATATTAACATCAAACAAATTTTCCTACACCACCTTAGACATAAAGAAGCACACATCACAAGGTCTGATGTCCTTTGACTGTCTTTTTCTGTGTATAGTAGTAAAGACCAACTTGCTCTAGAGACTCCTTTAGAGTGTGCTTACCTGCTCACTCTCAGTGGAGTTCAGTCAATAATGATGAACCAGTGGTCCTGCAGCACCAGGACTGATGCACGCAACTTGGAAGATATCATGGAAGGTAATTCAGCAGCAAATACTTAAGATCTTACAGACTCCCCAAGACTCTCGCACATACTGTTCTAAATGTTTATAAACAAGTGTTTATTTGTTGCTGTGGCACAGCTCTCCTCAAAACACGACTGACGTCTGGTCAGGCCGTCCAGGCTTTGCGATCAAGGGCATCTATGGCACAGACCGGTAAGGAGAATGTGTGTGTACGTGATTGTGAACAGATGGTTGTGTTGAGCTTTAGATGTGTTTCATGTGTAGCTCATATATTTTAGAAACTGACTCTCTTAAAATAAATGCTATAATTATTTTAATTCATGTCTGTTATCTCTGTGTTGATTAGAGCCTGAATATGCTGTGGATGAGGATGCTGTACAATGCAGGAGATTGTCCTCTGCTTTCAATTTCATCATCTATGGATTACCTAATTTAATTGTTACCTGATCCCCTGGGGCATCCTTAATTGGGTAAACATGTACTACTACAAAGAATGTTGAAAATAATTTAATAATATTACGGTCCTATGCTCTAGGGCTGCACGATTGTTGCCAAAATGTGAATCATGATTTTTCCTCCATGGGAACCAAGATCCTGATTTTCTCAAATGGTTACTTCTTTTTTCCAACCAAAAACATTTATTGCACTTGGGTGTCTACACTTTCAACTCTTTTGCATAAAAAGTAATTTTTTATACTTTTAATTTTAAAACCCTTAAAATGAATAAGCTATTGAACATGAATAGAACATTAACAATAATAAATAAAACAGTCAACTACAGTACTTTATTACATGTGTTACTTCCTCTTCTTTTTATTATTATTACTATTATTATTTTTTAAAAATTCCTTTTTTTTTGGGGAGGTGGGATTTTTCTCAGATTTTCTCCCTAATTTAGTCATGTCCAATTCCTCCCCGTCACCAGGGGGCTCCCACATTAAGGCTACTACTACCACTCAGTCGGGTGGGCCGAAGACTATCATGTGTTTCCTCTGAACCACGTGGCGCCAGCTGACCGCATCTTTCAAACTGCTCGCTCACGCACCGTTGGGTGGAGCATAACACACTCGGAGGACAGCGCTATCCGCTCCTTCCGCTTGCGTGAGCTCACAGACGCCCCTGATTGGCTGTAGAGCTGTGATTAATGTGGGAGCACTAAGTACCTCTCATCCCACCCCTCTGAGAGAGCTCGGCCAATCAGCTCTCTCTAGACGTCCGGCTGCGAGATGTTACAGCATCACCCGGGAATCGAACTCGCGGTGATAGGACTAGCATTTTACCACTGCGCCACTTGGAGACCAATCTATTATTATTATTATTTAATGAGGCCTGTTGCCTTGCACCTCCAGGGTCTTGGTTCAATTCCCGCCTCTGTGTGCAATGAGTTTGCATGTTCTCCCCGTGCTTGGTGAGTTCAGAGATGTGCAGATTAGGCTAATTGCCATTTCCAAATTGCCTATATTTTGTGAATGAATTTATGGGAGTGTGTAATGTTATGTTTGCCCTACGATGGATTGGCACCCTGTCCATGGTGTTCCCTGCCTTGTGCCCTAAGTCTCCTGGGATAGGCTGTAGGCCCCCCAGCGTCTAAAAAGCGGTATAGACGGTGAGTGAGTGAGTTTAATGAGGTAAATTTCACTGATTTTGTTAAAAGTTTGTAATTAAATACATAGTTTAGTGTAGAATTTATTGTTGTCAAAGTTTTAATTGCTCAATCAACATGTCAGGTTTAATTAACTACTACAGTAAGTTATATCCCAATTAGAACTACGGAACACCATAAAGGAAGCGAGATGAGTAAAGTGATCGAGTTAGCATGAATCATTCGCTAATGTCTGACCTGATTGCTAAATTAATAGTGTTTTGTGTTGCACTGTGTGTGTGTGACCAATAAACGTGACTTGATACAGCATCTGGGAGTGTTGTCAAGTGTATAAGCGAATATGTGAATGCAGCGTGATCTGAATGCAAGTAAATACATACAAGCAAAGTGCCGTCATTCAGAAACTTGTAAGAATCAACATCGTGATTTTTAAAAATTAATTATGCACCCCTTCTAGCCTCAAATATTGACCTCGGGCCAAATACCTATTTAAAGCAGTAAAATAACATTGATTCTTTAGCTTTTTTCCTGTGTGTTACCTGTTTAATTGGTTTCAATTAAAAAAGCATTTACTGTAAGCTTTCTCCCAGTGCCTGACACAGCATTAAGGAAAGTAAAAACGCCAATATTCTGTTAAGGAGATTCTAGGAGACTGTTGGCCGTTGTTGTTTGGAAGGTTAATGATAAATTTTGCATAATTCAATTGTTTATATATTAATTTGCCGCAGTTTTCAGAGAGATAGGTTTGTTGCTGGATTGAAAACTGATGGGCCATAACGTCACTTTTTTAATAGTAAAATTAAATATTAATTAGCATAGATAAAGATAAAGAGAATTTTCACCTAACAGCACAGTAACTGGCAAAAAACATTATAAGAATGAGCTTTAGAAAAAGATCATTAACATAAGAAGTTGCCATAAAATTGTCAAATGTGCTGTATTATAAGGAAATGAAAAATTGCAACCAGGTTGTAAGTTTTTATCTTTTTTTGTTACTAAACAATTGTGACTGCTGCTGATTGCTGTTGAGTAATTCCAATTGTTGTTATTTAACCTACACCATATGTGTTATTTCATAGTTTTAAAATCTCCAGTATTGTTCTAGGATGCAGAAAATAAATCCAAACTTTTGACTGGTATTGTAAACAAATTGAGAGTGAGTTTAAGGACCATCTCTTTCAAAAGCGAAGAGAGCAAGAACAGGACCATGCACGATCTATGTGAAATGAGGATGGAGAGCACTTCATCAACAAAAGGTAAGGGCAGCTAAATCAACACATTTGCTCACAAGTATATGAGTGTAGATGTTCCATGCAAATTAATCCCTCCATGTGTTCTAATTTTGAAAGGCATTTGTTTAGATGCCTTTAAAAGTTTAATTGAGCTAGTAAGGGTTGTTATTAATGCAAATTTAGAGGAATGTGTTTATCAGAATATGCAGTGCAAGATTACCAATAACCCCCCAATCCGCTGTTTTTCTAAAAATTCAACGCACTTTTTAATCAAAGCGTTCTTAATTAGGGCACAATTATTCCTTCACTAAATCCTCCAGCTTTTGGAAGGGTGAATAATTTTAAAGACATGGAATTTATTAATATCTCAAGCAAATTGTTTAAGCTTTAAGCAGTGCTGGTTTTGATAATACGTTTTTAAGGTTGTTTTAGAAAGTGCAGTCATGTAAAAAGCATGAGAAAAAAGGAGACACTTGAATGTTATGAAGTTAACCATTACACAAGTACACGTTCAAATTTAATTTCTAACTTGGTCTCCTTGAAGTGAAACGTTGGTCCTTAACCACTTGAATAAGTTTTTCTCATGTGGTTAATAACAGTAAAAACAATTTTTTATGAAGAAAACCTGAAATTAACTGTAGTGTCTGTGTATATCCATTGCTTTAGAAAGGATGGATCAACTGGCTGTACAGCACATTGCCAATGAACTAACTAAGGAAATGAATACACCCACAAGAGAAAGGCACACAAGACTATTCACTCAGAAGTTATATACTTGCATTAGCCATCTCACCTCTTCACCCTGTTTAAATGATTTTGTGTATAACCTCAACCTTCTGAACAAAGCAAGAACGGGCCAGCTCCTTGGAAGCCTTGCTCTCACCATTATTGAAGAAGCACCTACAGATTAAGTGTACTTGCTGAGAAAAGACTATTTCCTCCAATGCGAATTGTTCTAGGTTAGATGAAGCACAGGTAAGTAAACTCCACATATGTCAGCAAAAGTATACATACTTTGGTTACTTTTAAAGTTTTAGCATTTTAGTAACAAATACATTATATATTTCTATGTCTCTAATTTAAGGGTGTACATATCTGTATATGTACATACAGTATGTGTATATGCTTTAGTGCTCAAAACACATTGCTTAGCTCAAAAAAAGAAAAGAAAAATCACTCCAAGATTTCTTTGACCATCTTTAGCTTTGGTTACGGTGCACAGTGTGGTGGTGTGACAACCTGGTCATTCAGTACATTCAGGTCATCAGCTTTTCGCCACATGACATTGCTGAGCCTAGACCTGACCAATTTGGTCAATCTGAACTCTTTTATTTATTATTATTCTCCAAAGTTTAATCTTTTTGATCCCTAAACTTCTCATTAACAAGTGGTTTTCTCATGGCTACACAGCTGTTTAATCACAATCCTGTGAGTTCTCATTACATTGTGCATGTGGAAATGCTCTTACTTTACATATTAAACACGCATGTGATTTTTCCTATCACTTCTTTTAACATGCATCTTGACTAAGTGATCTCCATTCTTGATTTTTTTCTGATCACAATTCAGCTGTAGGTATTTATAATACCTTACAGGTATTTATAATGTTGTGGATAATTAAGCCAATTCCAGCCATTTCAAATCCCCTTGATTTGTTTTTTGGCCTGTGTATTTATATATCTAATTAGATTTAAACCTCATGTGACTGTGGCTTGAACTATTATTCTCTTATTTTTGTTTTGAACAATGCAGTTCACCTCCTACTTGTGTCTGTACTGTATTTCTAACACCTTATCTTTTCAAACTGAATAACATTCAGTATTTGTATTCAGTTACATACCCATTCCAAATGGGTTTCATAAAATTCCTCAGCTGTGGCAAGCCAGAAACAGGAGTAGTCTCCATAGCTCATTCTCTCCTATCATTTATTTATTTATTCATACATCTTCAATAACTGCTTTATTATGGTCATGGTTATGGTGGCTCCAGGACATATATTGGGAATGCTACAATACATAAAGTCTGAATGTCCTACTTGTGTAGTTATGTATTAGTTATTATGTAAATTATGCCTTGCTATTTTTTTTTTTTACATATTAATGTGCCCTATGCTACTACTTCATAGCTGAATATCCAGATTAACATACATTTATATAGGTAATGATGTACTAGCACTAGAATTCACTCTCAATGGTTTTGCATCATAATAAATGATAAAAAAAATGATAATAATAATTCAGGGATGCTGCTGGAAATGTAATTCTGTTGCATGGTTGGTTTTCTGGATACATAGACCCTACGGCTGAACTTGAGTGGGTCAGATGTGTGCTGGGAAAGAATGGCCTTTTAAGAATTTTTTTTAAGCATCTGCATTACAGTACGATTGTGGATGAAATAATCGCTCAAGAAAAACATACCATTGATGGATTGCGGGTAGAGTTTTGTGGCCAATTTTAGATAAGATAATGTTCAAGGTCACTAGGATGTGCGTACACTCACAGACACAACATATGTGTAGAATTTATATGACCAGTAAAGGCACTCAAAAAGCAATTTAATTCTAGGATGCACTTTAAGCTTTGCAGTTTACTTTACTGCAGTTTTCTGAAATTGAACAAAAATACTCAATGAAAACCACATGCACTGACCATAACCACCAAGTTATCTGGAGGCTGGTGGGAAGGGGAAAAGCCCATGGGTGATACAATATATGTGCAATAAACACACAATTGACCTCATTCCTGTCAATTAACTGTTAATGTTTAAGATGGTTAAACAGAATGTCATTTGGAGACATTAGTTAATGCCTCATAGCCCTTTTAGGGTAATACCCTGACAATCCCAAGAAAGTTTCAGATTGTTTTTGTAGTGTGCTGGGCATGCTTCCAAACTGCATCTTCTTTTTCTCTTCAGCTTTTAGAGGCTCATAGCAAATTTGGTACCCCAGGTACTGTGCCTTGCTTACCTCCATGTGGCACTGCTTTCTTGAAGTTGGCTGCAGAGGTAGTGCACTGGGTTGGATCAGGTAGACAACTTTGTCATAAGACAATGTCCATTAGGTCCTGGAAAATAATGGGTTCCCCATGGAGCCTGAATAAAAGCACCCAGTACTGTTCATTATGTCCAGGGGTGATATGAAATAGGCCTGACCAAGCTGCCCCATGAGATCACTTTGAGGATGCACAGAGGCACACAGTCATTCTACTTATGCTCCTACTTGAAATCGCCTTCTTTGCTGGAAAGGGCTAGTCAGCAGATAGGAATCACCGTCTGTGGCTTCGTTGGTGCTCTCCATTCTTCCAGCAAAACATGAACCGGGTCTCATGCAGCACTTACTGGGCTGCTCCTGTACATGTTCTCTTCCTCATCCTGGCGACCATCAATATCGGAGGGGTGCCAGGGGACACTGGCCAATCCCTGTCTAGGACAAAGGGCAATGAGAGATGAATCAGTCCTATAAGAATGCACTATCCTTTACCACATTTCCCACCCAGACTTTGGCCCCAAGAACCTCTTGTATGCCGGCATGGATATACACCACCAGCATGCTCCTGCATACCTTCACTCCTCTGGGTAGGAACGAAGGTTAGGTAAGCATAATGATACATGTCAAGAGTCTTGTGAGTCTGTGTGATAAAGACATAACATTTTCTTGCGCAATCTTATAGGAGAAGAGACTTAACGGGTTCTTATCACAAAGTCCCTTTCTATACAATTTGCTTCTTTCAGAAGAGAATGGTATGTAAAAAGGTATTTGATGCTTCTGCCAATGCCATCATCTATGGCTGTACACTCTGTATAATGAGGCTGTACACTTTAAGTGCTTTGGCAAACATGTCCATTGACACGACAATCACATACACTAACTCTGTACACTGCACAAACTCGGTTTTAGGTTTATGTAGTTATAGGTTTTGCACTACCAGAAATATGGAACTATGGCTGGAAACAACAAGCACATTTGTCAACATTTTCAGGGATGTTAAGTATGTTTTTATTTATTGATAAATGACAATTCTGTCATTATTACCAGCAAATTCAGATTTTAGGAGACTGTTTTCAATCTTTCACTTGATGCTTTGGTTTTAGAATGGTTTTTAAAAGTTTCAGAGGGACAAATTACTTCTCTGCAGGATCACTTTTCAATAAATGCAGTGGCTGAATCTTTATATTCAGTATTCACTGATTGGATTAAGGGGTATACCCAAGACCCCCTCTGTAAATCTTTCATAAAAATCTTCATCACAAAGTTTCATCATTTGGAGAATTTGTTATATACTGTACCTGTGTGAATGAGCTGTAGGAATGATAATGTGTTTAATTCTGCACTTATTAAGTTTTAAAATTTGACAAAATGATGGTCAGTGTCCTGGAAGATTTTAATAAGAAACTGTTCAGGTGTCAAGTCAGAGAATGTTTTTAATTAATCATCATGAAATCAACCACTCCGCATGCCCTTTGTCAGGAACATCTGTACACCTACTCATTCACGCAATTATCTAATCAGATAGTCATGTGGAAGCTTTGCAGGGCATGAGAACATGCTGTTACCGCCCAGCAGCTTGACACCAAGCATCAGAATTGGTGAAAAATGATATCTCAGTCATTTTTGACCATGGCATGATTGTTATTGGCATGATGGTTTGATAATCTCTGTAACTATTAATCTCCTGTGATTTTCATATACTTCAATTCAGAGTTTTCTCAGAACGGTGCTGCCTTAGTAAACAGCTTGGTCTGATGAATCTCGATTTCTGTTGAACACATAGTAAAGTCAGATGTGGCACCAATTGCCTGAATCCATGGATCCAGGTTGGTGGGGATGGTTGTGCCCATTAAAACCATTCAAAAATCAATTGAATGCTACTGGTTATTTGATTATAGTTTCTGGCCATGTGAATTTTTTCATGGCCACAATTTTTACCCATCTCCTAATAGCTACTTTCCAAATAATAACGTACCCTAAAAATTGTGGCCATGAAAAATTCACATGCCCAGAAACTATACTCAAATAAACAGTAGCACTGGTTTCCTGCACATGAAAATGAGTTCAGTGTTTTTCAGTGGCCTTCCCAGTCACCAAACCTGAATGGAATAGAATACATTTGGGATTAAGAGAATGAAAGTGCAACTGAAGAATCTACAAGAATTATGTGATCAAAGGAATGTTTCCAAAAATTCTGTGGAATACTTCCCATTAAGAATTTAGCCTAAAGTGATAGAAAAGGAAGGCCCTACCCAGTATATTATAGTATAGTCCTAATAAAGTGTTTTGTAGGTGTAACTATGTACTTATAATATTGTGAAATAAGTGAAATTTTTCACATTTTAAACTGTCCACTTTAGTTTAGCCTGTTCTGAGAAGGTTGGCCCAGGAGACTGGAAGATACTGGAAATACATTTTTGCCCTATTCTTATATTTGATGTAAACATGATTCATGCAGTTTGTAAAGACTACTTGTTATAAATTTAGCTGCTATTTTTTCCCTTGTTTACAAAATCATCTAAATATATCTATAAATCAGTTTGAAATATTCTTCTGCAGATCATTTCAAATGTTAACAAATGAATTGCTTGGCATTTTAAAATACAAGCGGTGTTCAGGTCAAACCAGGACTTTTGATTGTGCAGAACAACAGAACACAGTTATGAGAGTAAAACCTCCCTTTATTTCTCTATATAATCCCCTGCTACACTAATGCACTTATCCCGCATTGCTAGTTCTTGAATACCATCAAAGTAGAAAGTTTCTATAATACGCAAGTGGTTGCATGTTCACAATAACGACTGCAGTGAGTTCAACATACAACCTTCTTTAAAATGTTTGAACCATTTGAATTTCTTTGTGCAGCCTTCAGTCTTATCACCGTACTGTGTTTGAGGTCTTCTGTAAATGTCCAAATGGCTTTACACCTTCATTCATGACAAAGTCCTTGTTTGACTTGAACTTTGGAAACCTAATATTTCAAGTTGAGAAGTGAGTATGCTCGTTGATGAATTCGAATTTTAAGTGGGATTTGAAAATGATAAACTATGTTAACAGTTTGTTTTTCTTTATTTTGTCTCACATGTGTACATTATTTTAATTGAAAAATCAAAAATACCATTAATTTTTGGCTTTTGAGGAAATTGTTCATATCAGCATTGGTAAGTCCGACTAACCTTTTTATCTAACCTTTTGTCAAATGTAAACAGTATTACCGTTTAATAAATTTTTGATAAAATAAATGAATTTAATGATAATATTGTACATGTCAAAATATGTTTCTATGTACTATACAGCAAAATACAGTTATTATACTATTTTCTCTAACATTTTCTTTAAAATCTTAAAAAAAAAAAAAAAAAAACATTACTTATTTTTCATGTAATATTTAAATGTCAAATTTAAGTGCAATATTTGCCCTGGGCAGAAATGGGGTGCACAGGATGATTGGCAAATAACGAAAAGCCACAGCTTTTAAAGCAGAGAAAAATAAGAACCAGAAAAATACAACACCTTTCAGGTCAGCATACGCAGGTGGTGGTGCAGTTCTACTCCGTATCCCTCATTTCCACAGCCTTTTACTTATAATAATCTGTTAGATCTATTAAAAAAAAAAAAAAAAAAACAGGTTTTACCGTAATGCTGCTTTTCTCATTCTTTGCATTTGAAAGGATTTTTGACATTTCTGTTTTTTTCTCTTTCTGTTTCTTTCTGTCTGCCTCCCTTATCTCCCACCTTACGTCTTTTATTCTCTTGTTGTTGAATGCTTGAGCAAATAACCTCACTTCCATTAGAGCATTATTAACATCCTGCAGGAGGAGGAATCGGTTAGAGAAGAAAGACACATACATTCTGCTCATTACACTGTATGAAACTTTTTGTTCCCGTTAATGAAAATAATGTTTCATATGCTTCCATATGAAGTTGTTACTATACATAGATCATAGTGGTAATTAAAACCTGTACAGGTTGTACTGCAGTAGCAGGAACTCGTACTGTATTACATCTTATGCACAGTGAAATACCTATATAATGCACCTTGTTTTATACTATTGCTTTTTCAGATTTTTTCTTCAACTAAATGGACATTAAGCTAAATTTTGCTATTTGTGACTAACTATCTAGCTTCTAATCAATGGCTTGTCCACAGCTTTTAGCTGGTAATTATTCAATTCAATTTTATTTGTACAGTATAGTGCTTTTAACAATTGACATTGTCGCAAAGCAGCTTTACACAATCAAAAGAATTATTCAAGTTTGTATGAAATGTGAATGTGTATGAATCAAAATAAGACTGTCCCTGATGAGCATGCCGAGGACGAAGACGACAGTGGCAAGGAAAAACTCCCTGAGATGGTAATAGTGAGCCTTGAGAGGAACCAGTCTCAACAGGGAACCCATCTTCATTTGGGTGATAACGGATAGCAGGGATTGATCTGCATCATACTGTGTGAGACTGGAAGTTCAGTATAACAGATGTGTTAAAGTTAAAATGGAGTCCAGTTTGTTCCTGGAGGTTCAGGTAGACTGTAGGAAACTCCAGTCCTGAACTATTGAGTGACTGCAGTCACACATCCTCAGAGAACAGCTGTCTGCATCAGCCGAGGACAGGACTGATAGATACTTCGGTGCTAGACCATTTAATGCGTTATACGTCAATAGTAGTATTTTAAACTCGATGCGAAATTTCACAGGGAGCCAATGAAGTGAAGATAAGATAGGGGTGATGTTCTCGTATCTTCTGGTTCTAGTGAGGACTCTCGCTGCTGCATTCTGGACTAACTGAAGCTTGTTTATGCACCTAGTTG
>JAQQZT010000039.1:7862396-7885526 GCA_030068275.1 Clarias platycephalus | reverse complement strand
TTCGTTTATGCTATTTCTATGTAGATATGAACATAGCTGCTGTGATACTATCTTTTCCAGAATCTTAGAGATAAAGGGGAGGTTTGATATCGGCCTGTAAATGGAAAGCTGACAGGGGTCAAGGTCAGGTGTTTTCATTAGCGGTTTAATAACTGATAATTTAAAGGATTTGGTAACATACCCACTGCTGAATGAACAGTTAAATTACTTTCAACAGGGGTTATGTTATTGCTGGAACTATCTGCTTGAGAAAATGTGTCGGTATAGGATCTAATTCACAGGTTGACGATTTTTGAAAAGGCGATGAGTGAAATTAGTTCACTCTCTTTAAGGAGAGTAAAGTATTCTAGGTTCTAATGTGATGTGGTTAGTCTATCATCTGTATCACTTCAATTGTCTGGTTTTAAGGCCTGATATTTATATGTTATTGATTTCTAAATTATCTGAACATTGGAAACTCTGCTGATCATTTGCCCTTTAAACCGAAAGACTTTATTTTCTACATTGTGTATACGAACCTTTCTTTGCATATCACAACGTCTTGGTGTACTAGGAGAGTGCAGGTTGCAGGGTCAACCATGACATGGTCCTTAAGCAGAGACTGGTAAGAGCCTTGTCCAAACACTCATTAGTGCCAGCTTAAGCTTAAAAGTATGCCCTCCTGATCAATGCACATACAAATATATAGATAAACGTTATGTGAATGAAAATGATAATTGCCCTTTAGATGATGTGGCACCAGTGGGTTCTTGTGCACCAGCCAGAGCTTGCAGAAAACTGTAGTATTCAGCACCATGTGTTCTTTACATATGAGGTAGGAATCAATAAACAGTCTAGTGCACACAGTAAAAGAAACCAAGAATATGATATGATATATGATATGCTGATAGCTGTTTCAGTTTCTGTGGTCTTCTCTGCTTGCTTTTGTGGAGAGCAGGACAATTTGGGGATAGAAAAGACAATATCATAATCATGAAAAGATCATAATCATTCGCTTTATCATGAGAGCTCCAGTAGTTGCATTGACACACAAGGCTTTACAGGGTGTTAGATATTGTATGAGATATTGCATGGAATAGGGGTCAAAGAGTTTTATAGGAGTATATTTCACTGTAATGAAATGAAGTCCTGCAATTCTTCTAGGTTAGTGCTAATCTTTACACTGTATTGACAGGCACTCAGCACCTTCTAGACATTGAAACCAGAGGAGAGGAGAGAAAAAAGTTATTTCAAATGCACAACAAGATAAAGAAAATTGGTGTAAGGCACTTTACATTCACACACACTTATTTACACCAACGGCTAATTAAAAAAAACTTATCGACCTATCTGCATGTTATTATGGAGGTGGGAGGAAACCATAAAACCCAGAGGAACCCTAATGGATGAAGACGTAGAACAGAGGTCCATGGTCTTTGCTTCTGTCCTGACTACAGGTTGCTACTACAATGTGTGTAGCAGTGCTACACCAGCGATACACCTACGTCCATCAGAACGGTAATTTAAAATACTTTGTCTTTGTTCTTGGTCCATACTCATTGTATTAAAACCTTATTACATTTGTAAATTTGTAAAATTTTAAAAATGTATTTATTTAGTTGGCTAGGTTTTAGTTTGTGTGCTTCTTAATATATGATTATTAGTGACTAGTAAGGCTACAAAAGAGTTCACAGAGGTAATGAATTCACAATCCAAATATTTCATGTATCAGTTCGATTCAAATTCTCATTTATAACAGGAGACCCATCAAGAGAAAATGACCGTGTTCTTTTTTTTTTTTTTTTCTTCAAATCTAATTGACATGGGCATCAATTTGCCTGCCAGCTATTGAGAAAAAGATCAGTCCCCTAGAAAAAGGTTGAAGGTTTGTGTGTGTGTGTGCATGCATGTCAGATAGAATGCTAAGGCACGGATACAGTACTTCATGTGCTAGAGCAGACATGCTCAGGGGAACGCAATCATGCAGTGGTTGTGCAGGAGTCCCAGAGGAAAGTGAGTCATGTGAGAAAACAGTGCATTTTCTATAGGAGAACAAAGTCCAACAACCTGACTTGAATTACCAACTTATTGCCAAGAGGAGAGCTGCTCATACACATGCAAATTTGCATTATAATACATATTCTTATTCTCAGTGGTGCTCACACACTGCAAATTCACATGCAGAAGATGCAGAACAATATCTTTGTAGTATTTAACCATAAACGTAAAAAACAGTAGTCTTTCTATAGTTAAAGCAAAAACAGATTTAGTTTATTTTTTGTGACATGGAGTGACATGCTGAGGAAGATATCAAAGCACATGTCATACATGACAATAGATTGCATTTCCAGCTTCATCACTTTTTATGCTACACTATTAAGAATAAACATAAATAAAAGTACAATAAATACATATGCACAATAGTAAATCTTTATATCATTCTAGGAACTAGTGGTGACATTGTATGACGTTGTAATGTAGTTACATAGCATCATGACAATGTTTTTTAAAGTTATAATGATTTGTTAAGATGCAACCTGCAAGTAAATGAGTTACAACCTCAAAAGAAACCGCTGGCAGCAATATCATTTCAAGGTTGTATTGTATTTTAGTTGAAAGATAAGTATGGTATTTATTAATGTTGTCTCAAACGTGTATGATTGTGTTAGGGTCATTTGTTCAGTATTATCCCAGCATCATATAGACTAACATCATTCCAGACTGTCCAACAGTCCCTAACAAAGTAACATTTGCACAATATTTTGACATAAAAAAAATCCTCATAGATTAATACACTATTTAACAACAGTCTTTAAAATGCATCTAGAAATCAGAAAACTCATGTCAATCAACTCTTATCAGGTATTGTAATTTAATCTTTTAATGATAACAAAAATGACCACAGGAATGATCGATTAGTCAGTATTCCTTCAGGAGCAGACAGGGCTGGGATTTAAAATAAATAAATTGTCCATACATTCTTCTATGCTTAACCATAAAAGTGTTGTTAAAGTGAAATTGCTCAATTAAAGCAAAAGATAACAAGAAAAGCTTTTCCCCAGAATAATCTCACACACTGTGCAGTTGACTGCAGGATTGACTTCATCTAGTGTGAAATGTATTTTTCTTTCTAACAAATATGAGGTGTACACTTCAATCAGTATTTCTATAACAATTTCCCACCACTCAACAGTCCCCCACACTGTGATTAGTGAATATATGAGACGGATTCGTATATATAGTGCATATAGTGTATGAGACTCATCAACAGCTTTCATGTAGAAACCTGGATCACTGCTAAACACATACTGTAGCTGTGACAAAAACAACAAAGAGGTAAGGATATATAGCGTGGCAAGTCGGCTGTTTATTTTATTCTGTGTCTACATGCAGAATTAGCATGAGCAAAAGAAAAAGGGCTAGAGATGATTTTAAAAAAAATACCAACACAGTGTGTTAAAATAAAAGTAGAATAAAATTTGCTCCTGTTTTTTTTTTTTTTTTTTTGGAAACTAGATGTGCATGCGACTTTACATGGAATGTAATTGTTTTTCCTTGCCAACCGTTGCCCTCGGGTTGCTCATCAGGGACTATCTAATCATTTTGATTCATACACATTTTTCACATTTCATACAAATTTCTATAATTTTCTTTTGATTGTGTAAAGTTGATTTGCAACAATGACATTGTTAAAAGCGCTATGCAAATAAAATTGAATTGGATTGAATTGAATTGAATTGAATTGAATTGAATCGAATAATGGCGGCATAGTGGTCTAGTGGTTAGCACTGTTGCTGGTGGGTTTCCTCCCACAGTCCAAAGACCTGCAGATTAGGCTAACTGGCATTCCCAAATTGTCGTAGTGTGTGAATTTGTGTGCCCTGCCCAGGGTGTATCCCACCTCCTGTCTCTTGGGATAGGCTCCAGGCCTCCTGCGACCCTGAATGCAGGATAAAGCGGAATAGACAATGAGTGATTTAATTGAATAATCGCACATCTGCGATCTGCATATTTGCACCATCTGTTGAATTTTGAGATTAACTACATGGTGGATTTTTTAATGAAATAAGGGTGTTTTCAATTTTACATTTCAATGTAGCACACCTTCTCTTCCAGTGGGTCGATTGCAATGAAACAAAGCCTATATGTTACCCCAAGCTTGGCCAAATACACTTTGCATTGTTTAGTAGTTTTTATGTATGCACAGACAAACAGACAGACAAAAAAAAAGTAGAAAAAAATTATATAAAAAAGCAATTTTATAAATATATAATTAGTCAGTATCATAATAATAATAATAATAATAATAATAATAATAATAATAACTGAATAAGAAACCCTACATTTACAGATCCAATTTATCTACATCTATATTTTCAAGAATGGTTGCCAGACATCATAAAAGTCCTGAGTGGAACCCTTTGTGGAATGGTGAATCTTTTCTAGATTAATAAAATACAAGACCTTTTTAATCCAGTGAAGACCCACTAGTGGCAAAGCTCCTCCATTCTCCTAATGAGAAGGAAGCTAAAGGCTATCATTTTGGCCTGGAAGTCATTCAGGCAAGCAGCACTTTAGTCAACATGTTCCTGTTTATTTCTGACACTGTTTGTTTGTGTGTGGGGTATTTTAGGGGTGTAGGGTGTCCGGAAGCACATAAACAAGAACCACAGGTAGAGCATCAGGGAAGGTAATTGAGAATGAAATTGCCATGGAGAAGATATCATCATTGAGAAGTGAAGCAAACAGAGTTGAAGCCCAAAGCGAAGAGGGAAGCAGAGCTCAGACTAAACCAGCAGAGTGGTGGAACCACACGAAGAGCATACAGTATTAGACATCAGGTGCATTCACCCACACAAACTTTATGATAATGCCACACACTCACACACATGCACACAAAGATGTATAAAAGTGTATGCATATGTTACAGACAACTTGCTTTTTCATCATGCAGATGAAAGCTTTCTTCTGTCTTTCAACTCTGCACTCATTACAGTACATCAGACTTAAATTAACGTAGTCTGTTTCATGATTCAACTTTAAATTTGTCCAGCTGCCTGACGCACTTCTAACTCTTCGTATACAACAGTTCGGATAATTTCAGCTTTTAGCTGTGTTGGAAGATGCTGGTACATTAGACATGAATTGCACATTTCCAACAAATATTTTAACCCGCATGAATATCTTTAAACACTGCTCTAATTAATGCTGTTTGTCCTTTAAGGGGAAAAAAAATCCTTTTTTGGCAATTTTCTCTCTTTTTGTGAGCAATGAGCTTGCATTTGAATTGCTAAATTATAGTACTTTTTGCTTGTATTCATTTAGGCACTGGTAGTTGTTCCAGTGAATACACAATCGCAATTTTACTAGAAAGCGTATATCTAACACTGATAGACACTTTGTATTCTCTACAAGTTACAAGTGTTCGAGGGCCGAGGAAATAAAGTGCTTTTGTGTCTTGTGAATACATCACCAGATGAAGCATGCAGCACATGACAGCTATATTATAAACAGAAGGAATATTGGACATGGCTGGTTTTGTAAAAAAATTGGCTTGCAATAAATATGTTGTAGTCCTTCACACCACAGTGGAGTTTAGCACACAGAAATTATAGTCAGCAGCACTACTGTCCAAAACTTTGCACCTGAAGTGGGTTTGGGGAAAGGGGGAGGAATGTTCATGCCTTAATATTTTTTAAATGGAATTTAAATTTCAGTTTATTGTCATGTGCACAGTAAAAACACAAGTTTAAACAGTACAATTAAATTCTTACTTTGCCTACTGATCACACATAGAAACATACTGTATACACACATACAAAAACACATAAAGACATACACAAACACAAATACACACAAATGTTCACTCTACAGTGGTCATAATTTCAAATGAATCCACAATGTTTGTGTGAGGACGCTCATCATTTTCTATTCTTTACAGCATGAGAGGTGAAAGCTACAAACTATGTAACATGGAAACTTTTAACTCTTACAAACAATAAACTCTATTGAGCTTTGCAGTTCAACAATTTAGCTCATACAGTATGTGATGTCAGAAGAAAAAAACAAGCAGACAGAGCAGGAGGAAACTTTTCATGAAGCCTGAATAAGTCAGTCTAGACGGTGTCAGTAGAGGTGATATAAGGTGACAATAGAGATGACAGATCATTTCTGACACTTTGAGTACACACAGCTAGCTACAAGGTCCCATGAGACATACACAATCTCATACATTTTTATGACTTGTCTTATTCCCTTATGCCTAGTAGTATAGTCACTTGAATACTTGAAATTGAACTCCTTGACAACAACACAAAAATAAAGAAAATACGACATCCAATCCAATTACAATCTCTCTAGGAAAACTGTCTCCATTTACTGTATGTCCCCGAAACCTACCCCCATTTAACCACTCTATTTCTCAGGTCCCCACCATCCTGGCCACTAGATCTTAGGGGTGAACTGCAGGAGAAGTTTATGATTGCTTCAAAGCTTTCTATTAAAATAGATAGTTCTTTTTTCAATGTCAAACCAGGACTTTTGTGTAGGAAAACAGAACACAGCTATGAGAATAAAAAACTACCGTTACATCTCTATATAATCCCCTGCTCCAGTATTTCACTAGTGCTTAAATACCATCAAGGTAGAGAGTTTTCGCCTGCTTCACATCCGAAATGCTGTCCTCCCAGAAACTTATTTGGTGAAGGATTGTGTGTACAGTTCTCCCAGACAGATGACAGACATTGATTTTTAAGGATCGTGTGTTCCACTCACTGAATGTTCACAGGAACGACTGCAGTGGGTTTCCAGCCACCTCAGTTGGGATCATCATTCATGGACGTATGGACTTCTCCTCTGAAAACGTGTGCACCATTCCAATGGGACAGTTTTACTGCAGCTACAGTAAGAAGGCAAGCACCAGTGTTTTGAATTTGATGTGTGCCGTTGAAGGAAGTCGGTGGGGGGAGCAGAGAAGTGTTGTGGTGTGGTGTGGGAGAATTCAGGAAGGTTGAAAATAAGCCGTGCAGCCTAATTCAATGGTGTCATTTGAGAAATGCTGCCATTACTGCTGCTGGTATTCCAGGGTTACAGACGATAAGTGATTGGATTATTCAGCAACATTTGGCTGCAGCTGGACTTGACGTGCCAGGAGACCGTAATGCTGGCCAATGCTTACTCTATTTCATTGTCAAGGTCATCAGAATATTGAATTTCTGGTGCTGATGGATAGATTCTTGTATACAATTAACTATTCTTATTTATTTCACAAAAAAAAAATGCTATACATTTCTTTTGTCCATAAATATAGTTTTTCTTGGATTTAATAAAGCTCTCTCTCTCTCTCTCTCTCTCTCTCTCTCTCTCTCCAATGTTCAACAACATCCCCTCAACATAGCACTACAAGATATCAGAAATGTATTTACCTGCTCCGGGTTTGTTGAAGTCTCTTTCTTTTTTTCCTACCCTATTTTATTATTTTTTTCTCTCACATGCTCATGGAACTGATGTTCCACTGCACTCCCCCTCTCCGTTTCTTACTTTATGCACAGCCGATATAGAAATGCAGACCCAGGTACGCATTTTAATTACCTCACAGCTATACACACAGACCCAGGAATTATCAGGCAGCTTGTCTGACTCCTAGTGACCCGAGCAACTGTCTTTCTGCTCCAATATTTAGAACAAGAGGGTAAAGTTCAGATCCTCTCCTATCCAGAAGCCTCCTAGGGAGTCACCAACCAGTAGCAATATCATCAATATGATAACTCAGTGTGTGTGTATATACAGTGCCAAGAAGAATTATTTTAAAGGTTCATGTGTTTTTGTATTAATTTGTCATGAAATGTGATCTGATCTTTCAAGAAATATTCACAAATATAATGTGCCCAAAATAGTAACAGGAAAAATCTTTTATGTCTTTATTGAACACCGCAACCGGGCGCTTCCTTTAGCTGGTAGATTGTTCAAAAGGAATTTTAATCCATTCTTCATTGCAGAACTGCTTCAGCTCTGTTATATTCTTTGGATGTCACATGTGTATGGCTCTTTTAAAGTCATTCCGTAGCATCTGTATTGGGTTGAGGTCTGGGCTCTGCCTTCAAAAGGTCGATTTGTTTTTCTGAAGCCACTCTGTTGTGGACTTCCTCTGGTGTTTTGGGTCATTATCCTCTTGCATCACTCAACTTCCACAGAGTTTGTACAGACAGTCTTACATTATCATGAAGAATTTTTTGATACATTTATGAATTCATCTTCCTCACAATGTCTGCAAGCTGACCAGGCCCCGATGCAGGAAAGCAGAATCAAATAATGATGTTTTCTCCACCATACTTTATGGTTGGGATGATTTTTTCATCTTATATTTTCCCTGCCTCGTGCCATAAGTCTCCTGGGATAGGCTCCAGGCCCCCTGCGACCCTGAATACAGGATAAAGCGGTGTAGACGATAAGTGAGTGAGTAAGTGAGCAGCTTTCTTTGTGGTGTCCTGTTATGGACACCCTACTTGTTCAATGTTTTATGTACTCTAAACTGAACACGGACATTAGGTTGTTCCAATGATGTCTTCAAATCTTTAGCTGCCAATCTGTTGATTCTTTACCTCAGTGATGAGCCTTTTTTTTGTGCTTTTCAGGTCATTTTGACTGGACGCCCACTATTTGATAAAGTAGCCACAGTGCCAAAAGTATCAACTGTAGACTGGTAAATTTCTAAAGTCTTTGAAATCACTTTGTAACCCCTTCAAGCTTTATGGAAATCAACAATTCTTGTTCATAGATCCTCTGAAAGCTCTCTTTGTGAGGCATGGCTTACATTAGCGTGTTTTTCTTGTGTGAAAGTCAAAGCAGCTGTAGTCCACACCTCCAAGCTCATTTTTTAAACAAGTCTTCAGGTATGCTAAAACCTGACTGCAATTAGCCTTTTTGAGCATTATGAGGTTTTTAAGGTTCTCAATAAAGAAATGAAAGATCAGATTTTTTTGTGTTATTATTTTAGGCACATTATATTTGCCAAAACTCTTGACTCTTGACTTAGATGAAGATCAGATCATATTTTATGACAAATAAATGCAGAAAACCATAAAATTGGCACTGTATATTTTCTGACTTTTACTCTCTTTGGCAAATGTCTCAATGGTCATTGTCACAAAGCAGCTTTACTGAATCAAGAGAAATTTATGGAAATGTCAATGAAATGTAAAAAAATGTGTATGAATCAAAATGATCAGATAGTCCCTGATGAGCAAGACGAGGGCGATGGTGGCAAGGAAAAGCTCCCTGAGATGGCAAAAGGAAGAAACCTTGAGAGGAACCAGACTCAACAGGGAACCCATCCTCATTTGGGTGATAACAGTTAGCAGGGATTTATCTACAGTCATACTGTGTGTTAGGAGGCTGGAAGTTCAATATAACAATTGATGTCTTTAAGTTAATATGGAGTCCAGTTTGTTATTGGAGGCTCAGGTAGACTGTAGGAAATTCCAGTCCTGAACTATGGAGCAACTGTAGTCACAAGTCCTCAGAGAACAGCTGTCTGCATCAGCCGAGGACAAGATCATCTTCATGTTAAAGTGGAACCGTGCCCAGTCACCACATGCATCTCAAGTAGACCACACGGGGCATTGGAGTTGCGGTTGGAAGAAAAGGAAGTGCTCTTTGAAGTGCTTACAGTGGAGTAAGAGAATTTTCTTTTTGAAAGTGCTCTACTGTTTGATCTATAGAACATATGAGGTGTTGACCATGTTTTATTCCTGGCATCACTGACTCTAATTCCTCATCCCCAACAGATAGCAGCAGGAATTTTTAACTTTCAACAACCGATTGGTAAAATTTTGAAAGCATTAAAGAACCCAAGTTTTCACAAGAAGAAGAATTTTGTTAATCTTCTCAACTTTCCTCTAGACATCAAGCACCTTGACATCTGACAGGTGCTTATTATGGGTAATCTGCTTCTTAACATTATACTATTATATTCATCTTCCTGTCTAAATTAAATGAGCTAGACAAATGAAAGTCTTAGGTTGTCATTAGCCATTTTTTTACACTTATCTGGGGAGCAAATTATGCTATGTCTACAGCCACATCTGAGAGGCTCTTCCCTGAAAATAATCACATAGAAACTAACAAGACATTTTTAACTTCAATCTCAACAGCATCTAAGGAGGCATATCATAGGCATGAAGATACTAATGGTAGATTTAAAACTAGCTACTGTATGGCAGCCACAATAAATATGCTGTGGCTTATGTAGAATTGAATGGTGCAAAGCAACCCACAGTATTGCACAGTACTTACTGCGGCAATGCAGGATTTGGCAATGTAATGCCTAATCCTGTATTCTCTCCAATATTGTAGTGCTGTGTCTCACAGTGAAATCAAAGAAGCGCTCTATAATTCTGAAGCAGACCATACAAACGCACTAACAATGCGTTCCATCACTGAGCATACAGTATAGCAGATATTTTTCTTCTTGCTAGTCAAATTCAGCCACATGAGGTATTATCATCTGTTAAGGATTCTAGGATTACAGCATTCACAGTCACTTTACTTGGCATTATACTTGAGGCGCATTTACCTATCAAGGAGTCTCTTAGAGAAACTCACCACAGGTAGCTCAACTACCCTATTTAAATATGGTTTCCTCTTTCTACTGTGTATGTGATATAATTTATGTAATTCTTTGTACATCACTTAGAACATGTTCAATAGCAGCATGCACAGTCAGTTCATAAATGTGAAAACAGCATGTGTAATTTGGGATGATCATGTCCAAGGTGTGCAAAATGTCTGTATTTTCTATCATCCAGATAATGCTTTTTCCAAAAGTACTGTTTAGTTGCAACTAGACATCAATGGACTTTCCCATTGACACTGAGACTCAAGTCCCATTGCCACAGACATTTAGCTATGAACTTTGGCATAAACACACTTTCATTGGAAATGTTGGGAGATCCAGAAAACAAGCAGCCTGCCGAAATCATTTAAATGCAGGCGACAGAGACTCTTTTCCAAACAGCCTACACCTGGACTTCATTGTAAAAGGCTCAGTACCAGCTTCTCAGTGAGAGAGTGAGACAGTGTCAGTTCACAACCGATACAGTCCTGGAGGAGGTTTCGCAATTTGTGATAAAAAACCAAGCTAACATAACACCCCAACAGACAAAGAGCCATAATCATGCAAGGTCCAAGCATTGTTGCCATAACTCATCAATTCATGCAAAATGAAAGCATAACACAGTTCCAGTGGGTAAAGAACCTATCTGACAGAGAGCTTATCCAACTAAAAAAGAATATCTTAACTTAAGGACCAAACTTTGCTATAACACCAAAGCAGTTACCAGTGGTAGTTTACAAAGTCAGACATCAGACACAACAAACTGGCTGAAGCAGAGGCAGAACAATTAAGAATGAAGGTATCATCCAACATTTCATATGCTACTGTAAATACCTCCTTCCAATCTTACCATTCAAGAAAGGAAACTACTGACATCCCTGAGAAGGAATCAGAGTATCAGCATCTTGCTGGACAACAAAGTGAGATGCACAGGTGTTCTAAACAGAGTGGACTAAATCACCAAAGTGACCAGTCTACTGAATGACACTGCTACCTTTGAGTAGCCATACAAGGTGGTGCAATCCTTCAAATGGCTATATGACAGGTCAAAATAAATATAATGTCATTAAAAAAGCCCTGCATAACTGCCTGTATCTTAGAGAGGCCATCTATAATTTCCATCTAATGGTTGACTTTTCTCTTGGGCAGCGATTAAAGATTTTTACCTTTTACTCTTCCATGTGGAGATTGTACAGCATACAATCTCTACATGGAAGAAGTAATGAGTGAAGTAATAATCTCTTTCACAGGAATTATACCTAGCAATGGGTTTAGGCACATGGATGATACCTGGGTCAATTTAAAACAGGGGAGGTGGAAGCTTTCACTGAATACATCACACACAATGAAGTGGACAGAAGCTTAGACTTTGAAGTATACTGTACATCAAACCCACATGCACAAATCAATATTTACCCTCTAGAGCGTAAAACTGGGAATAATAAGAAAAGGCTAAAAATGTTCCTGCAAGGGCAACGTAAAAGGAGAAAGACCACAAAGACATCAAGGAATCATTCAGAAACGGTTGCCATCCAAACTGGGCTTTTGTCAAATCCACAAAAAGAACCAGTAAGAGTGCCTCTCAAACAGACATAAAGAAGACAAGAAGAATAAATGGAGCAACATTGTCATTCCATACGTATGTTGCTGTAGCATCCTTGTACATTAAACACAGCAGACAGAAGCTTGTTTACTCTACGGAGAAAGCACCCAATGTATCCAGGTAAATGCGACAAGGGATGCTCAGATTTGTACATTGGAGAGAAAAAAACAACAACTGGATGAGAATATAGAGAGGAACAACTGGATTATGAAGTAGACATGAACTTAAAGGTAGCAGGTGCCAGTGCAAGTCTAGGACAAGACAAGGCAGGAGAAATTATGAAAAGATGCAAAAATGTAAATGAGAATGAAAAATATATAGTTACCAGCATGACGATGAAGACAAATAGTGCATCCTCAGATCTACTCCAGCTGCTCCATAATGTAATGCATCTCCGTGCTGTACTGCTTCACTGTTGTTCAAAACAAACACAGTGGGTGCTTAAGTAGTGGATGCAGTTTAAAGTAATGGTTCTCTACACATGAGGGTAAAAAGTGGTAGATGTGTACTCACTCTTTTATACATGGCCATTAAGGTACATGATCTTTTTTTTGTTGTTGTTCTTTAGCTGTTTGAATATCGGGTTGCCACAGTAGATTTTCTATCTGAATACTTAATTTGGCACTGAGAGATAACTGAAATGTGAAACTCCAAAAGGCCGGTCTTCTGCAGGACAGGTGGGGATACTTCCACTGCACTAAAGGGCTAACATAATCTTCAAATAGACTTGTTTTATTAAGATATTGTTTTATGGACTTATTATTAAATCACAAAATTATGGTTAACATATAACAACTATATAAAGTACAGTAAAAATAATTGTTATGATAAAGATCCAAGTTAAAAATAAATAAATGCCCATGAAATAAGTAATCCAAAGAGAATATCTATTAAAAAAGGATGAACGATTGCATTAATTATCAATTACAACACATTCTTAAATAGATGATTATAAATGTTTTGGTGTAGAATTTTCATTTAAAAAACAATGCATTGAACTTGACAATAGGATTACCTTGCACTATTTTTGCCATGCCATTGTTTCAACAAACACATGCAATTTATTGCATTTAAATGCATAACAATCTGCATTCATTTCTGTCTAGAGTTGCATCCATTTTTGACACATCCCAAAGAGTTCAACAGGATTAAGATCAGAACTGCGTGGTGAATCAACACAATTCATTTGTGTTTTTAAGCCAATTATAGCGATAATTAATTGTAGTAAAACAACTACCTCTTTGCTTGATGCAGGTCAATAATTTTAACATTCTAACACATAGTAACATCTTTTCCACAACCAGGAAAAGATGTTAGGTGTAGAGATGTGGTGGTATGTCTTCAGACATGATACTGTAGTTTATGAACTGCCAAGCTACTCACTGCATCAGTTAGTTAACTATTTTTTATTAAATGATTTTAAGTATTTGCTTGTTTGAATCCAAATGGCAACTTGTATTTTGGCCTAAACAATTGTGATTAACTTACCTCAATAAAGAAAAAATGTTACAGTTATCAGCTCCCATTCATACAACAAATGGTCATGAACTGAACATTGCTTATGTATTAGTGCTATTGTGTCTGTGTGCAGCTGTGGAGTGTATAAATGTTAAGGCTGGAGTGAATGTCTCTGCTTTGAATTGTGCAAACACTGTTCTGAAGATGGCAGGACTTTGTCTAATCTTTCTCTCTTGGCACAGATTGAGCAAAGACTCAGATACTGACCCTTCTTTCTTGCACACAGTATCAGGTGAGAGAGATTTCTTATACCAAAACTAAGCTCTCTAACCCATATCTATCACAATGACCCAAAATAATTGTGGGTAACTGCAATCTCATGAATGCAAAGAAGGTGGGTAACTTTGTTCTGATGCCCTGTGATGCAGTAATTCAAAAATGGGTGGCTGGCTGGTTTCATCTGTCATGGAAAAATCACGTGAGAGGTTCATTCTCCCTGTAGAACTGAATGTGTGACACCTGCATGTAAAATGAAGGTGAGAATGATGTATCATATTGCCTGGTAAACAGCCACATAAGCCTCAATGTTATTTCAAAATTTTCTTTTACAGTATATACATAAACTAGCTTTTAAATTCTTCTAGGAATGGCCTAGTTTTCCTAGTCTAGAAAGTTTACTGTTTTTCCAGAATGCTGTAATTGAGTCCAAGAAAATGGTCATATACAGATACTTAACCTCCTGCACTCAGTATGATAAGTGGTTAGATGGTGTAGGGGTTAGCACTGTTGCCTTGCACCTCCATTGTTTGGGTTTGATTCCCGTCCAGGCTCATTTCCTGTCTCTGAGTTTGTATATTCTCCCCGTTCTTGGTGGTTTACTCCGGGTACTCCAGTTTCCTCCCACAGTCCCAAGACGTGCACATTAGGCTAATTGGCGTTCCCAAATTGCCCATAGTATATGTGTGTGCCCTGCGATGGATTGGCTCTGATCGACAATGAGGACAATGAGCCTGGCCGGGTTTGTTTATGTTTTTGACTGGACTGTGCAAAAGTTTTAGGCAGGTTTCAACAAATGCTATAAAGTAAGAATGCTTTAAAAAATGTTGATAGTTATTTTTTTTCAATGAACAATGAAATCCAAATCAAATCCAATATTTAGTGAAACTGTATAGATTCTTCAAGGTATACTTGCAAACAGTTTTTGTAGGAACTCGGCACGTAGGTTGTTCCAAACAGATCTTTTGTGGATGTAGACTGCCTCAAATCTTTTTGTCTCTTCATGCAATCCCAGACAAATGCGATGATGTTGAAATCAGGGCTCTGTGGGGCCAAACCATCACTTCCAGGACTCCTTGTTCTTCTCTACACTGAAGATAGTTTTTAATAATGTTGTTTATAGTCACTCTGCTGCAAAATAAATTTGGGACAATTGAGATGGCTCCCTGATTGTATTGCATAATCTGCCTTTATTTCTCTGTATTGAGGACACCATTAATACTAAATAAATTTCCAATTCCATTTGCAGAAATGCATCCCTACACTTTTAAGGAACTTTCACCATGCTTCACTGCAGACACGAATTATTGTATAGCAGGTTGTATCGGCAAACAAACTGCCTCCTGTTACAGCTACATATCTTAAATTCTTAAAAATATTATTTTGACTCATTAGTCCAGAGCACCTGCTGTCATTTTTCTGCAGGCCAGTTCCTATGTTTTCATGTATACTTAAGAGCTATGTTTTTTTTTTCCTCTATGAAGAACATTTCTGGCCATACTTCCTCTCCAGACAGGAGATAGGTGTACCTGGGGGCCACTGGTTTCTGCCAGTTCTTTGCTCATGGCACTGCTGGACATCTTACAATGTTGAAAAGAAGTAAGCATGATGCTATCATCTTCAGCCAAGTTTCCTTGGCTGAACAATGCATCTACAGTCCTCTGCATTGCCTGTCTCTTTTTCCTTTTTTAAATAATAATCTTGCCATGATGCTAAATCAATGTACTGTATGACCTGTGACATCCTCTACAACCTCGCCGTAGTTGCAGAGTTTGGCGGATCCTCACCCGATCTTAAGCCTCCTACACAGCTGTTTCTTTTTCAGTTAATGACTGTGTTTCAACCTACATACAATGGAATTGAAAATCAGCACCTGCTTATTATAATTGGTTAATCATACAGTTGACTCTGACTGACTACAACATTATTGTCTTTGTGCAAGTGTGCAAAAGTAAGAATTGATGCTGGTTTGAAACTGAAGGGTAGTCACACTCACTCACTCATCATCTATAACACTCTATCCTGCATACAGGGTCTCGAGGTGCCTGGAGCCTATCCCAGGAGATTTGGGACAGGACACAAACAGCGCAGTGTTCATCCTGAAAGAGGATCTATCTGCCAATCTATCGCAGGGCACAAACACATACACACACTCATAAACCCATTCACACAGCAAGGGCAATTTGGGACCACCAGTTAGCCTAATCTGCATGTCTTTGGACTGTGGGAGGAAACCCGAGAACCTTGAGGAAATCTGCCAAGCACGGGCAGAGCATGCAAACACAGACTCAAGGCGGAAATCGAATCTGGAACCTGGAGGAGCTAGACGACAGTGCTAAACACTAAGCAACCATGCTAGTCAC
The DNA here is from genome assembly GCA_030068275.1 of Clarias platycephalus. Taxonomy (NCBI): domain Eukaryota; kingdom Metazoa; phylum Chordata; class Actinopteri; order Siluriformes; family Clariidae; genus Clarias; species Clarias platycephalus. The sequence goes on along the minus strand of JAQQZT010000039.1, from coordinate 7,869,235 downwards.
TGTGATTTGTCACACAAAATATTGATTTCATTTTTCTTCTATTTGTTCACTTTGTATCTTGTAAATCTGTAGACCTAAAACATTTAAATATATATTTTTGAAAGCATTCCTATTCCTATTCCTACCTAAAGCATTCTTATTTTAAAACATTTCTTTACAGCTGCATAGTACACACACATACACACCAAACTACTAGGCATCTGTTCACAGACAGTCCGTTTGTCTTTCCAAGCTCTCTTACACTATGTTTAAACAGATTAGATTTGGAACACACTATGGAACACACTATGTTCCTATTCTTTTATGTTTCACATGAATAACACCAACAAATATTAAACACAGCTGTATTTCTGAACAAAAAGTCAAAGATGTTTCTTTTGAGAAAATGAGAAATGTGGCAGATAATTATTTTTTTGAGCTGCTATTTTCTAGCTACCTTTCATTGAAAAACTAATGAGGGACCTTTGTGACTGGCCTCCATTAACACGAAGCCATTGCCTCTTATGCCTAAAAGTGCCTCTTAAGACGGATGTTGAAATAGACCATTTGAATCCATTTGAAAACTAATTTTTAATGTACAAAACAGGCCAGGGTATGTTGTTCTAGGTAAATAATAATAGATGGGAGGTTTTTAATAATGGTAGCATTTTAGTAGCTATACATAAGCATTCTATTATCTCCCTTTTTCTCTATCTTAGCACTGATTGATGATATCTCATACAGTTTCTGGGGTTCTGTCAAGATATTAAGGCATTATAATAAACAATAATGTAATCCTTTCATTTGCCTTGTAGCCAGCAATAATGTTAGAGCTATGCTGTTCAGAATCAACACAACATGTATATTTCCAATAGAATTGTTTTCAAAGTACATAGTTGACCACATTTCCCTTTTAGAGCAAAGCTTCAAAGAAACGCTACACGCAATGCCAGAATAATTGTTTAAAAGCATCACAAGATTGTACAAATTTATCATCGTTCTTACAGACAAATCATTCACTAACCTCTCTATCTGCAACTTCTGTGAAATCATAATGGAGGATTCATGTAGATGTTCTGTGCCACGATTTAAACATACATTGGTGCCATTGCCAATACAAATTAGATTATTGACCCCATTAAATGACACAAACCATTTCTAAGTTGAATTATGAACGTTAGAATAAAATGAAGGCATGTTCTATGTTCTGGTCCACCAGATCTCTTTCATAGTAATGTTGTATCTTTCCTATTTTAAGGTAAGTGAAAGCCAGTGTGAATACCCTACCAGCAAACATAAGCCATTCTTATACAATATGTACATATTGGTGGTGTGAAAATTAGATTCTTTTTAAGCTCCCAGTTCACACTTTCAAGAGAACAATGAAATATTACATATGAAAATTAATATAATCAAGCTTATGGTGTTGTGGTACTCTTTACTACTAACCATATTGCAGTAAAAATAATGATAATGTGATTTTGTCTTTTATTGTTTGATTATTTTCTCACTAAAATATCCCACATTAGGTATTCTCTGTTGAATCACATTTTGGCATTGATTTACTACTGGTATTACATTCTCCTGTCATGATCTGACATGCATTTTAAATAACTAACAGGTAATTTCCTGCTTCTGCTTTACAAAGAAAAATAGGCATCAGCTGTTGATCTGATTGAGGCGGCTGACAACCTGACAAACAGTCAAATCAATTCAGTTTTTAATTTGTTTAATGATTTAAACAATGCACAAGTTTAGCAGAAATATATCAATTACAAATATGCCTTAAATTTTAAATTGATCCATAATGAGCAAGCCAGGGTTTATGGTGGCCAGAACAACTCCTTGAGAGGAACCCTTGAGAGGTACAGTATATCTTTTTATAACTGTGTACTTTATTATCAAAAAGTGGACATCATGCACTTGCAGCACAGTGAAATTCCTTCTTTGTATATCCCAGTGTAACTGGGATCAGAGCGAAAGGTCGGCCATGATACAGTGCCCCTGGAGCAGTTAGGGTTAAGTGGCAACCTGGTGGAGCTAGGGATCGAACCGCCGATCTTCCGATCAGTAACTCAGTGCCTTAGCCCTCTGAGCCACCACTGTCCCTTGGGCTTATAAGGGATTATATAAGACCATGTCACTACTGAAGGCATAAACAAGCTATGTTTCGCTATGTAAGCATGCTCTGCAGCTTAATGATCCAAACTGATAGTGGATCAATACTAAAGTATTAGAACTGATGGTTAATCTGCCTAACACCATCTGACACAGTCAGCATCAGAGTGTCTGGTCTTATCTGGCTGATGGACTTTCAGAATGAAACAATCAACAGGTGGGTAAAAAGCCGTAACATTAAAAACATAAACCCACTTAGTTTTTGGGTTCCCTTTGTTCAGCTCTGGCCCCTTAGGGCATGGACCTGCACTGCCTCTGGGGTGATCTGTCAAGTCTGGCCTGGTCCTTTGGGTGCTGTGGGTGGTGGGGTGGGACCTCCATGGACTAGACTTCTTTACATTCCATGGGTGCGCAATTTACTTGGGATCTGAGAAGTTTGGAGATCAGGTCCACTGACTTGGATTAATTGTCTGCTGGGCCTTGTGTGGTGGGCTGTGGAGACCTGGATGTTCTGATGCCTTTCAATCAAGGCCAGCATTAACCTTTTTTTAGCGATTTGTGCTGCATTGTTTTGTTTTTGTGAAATCACTCCTCTCCACCAGCTTTGATGGATGCAATCAGCATTTCAGGGAAGAATGCCTTTACACTGGAATAAAAAATCACAATTTACCAAAAATTGGCAATTTACATGACAAGGTCTCTGTGTTTCAATAAACAGGGCAAAGGTTGATGATAGATCTATTCTTATTTATAGAATCGGGAGGACAGCCTACAAAAGAGGATGAATTTGGGTAACATTGTGTTGTGAAGGAATGGTAGATAGTAGGAAGTTAATTCAGGATAATATAATTCAGTTCAACTCTGCTGCCCCACATTATCTGAAGGTATAAAAAGGACATGGCAGGTGGGACTGGTGCTGTAATAAAATCATAATGAACCCTGGTGCCAGTATAATAGTATTTACTTCTACTTAACCTTGTCCTATTGTCCTTTATAGACTGTATGTACAATAATTTGACTCTGGTTCTGCTAAAGTCATTAATTAAAAGGAAACTGAGATTTAAGATGACACTGAAGATCATGCACCTTACTAAAGTACAGAAAAGTAAGCCTTGGATCTTATACCAATGTTGAATATTGTGTGAATCTACTTATGATCTATTAAAAGTACACATCATAAAACACACAATATTTGATTAACAACATGGGAAATAAAAGGTGCATTTGGAACATCATCGCATTAACCATAATTTAATTTAAGTGCCTTGTTGATTTTATTGTGGGTCTTGCCTCTATAATGAATTGAATGTGCACTACTTTTATGGGCACTTATTCTTCAGTAGAACTTATTTGTTTCTTCTAACAGTAATCCCTGAGGAGTCCATATCATGCATACTTGTTGACAGAATAGAGTAGGCTGAGAGCCATGTTTTAATGTTTGCAAAACAGTAAAATATTATTCTATAACATTATTATAATATTTGGCTAGAGCTTTTAAAAAAGTACATAAAAGTGCAAAAAAAAAAAAAAAAGCAGTTGTTAAATATAAATAAATATACAAAAAGCTTGAGTGGAAGTAGAGAGTAAAGGAAACTTAAATATTAGTCTGTCCCTAATGTTTTTTTCCTGGAGAGAAATGGCTTCTTTGCTGCCAATATTTCTTATAATGTAAGAAGGTGAGAGCTACCATCAGCTGTATCAGCTGTATAGCAAAACCCCACTAATATGGAGCCACACCATCATTAACACTATATTACTGTATGAAAAAGTAAGGCTTATTAATGCCTAAGTAGTGAAAAATCCCAGTAAGCCAATCACATGAAAACTTTTAATTATAACATTAAATTAAACATTGAATTATGATTTATAATAAAATAAATTAAATACTGTATAATGTTAAAGTATAGAGCTCAAACGAAAGCTGCAACACCCGCCAGCATAGTAACAGCCCACAAACATAATAAATTGCAAAATAAATAAAAATCTGCAGTTTTACATATTTTAATCCTACAGACGGGTTGTTACCACAAATCCACAAAAATCTCAAAATTGTAATAACATCCCATATGATTTTTTAAAATTCTTCTGGTTTATTACATTTGTGGGCAGTAATGATGTTAACAGTTGTTACAACTGCTAAGCCTATTTTTTTTTTTATCCAATTTATAATCACTTTATCCTGGGCAAGGTTAGAGTAGTTCTGGAGCCACTTTCATGAGCCCTTGGAGTAAAGTGGGAGAATGCCATTAAATCACAGAGAACCTGTGCAAGGTGGAAGGAGAATGAGACCCCAGAGGGAGAATGATTACTTTAATTGATCTTAACTGCCTAAACTTATATTCATTGTAAGTTATCATAATTGAATCATGAGGGGACATGATAGGACATGATATACACTCTTTGTTTTTAACTCATTTAATAAAATTTTTGCACAATTACATCAAACACACACACAAACACAGTCAGTTAACTATGAAATCTGTTTGTCTGACTTAGTCTTTGTGTCCTAAGAGCATCATGTCAACAAATCAATAATGTATATTGTCCAAAGTAGAACAAATATTCCTGAAATCTAGGCTTTGTGTAATTGAAATTCTGGTCTAATCTTATAAACTGTAATCCAAGTGCATGTTTGTTTTACAATTTTACAAAATAGATTCATGCACAATTTACAATGTGGATCATGATGCTGAGTGGTTGGAGGTAGGTAGTTATGTTATGTGACCTTGTCATATAACTGATATGGTAAAATGTTAACATATATTGTTTTATTGAAATCTTTGCCACTCCTTGACTCCACCTCTAATACTGCTGATAGTCAGACCATAATGAGACACAGGCAAACAAAGTCACTCGTCACATATTATCATAAGGACGCTTCACACGGTAGTAGTACTGGCCGCATGATTATAGGCGTTCAACATAATTCATCAGATAGTAGCTGCATATGTGACATGCCATGAATTTTGTAGGACAAAAAAAACAGGAATGATTTCACATCATGGGCAATGCTTACAGGTAAAATAAATAATATACAGCCTCAATGCCTATTGCTAAATCGAGCTATTGCTATCCAAAGTGTATTGGCCTTGTTAAAGATGTTTGCCTCACATTGCCCAACAGGTTTTAAAGCTTTAAAGTTGATACACTCTGAATCCTGTTATTTTGGTGAAAAAAGTCTCCTTATTGTGCATTAAACTCAGTTACATAGGGCAGACTTTATTTTCTGGGATGGGCAGCTGGCTGTAGAAGCAAGAGTTGCTGTGTTGCTCGTTAGGATTGGGTGTAGTAGTGTTAGCAGCAGGGATTCGGGCAGCTATGGCTGACATCTCGCCTGTGTTGCTCTCACCGGTCATGCCTGCTTCATCTATGTGTTGGTTCACTTCCACTGTGGAGTTGCCGCTGCAGCAGAGCAGCTGAATCAGGCACTTTCTGAACTGAACAGCACAAAGAAGCAGAATTAAGGTCAGGTTTTGTGATCTCAGCTGGCAAAATGAATGCAATGCAGGAAATAAACTTTAAATCGGTTTCAAGTGACCTTGATTTTTAAAACTGCTCAAAAGAATTGGACACTCAAGTCACAAACCAGTTAGAAAAAGTCATCAGAAATATAAAGAAGCAGTGACAGATTATGGTTATATTGGCTTAGAGGATCAGAATCTAAGATCTATCTACTGTATATGCCTGGTGGGTTTCCTCCACCAAATGTGTGTGTGTGTGTGTGTGTGTGTGTGTATGTGTGTGTGTGCCCCGTAATGTATAGGCACCTCATCCAGTTGAGGGTGTAACCTTCTAATTTACATTTAAATTTACATTCTAATTTACATTTAAACAGGTTATAGCTATTGCTGGATAAAAAATCACTCACTTATTCTCTATACTGCTCATCCGGTACAGAGGAACAGGTCATGGCAGTTAGCATAACCTTCAAGTGATGGGACCAAGCACAAGGAGAACATACAAACTTAATGCACATAGACCCGGGGCGGGATTTGAAACTTCATGAAACTGTTTCAGCAACAGCGTCCTGCTCCACCCCAGCACACACGGCCTGACAGGCACTTAACTGATGAAAGTTTGAGAAAATGCCAGAAGTGTTTAACAGTTAAGGAGTTGTGGTGCCTTAATACTCGGTGAGTTAAGGGCTATAAATGCCATGTTGCCTTCAGAGTCGCTAATGCTTATGTTATATCTGTTAACTTATTTGTATGAAGACCACATTGAGTATATACGTACCTGGTTAATTTAAACTATCAATCCTAACATATAGTTATATCTCCTGAGAATGATGAAGTAAAACCCTTGGAAATATTAAACCCTTTTGAAGCCATACGTTAGAATTAGAATTCCAGAAACAACATTTTACACTCTGGTGGTATAAAGTCTTATTATAATCTTTTATTTTTATTATAACTAGATACTCTGTGAAATGTTTTTTAATCGTTTTCTTTACAAAACTTCTCTTGGTCATTTGGAGCTACTGGAGGATCGTGAACAAGCTGTTAAAGTTCCCGTGGTGTTGAAGTCCTTGAGGATCTGGGGGACTATGCAGCAGTTTTAGGAGTTGTATTTGGTCAGGTATGTGCTCTGTACATTGAATTCCAAAACACCTTTGGAGCCATCCAAGCAATTATTATTGGTCTTGGATAGGGTTGTTCCGATTCTGATACCAGTATCGGAAATGCTGCCGATACCACAAAAAAAGCTGGCATCGGAATCGGCGAGTATTTGAGTCCACGTAC
>JAQQZT010000039.1:7833454-7855692 GCA_030068275.1 Clarias platycephalus | reverse complement strand
GTCGTATTAAGCATTTCACTGCATTTCGTACTGTGTATGACTGTGTATGTGACAAATAAAATTTGAATTTGAATTTTATAATGAAAGGTGCTTAAAAGCTCAATAAAAGGCCAATGTAAGTGCTACCCCTGGTGTATCTCTGTTCTCGCAATTATTTCCTGAATGCATGATAACAATAAAGTAAGCCATATGGAAATATTAATTTAAATCAAGCACAATAAATTGCGTAAGTCTAATTTGTCTATAGAATGGATAATAATGCATATTACAGTACAAGTTTGACATTTTCTAGGGTGTACAACAGCAAGGTTCAACAACAACCTGTATGGCCAAACTGAGTAACACAATGATGTTTCTTGACTCTATTTACGATGCAAGTTGCTCTAATGTTCCATTATCTGGAATAAACAGTAGAAAAAGCATACTCTACTACCAATTAACTGAGAAGCCATCTCCCCAATGGCTAAATTAAATTTTAGCTTGATGCCATGTTGAAAAGTGTTAGTCAATAACAGCTCATTCCCTGCAGATAACACAAGGAGAAAAATACATTATGTTGTATATACAGTGGTGAGTACTGTAAGTGAAGACTGTGGTGAGACCAGCTATACTCTACGGCCTATTAATTAATCACACAAAAAAAAATCTTTAAAAAAAAAATCTAAAAAAAAAAAAGTTTTGTGTGTGTGTGTCGTGCTGTTTTGTCTTGTCATTTGTTTTGTTCTGGAAACTCTGTCACTAAAACTAATTCCTTGTACGTGCAAGCATACTTGGCAATAAAACTCTGATTCTGATTCTGAAATTATGTGAAATAATGTTTAGGAGTGTGTTGAAAAGAACCAGATTACACCAATGGTAAGGGGCAACTTTCTCAGCCATTAGAATCGGAGAAAGGGCATTAGAAGGGCATAAAAGAACGTTATATATTTTTATGACATCACAATGATGTCATAGTGTTTCCAAACTTTATATACTGTACATGGGAAGATAAAGTTTGGAAACACTATGACATTATTGTGTCGTTAGAATATGTTCTTCATTAATCTTGTAACATTCTAATTAGCAGGCAAACCATCTTATGCTTTCAAAGATATAAATAATCGGATAAAATGGGAGGGTTGCATCAGGAAGGGCATCCGGCGTAAAACCTGTGCCAAGTTGTTGTGCGGACTGGATATTCCGCTGTGGCGACCCCTTGCCGGGAGCAGCCGAAAGACCAACAACAACTGTATAAATAACTGATATATACAGTGGAACCTCGGATTACGAGCATAATTCGTTCCGGAAGCGGGCTCGTATTCCAAAACACTCGTAAACCAAATTAAATTTTCCCATAAGAAATAATGGAAACTTAAATTATTCGTTCTACAGCCTAAAAAATAAATACATAAAAATAATTAATACAAAATATTAATTTTGCACTTAAGCTTTCAAAAAAGTAAAAAAATAAATCCCGACAGATAAGTGTTTCCGTTTGTGTGCGCAGGCGTGTGTGTGTGTGTGTGTGTGTGTGAGGCTAGAGTAAATGGAGACTCTTCCTTTCAGATCCTCCTGTCTCCCCCTTCACATCTTACACAGTAAAACTTTCTCCTTTCGTCTTAATTAAACACACACACACATTAACGGAAAGACTGTTGTTCTCTCCTAAATTATTAAGTCTTCTCCACTTTATTTTAATGTTGCTCGCGACAGCGTGACAGCCTGTTAATTCATGCTCGTGTAATGATGAGATGGACAAACTGGTCGATGTCCGTTCTTTTATTTTCTGCATTATCGAGCTATAGTGCAAACTTTCGGGTGGATCCTGCACTTAAATCCAACAAAAAAAAACTACTGAAGACCAAAACTCAGGCTCTATATCCTAGCTTACATCTCGCATTCGCGTTCACACACACCGGACTGCATTACCCACAATGCATCTCCCGAACTGGACTACACTTCCGTAAACAGCTGTCATAAATCAAAGTCTCTCTCCCAAATGAATCAGCTCCTTACCTTTGCTCCTATCTTCGAAGAGTTTCTGTATGTTTGTTTGGGAACCTGAGAGGAGGGGGGCTGTAAAGCCGAGAGAGAGAGTGTCTTTACAGCCCCCCTACTATCAGGTTCCCAAACAAACACACACACTCTCTGCCTTACACAGACACAAACACACACATACACTCAAAAACTCTGCAAGCACTAAGACCCAGCAGGGGAGACGATAGGTCTCGGCTTTACAACCCCCCTTACTTTTTTCAAAAGTAAGGAGCTGGTTAATTAGTTTTTAATTAATTAATTAGTGGTTAATTAGTTGTTGTTGTTTTACTTTACAGCAGTGATTCCGTTAGTATGCACTCACGCGAGTGTGACTGGCGATGTTCGTTGTTGTAAAGTGCTTTAGAAATAAAATGGTAAATGGTATGGTATTGCTAATTTTTAAACGGTTTTAAAAACGGACTCTCCGTTAATGTGTGTGTGTGTGTGTGTGTGCACCCAGCAGGGGAGACGATTACCTACAATTCCGCACCGCAAGAGAGAGAAAAACCGTTGGCTCAGTTGTGTTGACGAGACGCTCGGTGTCAAAACAAGAAGCGCATGCGTGATACATGATACTCGTAAACCAAGACAACGCTCGTTTTTCAAGTCAAAATGCAGAAAGACAATGACCACAAGCATTCTTCCTGGTTGCGTCAAAATTGTCTGGAGTAACTGCTGGAATACTCTTGGTAATAGCTTGGCCAGCTCAGTCACCAAATCTGTACCCCACTGAGGTGGTTGGGGAGAAGCTGGAGCGTAGAGAAGGGAACACTGCCAAAGCAGCATACCAGACATTTGGAAAGTGCTGCAGAAGGCCTGGGAGGAAATTGCACTGGAATAACTGCAAACTGATTAGATGAATGCTACAGATTTGTTGGGCAGAATTCTATTATTCTATTCTATTACTGTAGGTCATAGTCTTTAGAAACAGATATTGCCTTGTGACTCTAATAGGATTTACCTTGTCACACTAAAGAACAGTCCCAATATGTAGTGTTAGGACATTAAAAATTGGAGCACTATTCTTTGATCTAGGTTGTTTTTCTTAGTTTTTTAGGCTAAGAGGTGTTTCTACACTAACACCTGTTATGAGGCAGTATAACATCAAAGTCGTAAAGTCTTCTATATGGAGTAATACACATCTGTATTATAGGAGAAAGTTAATATTTATAACTTAGAGTGAGCTCATCATTTTAATAATAAACACACTATCCCATTTATCAGCAAGGATCCTTAACTAGGGCAATCATGAAGCCTTTCATCTGCAAGGTCATTTGGAAGCACTAATAACGTTGTTTTTATGTCTATCTATCTATCTATCTATCTATCTATCTATCTATCGATCTATCGATCTATCTATCTATCTATCTATATGATATTTAAAACAGAAATATTCCCATTAAGCATTAGTATGCATCAACCTATATATATATATATATATATATATTTTTTTTTTTTTTTATATATCATAATTTAATGTATGACTATGAAAATATTGTTGTAATATTTTCATTGTTGTAGATACAAGCAAGAGTAACTGCATATATGCCAACCAACCATGACATTAAAAGCAAAGACAGGTGAAGTGAACAACATTAATTATGTCAAGGGGGTGTGATATATTAAGCAGCAAGTGAACAGTCAGCTCTCTTTGAACAAGACCTACAGTGTGACAATGTGCCACCTTGCAACTTATAGGACTTAAATGATCTGCTCTTTCGTGTCAGATACCACACCTTCAGAGGTACTGTATTGTGGAGTCCATGCCTTGAGCTGTTTCGGTGGCACAATAGAAGAAGCTTCTAGCTGTGTTAATAACTTGAGGCGGACAGCGTGAATACTCTGAAAACTGAAAACTTCTTAATATAGCTATATGTTTCTGAATAGTTTTCCAGGATAAATTCTCACATAGATTGAACCTCAAGTAATTTTTATCTGATTCTAACAGATGCTTTACAGATAACAGATACAGGACTTTACAAAAAGGGTTTAGGCAAATTTATTTTAAATACACATTTATTATATTGTAAATGAGTGTACTGTAATTTTCCAGCATTACTGTGCCTGTTAAAGGTCTGAAGCACTTCTCCACTATGTTTGTAATCACCTAGCAGCAGTTTTTCTTATCAAACTGAAAGAATTGACACTGTTTATAATGCAAAGGTACTCATAGTCGATATGTTATGTTGTTTATGTTGGTACGATATTTAATCTTTTACTATCTACTGCTTGGCACGGTGGTGTAGTGGTGTAGTAGGCAGCCTACCACCTCCAGGGTCCGGGTTCGATTCCTGGCCAGGCTCGATTCCCGTCTCTGTGTGCATGGAGTTTGCATTGTTCTCGCCGTGCTTGGTGGGTTTCCTCCGGGTACTCCAGTTTCCTCCCACAATCCAAAGATATGCAGGTTAGGCTAATTGGTGTTCCCAAATTGCCCGTAGTGTGTATATGGGTGTGTGTATGTGTGTGTGCCCTGCGATGGATTGGCCCCCTGTCCAGGGTGTATCCCGCCTCGTGCCCTAAGTCTCCTGGGATAGGCTCCAGGCTCCAAGCGACCCTGAATACAGGATATTAGTATAGAAAGATGAGTGAGTGAGTGTCTACTGCTCCTTAGAATCATCTTTATATGAAGAAACATTTTGTTTCATTGTTTTTTCAGCTATCTTTGCTTGCACAATGTCTTTACCTGCACATTCAGTAAGACTCCACATGTATGTAGATGTAAACTCTTTAAAGGGATTGGATCTAACTTTCCTTTTCCAATTTTAAAATATAAAAAAATATATCAAAAAAGGATTCGCCCCTGAAGCATTTAAATACATTGATTATGAATAATTTTTACAATAAGAACCACTGTACTCACACTGACTAATTGTCTATACCGCTTTATCCTGTATACGGGTTTGCGGGGAGCCTGGAGCCTATCCCAGGAGATTACAGGCAATTTGGAAACGCCAATTAGCCTAATCTTCATGTCTTTGGACTGTGGGAGGAAACCGGAGTATCTGGAGGAAACCCACCAAGCACGTGGAGAACATGCAAACTCCATGCACACAGAGGCGCAAGGCGACAGTGCTAACCACTGAGCCACCATGCCACCAACAACCACTTTAGAATAAGCTAATTATAAAATAACCAGTGATTCTTTTCCTCCTTGATTCCATTGCTCTTCCATTGCTCTCTGGACTCTTCCCTAGCATCTTGTGTGCATATAAAAAAAAACTAGACAAGGCTTATTCGCCACTGTGACACAAATGTAAAACACAAATATAATTAAAAAGTAAATCATGACAACATTAAACCAGCTAGTGTTTCTTAAAAAATAAAAAAGGAATTTTGGAGGAATATAAAAACTGTAGCAGAGGAAATAGGTGTTATTTGGCTGGCTCAATCAATGTATTTTCTTGACCTCTTGTACATTTGTGTTTTATTCATGACCCAAGTTTTATTTAGGAAGGAACATACAGATAGCAAAAGTGGTTTGAGGAGGGAGAAAAAAATATTCTCTCTGCTTGGATTCCTTCAGAATTCAATCATACACCAACATACTGTGATGGTGGGTTACCTGCTGTCAGACAGCTGGAAGCCAGATTAAGTACACCCATGATGCCTACTCCCCCATACTCTGATCGAGATGTTGGTGCTGTGGTGCTGTAGTATAATTGCTTTTTGTACCTGTTCAGATGCTACTAGTTCAATTTTTTTTGTTGAAGAATTGAATTTTTTGCAATTGAAGCAATTTGCATTAGCATATGAAGAATTTTTTGCATATGAACGGATTAACCGAACCAAACACCAGGTAAGTTGCACATACAGTACTTTTTATGTTTTTTTGTTTGTTATTTGCATTTTGTGCAAGACTTAGTGAAGTCATAGCATTATGAGTCCCAAGAATGTTAGCAAGCACGGTAGCAAGAAGAAAAGGGAGCCAATTTGAGTGGAAATTAAGAAGGAAATGATCACAAAAAAGGCAGCTGGTGCCAAGAGGAATCGTAAATTAAGGTCATATTTAACTTCATTTATCCTTAACATGTTTTTTTCTAAATGTTTTGATTGTTTTTTTATGCAAAAATATGATTATATGATTATGTTGGAAATTGGTAATATTAGTATTATTTTGGGTGGCTGGAACACATGATGTGCATTTACATTATGTCTTAGGGGTAAATTTGTATCGTAAGAATGAATTAAACTCGTATCCCAAGGTCCCACTGTAATTCTATGCAAAACATTGAACATATTTATGAAGGTTACAGTGCTCAGTTTCTTCCGTACCTGTTTGTTCATAAAGACGTAGATGATAGGGTTGTAGACAGCTGCAGTTTTTGCAAAGAAAGCAGGAACAGCAGCCAGTATAGGGTCTAAGTAGATGGTTGGATGAATAGTGACAATAACGGAGAACATGGCGTATGGTGTCCAGGCCACCATGAAGGCTATAATCATCACCACCACCATACGAGACACCTGCCGGTCAGGCTTCCGGGCATTCACCAACCTGCCATGAGAGTTGGACACCTGCACAGAGACATTGTTATGTGGGATTCTATGCAAACAAATTGATCATTTAGTGGTGAACCAGATTCTCAAGCTCAGCAGTTTGGACACGAAGGTAACATATCACCTTTACGCATGACTGTCCTAAATTGAATAATAATCACTGAAATATTTTACATGAGTAGCAGCATGTGGTTTACCCCCAACTTGTGATCCGACACTACAGACCCCACCAGCAGAAGCGTCAGACTAACCTTTTTTAGCTTATTTAGAAGCTTGCTGTAGCACACAATGATGACAGCCAGAGGCAGGATGAAACAGGTAAGAAAGAAAGTGATAATGAATGTGTGGTCATGAGGGTCACCAGAGTACCTGTTGAGAGACCAGATCAATTCTCCATTAAAGTACAGGCAGTGAATTGGGACATTATTGTTATTATTACTGTTATGAGACAACCATAGTGAGAACCATAAGACCATTCATGAGAACCATAGTGTCTCCCAAAAGTACATACACTAGAACACTTTTTAGGAACTGTATCTTTATTTACTCAATGTCCCGTTTGTGATATTGCGCATTATGCACATTGAATGCATTCCAAATGTGATAATATAGTATGTTTTTTTTTTTTTTTGTCAAGGCTCTTAGAGGCAAAAAAAATAAAATAAATAAAAAATATATATACAGTGCATTTTAAAGCATTTAAATATCATGGAAAAGTTGATAGTTTAATTCAAAAAGTGAAACTCAGAATTTATTGTATGTTAAGAATAAAAGCTTAGGAGTTCTGAGAATTTTGTGTGACACAGATACACTAAATGGACAAAAGTATTTGGCCAAACCTGTCAGTTATTGAAATCATGCGTTTCAACGTTTCAGCATACCAAGACATCTTGGACAATCTTATGGAAAGTAAGGACTATAAATACATGGTTTGATGAGTTCGGTGTAGAAGAACTCATCAAAGAACTGTGAAAGAACTGACCTCAACCGAGCACGTTTGGGATATACTGGAACGGAGATTGCAAGCCATGCCTTCTCATTCAACATCAGTGCCTGACCTCATAAATGCTCTACAGCAGTGTTCTTCATATAATATAGACAACATACCACAACGACAAATAAAATTTTAATTTGAATGAGCTCTAAGCCTGTTTCCCTGTGACGAGACGTTCCCATATAGGAGAGAAGGTGGACAGTGACACCTGAAGTATATTCCTCATGTCCAGTCTGCTCCGTAATTTAATTTTTGTTGCTGTCATTGCAGACAATCCCATCGCACAAAGATATGAAAATGAAAGCTTTTTATTGCTTTTCTGGATATTTGAGAATATTCTGCAGAACATCAGAAGAGTTGAAGTTGTTTCAAACTAATTTTTAATGGCACATTTATTATACAGAGCAGGCTTTGGAGCATAAAAGATTATTTAAACCTGGATAGCATCTTTATTTGCTCCTGAAACGTTTAATTGTAAGGTGATTGTATGTTGTAAGCAGGCGAGTTATAAAACACGCTGCACTTTATTTTGCTCAATGTTGTCAGTCATTCCACATACCTGCATGTTCCTGATTCTGAAAAGATCACCTGTCATTCATTCATGCCAAACTTGGTAAATGTCATTCTACCATCAGTCAGACTGTGTTTCAGCCTAACGGACGTGTTTTAACCTTAAGGAGTGTGATTTGTAAGCATGTGATATAGTTAAAAAGTATCAAGCTGAAGTGCCTTACATTTAGAGATACACATCTCATAAAACTTGTTTTTTAACTCAATAGAAAATAGGACATTTCTCTTTCTCTTTTTTGATGATGAATCAACTAACTATCAACCAAAACCTGGTACTGGTACTAAAAAGTGTGAAAAAGTTATTTTTCAAATAGGATCATATAACACCAATCTTCATAATACTTAATGATGCCCGTCTCTCAATCCATGCTTCATTTTTTGTACATATGATAAAATCATATCAGATAAAAAGAAACATATTTGCTAAATACAATTTCATTACATTTTATACAGTGTCCGTAACTTTTTTGAATTGAAATCTTTTAATGATCTCAATCATTCAGATGGCCAAATTAGATTTTACATGAAAAGTGTATTATTCTGAAATTATCTTATATCTAAAAGATATTGCAACATGAATTTGACACAGTTACAGACAATACAGATTTTTTCCTTTCTAAGCTCCCACCAAAACCAATTTTAAGCAACCATTACAGGTCATATGCTTCTAGAAGCTTACACCAATTTAATATCAATACTCATAAAGAAATATGAATAATTTGCCTTTTAAATTATTATTGTTTAAGACAGTGAGACAGTATAGCTCTAAAAAATGGCTCATCTCTCCAAAACGGCTGAAGTTTTTTTAGGGAAGCAAGATTGGTCACTTTCATGTTGCATAAATGTCAGAAGTAGCTTCTTTGGCGCACTAATTTTCGGTATTATATGTGTAACATTAGAAACACAATACTGTGTTTTTACCGTATACATTTTAAAACGTGATATGCCAGACACACAATCTGTTGTTTGAGGCACCTGAGCTAATGATTTGTCCTGCATTTATTTAAAACAGTCAGAAATCACACATTTTGAAAAATGTACAAAGTACATCATACTTGCATCTCAGCCAGAAGTCAAAGCACCATTACTCAAGCCTTTTTCACTAAATGGTCTGCAATTCTTTTTTTTTTCACCAAAGAGGTTTTGAATATCAATAGGAGTGCAGCAAATTTACCTTAATGCATTTAGTACATAGTGCACATTTAGTGATTTATTTTCTACATTCTACAAAAATACTGAGGATTTCATGACTATGAAATAACACATGTGAAATTAGGTAATGATGGAATAGCAACAAGATCAGCGGTTAGTTGTTACGTAACACACAGAGGTCAGGCTTTCTGGAATAGTTCTTGCAAGAACAGTTTTGTCAAGTGCATTTGCAAACCCATAAAGCACCATAATGAAACTGGCTCTCATGAAGCCCTTCCCAGGAAAGCAAGACCAAAACTTATCTCTACTGCAGATGAGAAGTTTATTTAAAGTTACCAGCCTCAAAAATCACCAATTAACAGCAGCTCGGATTAGAGCCATTATGAAGGCTTTACAGAGCATGAGTAGCAACATTACTCGTTCAAGGGAGATTATTGCATATTTCGGACGCCTTCAGCATTGCTTTACAACGTAAAAAGAAATAAAAATCAGAAACGACCATGGAGTTAGAAAGTGGTCCCAAACTTTCAAGCTGTAGTGTACTTAAGTATACAAAGCAAATATGTTCACTTAAGTTCTTTCAAATAGTTTACTAATACAGGATATACACAGTATTACTTATTCCTTGACTTATTTTGTGATCAGCAATGCTGCATTGTAGAACAGTGTAAAATGTTGTACTCTGTTTGTGATCCGTGTTCATTTGTTCATTTTTTTTAATGAATTTGACACAAAGAAAATCCATCCTTGGTAGAGCTCAGCAAAGATTATAAGCATGGCTTGTCTCAGTTTGTGTTCTGATTCTTGTTTGGTGTAGCGAATGTTATCAAAAATGTTGGTACGCACTCACCAGTTGGGTTCACATGTGGTGCCAATCTTGCTGACTGTGTAACTGCTCCAGCCCAGTACAGGTAAAATGGTCCAGATAAAAGAGAAGATCCAGACAAACAGTAGTCCCAGTGCTGCATGTTTAACCCGCAGACGAACGTTTCCCAGAGGACGACAAATCACAAAGTATCTCTCGAATGCAAGAGTAGACAGGGACCACATACCCACTATACCTGGTATGAATGAAAAAGTACAGTAAATGTGTTGATACATACCTATACATCCTCCTAAAAGCCTTGAAATATAAAGTAATTCCTTAAAAAAAAAAAAGTATAGTATACTGTATATAGTGTTCTTTAATGCTAAAATTTAATCCAAGAGCATGATAAAATTGTTAATTCCTTAAGTGCTATGTTGCAGTGGATTCAGAGGCTATCCTGAGAAAATTGGAAATGAAGCCTGAATGGTATAGTGTGAAAATGAAAGAATAATGGAACCATAATGTTCAACTTCAGTAACTTTTGGAAATTAAGCTGAATTATTCTCTTCAAGCTCTTATACACCACTGGCAGGCTCCCATAATACTCTGTCAATCTTGTTAATCAATGACATAGTCAATGATGCTAGACGCATCCCAATTAACCTTGTGAAACATATTCTACCTGGCAAAGAAAAAAAGACACAACATTACAGCCAAATATAAAGGCCATGTGGAACCCACATATCACCACAGTCTTGATCATAGGCTACATTTAAATGAACATATATCCTTTTCACCGAGCACATCAACCTTGGAATGGTGGGTTGTGCTGTTTCAAGGTCACATACTTCAGTTCTGCCGTCAGTCCCCTTATGTAGCTTAGGGCCTCATTTATTTCAGGTAGCAATAAATTAGCTGATCTGTTCAAATAAGCATGTTCCCTCTTACAATTCCAAAAGTAATCCTTGAAAAACAAATTTCAGAGTTAAGAAGATTGATGGGACTTTCTGTTCAATTCTGAGCTAATTAGGCTGAACTAATTTTTAAAACCCATACAGAACATTGAAACTATCAATTATTATTCAAGCAGTGCATCCACATAATTGGGTTAATTCTAATTAATTCACTTGGTGCAATTTTGTATAAAATTATAAACTTGCGAAATATGTGAATAGTATTGAATCAAGTTAATATTAAAGAAGACATCTTAAATCAGTGCACAGAGGTCCAGAGGAACCTTGTCTTGATTTGATTATTTAAGAAATCTCAATTATCACATTCCCTCATTGAACATTTGAGATTTAATGTGATTATTTTCCACACTGACGTTACTGGCACAATCACATTCAATCTCAAATCCATGCTTATTTTATTTAACTTCTATGTTGGTATAATCCTATTAAGGTTTAAAGTACAATTTTACAAAATCCATAAGCCTATACCCAAACACGCAACACAGTCACATGCTTTATCAGTAGGCACTCTTATAAAACAGCCTCCATGTAGAAGCAGTCTGGGTATTACTTTGCTTTTCCCTGTGAACCGCTCTAAAATACGCTTAACTGCTGTAAGCTTCACTCAAGCTGTAACTACATAATACAGTCACAGGAAATCAGCATTCTTTTATGCACCACAATGGCACTTGAATGTGAAAGAATGCAGCTGTAATGCTGAGGGGATGCACCACTGTCCCAAATCTTTATTTTTTAAATTATTATTATTATTATTATTATTATAATACAATGTAATAATATTTGAATACAGTTTAATATTTTAAAATACCAAAGAATGCATGCTAATAAGCTACTATTATTACTATTATTATTTTTATTTCTTTCACATGGAAGAACAGTTATTTCACAGAACTGAATCATGGATTTAAATAATCAATAGTCTCAAAACATAGTCCTTAAACAAGAAATTATTGGAATAGTAATCGATGCCATAGGTGGCGAGGCTTATTGTTTCGCAGTCACCTCGCACCTCTAGGGTCGGGGTTCGATTTGTGCCTTGAGTCTGTGTGCACAGAGTTTGCATGTTCTCCCTGTGCCCAGTGTGTTTCCTCCGGGTATTTCGGTTTCCTCCCACACTCCAAAGACATGCAGTATTCCCAAATTACATGTAGTGCCGTAAGTCTCCCCCCAAACACACACACACACACACACACACATCCACACAACCCTGCATAAAGGAGTATAGGGAATGTAAGAATGTGAGTAAGTAACTGATTAAAAAGTTTTTCTAGTCATTCAAACAAGTTTTGATATTCTATATCTGTTCTATAATCTATCTATAAAATGGATACGATGAAGGATAAGCAGACTGTTACAGTATAAACTTGTGTATTTCCAAAAGTGCTCATGAAAGAAGTGTCTGGTGCACAGCTGTCAAGAATGTGTGAACTTTACTTACCGAAAAAAGTGACAGCAAATCCCTCCAGCACGCAAGCCCAGGACCCCAAGAAGAAATACCCGCGGTGATTTGTGACAACGCTTAAAGTGCCGCCGATGAGTGACATGAAAAAGTCTGCAACTGCCAAATTAACTATGACAAAGTTTAACGGCTGTCTGAGTTGTTTAAACTTGTACGTAACCAGCATGACCAGAAAGTTCTCGCACAGAGACATCGCCGTGATCACAGCCATCCATCCGGCCAACACTTTAAAGGTCCACGGCGCAATGGATTTCACGGGTCCGAAAAACGGATCATCCGGTTGGAGCACCTCAGCCACTTCTGTGTAATTACCAGCAAACGAGCCCATGTTCTCAGTCGGTACACCGGTATCACGAGTATCTTTCTTATACAGTGCGACTCGTAATGCGTCGAATCATTTGCGCATTTCTTCCTCTGCATCCATTTGATCCACCTGCACGCAAGAAGTTAATCAGAAAGACAGATCGATCGCTGGTTGTCCCCCCGGTGCTTTTGTTCTGTTAGTGCAGGAACTCCACAGCGGCTCTTCTGTCTGTGTAAGCCATGCGCGCGCTCTACAGTGCGCCCGCAGTGCAGTTGCGGTGCAGGAAAGCGAAGGTCCCGTGAACTTGTTGAGTTTGTCCGAGGGTCATGTCTTGGGTCATGTCTCCAGTCGGTGTGATTACCGTTCCGCGTCTCCGGTGGCTTTATATGAGCTATTAACGTCCTGCCTGGCAACAGCGTGTGCATCACTCCTGCGCTCAATGAACAGCGACGTTTCATCCTCGTCCAGCTCGTGCTCTCGACCCTCCATAAAACGAGAACGCGCACAGAGCGCGTGCGGAACCGGAGCTGCGCAAAGCAAGCGCACTGTCTTTTCCTGGCTTCAGTTCCTAGAGATAAAATACTTTATTTTGATTCTTTTGTCGAAATATGAATCGATGCTCATTTTATATAAATGAGCTAGTTAAACCTTGGCATGGTTGAGTTTTTGGCTGTATAGGGTGTACCCCGGCTCGTGGGATAGGCGTCAGGCTTTCTGTAAAATAAGTAGTATAAAAATTAATGTATGTATGAATGAATTAATTAATTAATTACTCTGCCTGACTCAATGTTGTACTATCTTCTCTGTCATTACAACATTCCAATCACCAAGATACCAATTTGTGTCATCCAGCATGAGTTCATCTATACTACCTGGACTCCATATTAACATCAATTAACATCAACTGTTATAGCTGAACTGCCTGCCACCTAAAACACAGTATAAATGCAGATCAATTCCTGCTTTCTGTTGCACCCAAATGAGCATGGGTTCCCTGTTGAGTCTGGTTCCTCTCAAGGTTTCTTCCTATTACCATCTCAGGGAGTTTTTCCTTGCCACTGTCTGACCATTTTGATTCATACACATTCACATTCCATACAGACTTAAATAATCCTTTTGATTGTGTAAAGCTGCTTTGCGATATATAAAAGCACTATACAAATAAAATTGAATTGAATTGAATTTTAACCTGCTGCATCTGACAGGGACTGAAACTCCACTTATTAACCCAGTTTTAACTCACTGCTGTAAATAATTCAGAATTTTTGTTTTTATGAGTCGCAATCTATAATTTTTTTTTCTTTGATTTCCATTACAAATGGAAATGTAGAATCAGGTATAGGTCAGGGAAGGATGAATATTAACAAAATAAATGTTAATGAGTATTTCCTTATTTCACTATCATAACTGTTATGGTGTGATCTATCTATCTATCTATCTATCTATCTATCTATCTATCTATCTATCTATCTATCTATCTATCTATCTATCTATCATCTTAAAAGTTTAGCTCATTTTCCTCTTTGAAGGAACTTTGATGTACAGTGTCAAACAACAAAACTGAACACAAACAGAAAAAATAGGGAAAACACTTGATTACTTAAAAGTGCACACAGTTCTACAATGTGCCATATGATGTGTATTTCTGCAAGAAAGATAATCTTACCCAGAAGATTGTGTAGAATACATTCTTTCCCAGAAGATTGTTGTTCAACGAGCAAAAGGTTCTTTTACAAAGTATTAGGTAGGCATGAAAAAGACAAGTTTTTATTTCTTTTCCAGTAGGTAACAAACATACTGCAATTTACAAACCATAAAAATCAAAATCTCAATCCTACAGAACATAAGAAGATGAGATCCAACCAGGGCAACTAGGCAGAGAGAGAGAGAGAGAGAGAGAGAGAGAGAGAGAGAGAGAGAGAGAGAGAGAGAAGTTTAGTTAAGTAATTATATAGTATAATGTATAATTATACAGGATAAACCTGATGCTGATTGTGCACTCTGTTTCCCTTAAAACAAACCACAAACTCTTTACACAGCTCCTGATTTGTAAATATTGCCAAAGGTCCCTCTTGTCTCTAAAGCAAAAATTTTAGATCCAATTAAGGATATATTTCTCCATCCATATTTCTAAAATGTGAAAATGTCTATAATTATATTTATAGCATTTGACAGGCATCCATATCCAGACCAGCTTCCATTTTTATCTCATTATACATCTAAGCAGTTGAAGGTTAAAGGCCTTTCTCAAGCTCCCAACAGTGAAAACCTGGTGGTGCTGGAGTTTAAACCTGGTTCAACACCTTAACCACTGCCCCATGTTAAAAGTCCTATAAAAATAACATTTTAATAAACAAAATACATTATAACACTAGACTATGATACTTTGGTGCAAAATTGTTATATATTGTTTTTTTTCCAGATGCAGTAGCACACTTGACTGAAAATATGTGGTCTTAGACTTATTTTTCTTGAATAAAGGAACAGTAACATAAAAAAAAAAGAAAAAGATAATAAGGGCCTTTTGATGGAACTCAAGTGTCCCCAGTCTGTGACAATCCAGCACACGGCCTTAGTTTCATCCAAGGATAATTTATCAACTGAAACCTGAAGGCTTTCCCTGAAAACAATGCAGCCCATTGTAGCATAACAGTAACATGTATCTCAGAGAAAAAGAAACAGATGGTAAGATGATAAGTGGTAGTTATGCACTATTAAAATAAATAATGCACTATTAAAATGCACTATTAAAATAAATAAACACATAAAGGTATACATAATCAGTTCAAAGTTGCTTGAAATATGTTTGCATGTACTGTACTACTACTAAAACCACAGAAGTAAAAATTTATAATAATAATATTTAATTAAAAAACATAAAATAACATAAGTTTAAAGCTCAACTCTACACCTGTTTGGGGGCATGTTTAGATCATCAGATAAGGGCATAATTAACAACCTTTTTCACCATTTAGCTAATACAGTTAAAAATCAGATGTGCATTTGTAGCCAGCTTTAAAGGAGAGAAGGAAAGAGAATAGACACAACTTTTTTTCTGCCCTTATCCTGTATTGGATGCTGATTCTACCCTGGCTTGCTGTTACAGCTTAGTGCTGGTGTGCGAGAATGAAGATTTATTGCATCTGATGGCTCCATGGTCCACATTGACTCATTTGTACAAAATACCCTTTACAGAGTTTAATGCTCCCAGAACTCTGGTAATACAGATGACACCACTGGGGGGATTTTATAATACAAATAACAGGTCTGACTCACGGGCAGCACCACAGGCACACACACACGAGGCAATTTTATTAAAGATAATGGTAATGAAAGAGTTAAAAGGAAGGAGGAAGGAGAAAAAGTGGAGAAGGTATGCACGTGAGGGTCTGGAGGCATGTGATGTCCCCAATGACATCAAAGGTGATCAAAGGGCTTCATTCAATTTGTGCCTTTGAAGTCCTTATGGTACATGACATCACCCCTCTCACATGCAATTCTGCTCTGTAGATCTCCGGTCCTCGAGCCACACTTGTTTTTATAGTACGGGGAAAAGCCTGAGATCCATTAACGATGATCAATCACCAGCTGTACCCATTTCCTCGACCCCACCCCTTTGCACACCTGCAAAACGGGAGACCGCCTACCCAGTGAGGCTCAATTGAGCAGCAAAATATTCAGCCAAATGTCACACTACTCTAAACATGTTGTAAATTTTAAATAATTCTCATTCACATTTTGTTAGACACAATATTCTTCAACATCCTGCAAAGGCTGAAACACTCTGTGGTATATTTATGACCACCATACCCATTTCAAAGTAATTACACATTACATAGCATGTCCACAATGAAACCTCAAGCCCACTCTTATTAATTGTCCACAAACCAAGCCAACACAGTCACATGCACTAAAGTGACCAGTATTTTGGCATTGATTTTAAGCCTCTAATTGTGCTGTTGCAAAGCTGTATAGAATGGGTTTTTAGAAAGTCACATTGTGGTATTGAATGAAAAAGATGTTGATGTTTACACTAATTACTGTATTTTATTGTCCTGTGATTATTGTACTTAGAGAAGACTATGCAATATTGTTTGTGTGCTGTTTGTGCAATCTTCTTTCTGCATCAAACACAAGGTTCTATGTTAAATCCTACTACAGGGTTTTCTAGTATGTGGAAAGGAATGTAAGAACAACTTATGTCAAAGTCCCTTGAAAACTCTTTCTAGCAGTGTATATTAAAAAAACAAAAATGGAATGATCACTAAACACTTTAACACAGTATGATTTTCATGATCGGACATCATCTGCTAATTGTGATGCAGTTTTACACACAGCTTCTGTGAGTCAAACTCTACTTATATCCATCCATCCATCCATCCATCCATCCACAAGAGCCAAAGGATGAGCAAAAAGAATGGCTTTGACCTTTATTTAATTAAATTTATATGCATAATTAGAAATACCGCCCCTCCCCTGGACTAAAATCAGAGTCATCAAATCTTTCTGTTTTGTCCATCAATGATTGTCCTGATAATCGGCTGCATTAGACATTTTCTTACATTTCTCTCCTTCATGTCCTCACTGAAAACCATAGTTCAGTTATCTTTTTGCTTTTATATCAGCATTTATTGGGACGGACACTTGTGTGCTAAACAGAGGTTATTGAAGAACTGCTGTCGATATTGAGCTGCAGAGGGTAGAGAAGCAGAAGCAGTGATCTGTGGAATTGTCTGAATTCCTGTCGATACATTCTCTGGATTGGAAGGGAATGTGTGAGATGCTGGGTTATGTCCTACATGAGTAAAATATTAAGAAAGGTTTCTGCTATATAACAGACCATATGTTTCTTAACCATATAGTTATATATAGTTATATTCATGTAGGGATAATCAATATTCAAAGATTCTAAAAAAAAAAAAAAAAATACTATGAGGTATGCTGTACTGATTCTAACATTGAATCCCAGTGTGTGAAAAAGTGAGATTTCATCCCTTTAAAATATTAATTTTTTCTTTTTTGCCTCATTCTTTTACAGAAGATTTGGACAGGAAATTTCTGAATATCATTTGTAATTTCTCCTTATTTTGGGTTGTGAATAAACTGATAATGTTCAGATAATAAACTGATCATGTACGTTCTTTTTTAAAAGTTAGTACTCTCTTTTTTTAATTCTAATAAATGCTTTTTTGTGTAAAAACATGATTTAAAAAAAAACATATAATTGTAGAGGGTCTTATACAACCTCAGTAGCTGGCAAATACAACATCAGACGAACAACATCATCTAACTTCTTTCACCATGCCATTATTTATTTAACTGAAATGAAGCCAAAATTAATTAAAGCTTTTTTTATTTTTCCTTTCCATTCTTTCCCTTTTTTTTTTTTTTCCATTCTGATGTAGATTTACTTGTGTGCTTTAGATCATTGTCCTGCTGGTTGACCCAATCTCGACCAAGCTTTACCTGGAGTTCATGTTCAACTCAATGACTGCTAGGTGCTCAGGTTATGTGGCTGGAAAAACAAACCCAACTTCACACACCTCCACCACCAGGCTTGACAGTAGGTTTGCCAGTGGGTTTCTGCTAACATGCTGTTTGAATTTCCCCAAACATAGTGTTGGGCATTAGGGCCAGAGACCACTTCATTTTGGTCTCATCTGTCCATAGGTGGTTTCTTCAGGTGCTGCTTTGCAAACCACAATCATGCTTCCTTGTTCTTTCTCAACAAAAGAGGGTTTTGCCTGGCAATCTTTCCAAACAAACTGTATTTCTTCAGTCTTCTTCTAATTGTGCTGTCATTGGAACATGTTCAGTGCGGCCTGTAGGGTCTGAGATGTAGCGCTTGGACTGATGATTTGCAGCACCTGGCTGCAACATACCATCTTTAATCCTGTGAAAGCAGTAAGGGGGTACTAAGTATTGCTCACATTTTTTTTGGCATCTAATATTGAGACCTGCTATGGTCAGATGATTTGGTTTTACACAGAAAATGTAGAATTAGAAGAAGAGGTACTAACTTTTAAAAATGACGTGAAACTTGATAACTGAAAATGAAGAAAGATGGTTTAAAATGTAACTCCCAATTTTGACTAAATGTGCTGATAGATAGAGTAATATACCTTAGCAGCAGACCTTTTCATTGCAACAGCTGGGCTGTCCATTTAATAAAAATTTCTGAAAGCCTTCATTTTTTCCCTGCATTATTAAAAAGGTTACAGTGTCCTATATGTGATTACCATATCACACAATGCACAGAGATATAAGAACAATGAGAATAAGACGTGCATACAAATGCCCTATGTTATATAGACATCAAGCATTTAAATGTCACCTGTGGTATTAAATCATTGTAATAAATAAAAACATATTTAAGTTACATTTATCAACTGTTATAATATTGTTCCTGAACTGCTAAAGAGGTATTTGGGAATAAACAGCTAGTAAAAGTTATTTTCTGTTTTAAAACAGTATGTATAATTTTTTATATATTATAAGCAGATATGACTTTATGATAATATTTTTAGGCTACTAGCATGTTGATAAAGATATTCATGATTTTTCAAAAATTAATCGGGGTTTTTCAAATGGCTTTTATACAAACAAGATAAAGATAAAACCAGACAAAACGGTTTGTCATGTACTGTATATTTATGCAGATTTTAGGTTTCCATGGATAGTGTATTATCTTGCCTTCCTTTGTTTTGTGGTGCTGAATGTAGATTGAAAATTTGTTTAATTAATTTTGCAGTTGCTTATTTACCTTCATCTTACCCACATATTTGTATTTACACAAACCAAAAGGGCAGTGATAAATAATTTAAAGAGTATTTCAATAATTAAGAAGAAATTGAGTAATTATTTTAGCTTATATGGAAGTTCATAAAGTGACTGACCAGTTCAGTTTAAGCAGGTCAAGTGTAAAATTGGCAAGATGAAGCAAATTGCACAAGAAAAGATGTAAAATATAAAATCAACAAGTATACAATATGCAGTTACAATAAAATTAAATATGAATTAGAGATATATCAAATGTAAAAATATAAACTCTATAAATTATGTGAAATGTGCAAAGGGAAAGAAATGGTGTGTTGGTATGATATCAGCGGTATGGGTGGCAATTAAGTGTGAAATGAGGTGATGTGTGTATGACTGCAGCAGTTGTATTGTCCATGTTTCAAAGTACATAGTTAGTCCTCATTTATGTATAAATAAGAACCAGCAATGGGTAACATACATGTCATGTGCAAATGTGCAGTGTGGTTGGTAGTGTGGTGTGCTTGGGTATGAAAGAAACAATGCAAGTCCAAAACAAGTCCTATGTGATACAACTAATCAGGATTGAAATAATAAACTATGTCTAAACATTCATACTTAAATGTAAATGTCATGTTCTACGAGCAATATTTGTTAAAAATGTAGTAATCTGTTTTAAAGCTATAAATCTTGTTGAAGGGTTTGATGGGTTTTATGTCTCTCAAGACTAATACGCACGGCACAGCATTTCTGTGTAATACTCTGAGGAACTGTGCCCACACATTCATCTCTGTTAAGGAACAAATGAACTGTGCAAATAGGCAACCAGATTGGGATGAATGAAATGTGATTCTTGTTGGCGTCCTCGGTTTAACATATAAAATATAGCAAAATTACAGGAAATAATAACTGTGGCTTTTTAGATGTATTAACTTAGGCATTAATTCAAAATATTAAATATAACAAAATATCTTGTTTAAAATTAAAGTTTAATTAGAAAAAAATATTTTTTTACTTGTTTTAAAAAAAATGTGGAAATTGTGTACAAACCTGCTTATGGACTTGTGAAAATGCAGTTTAAAGTCTGTATGATGACGCCAGTGATTAGTATACTGGTGATGCTGAACGTTGAGTGATTGGAACAGACGAGATGGGAAATGAGGCTGCTGCTGAGGTTGTTACATAAACACTTAAATCTTTAGGCACTTTGCAGCCTGTTGCAGTCAGACATTTTTTAAATATGTTTAATTTAATTTAATTTACTATAAACATATGAGGGATGGCACAAGATTTCTGCACAGTACAGTACATGACAAACTATGAGAAAGAAAAAAAACATAAACATGCTTATGACAGTCCACTAGATGAGGTTTAAACACAGAGTGCATAAGGTTGTGGGCCCGTATTCACAAAGCTTCTTAAACCTAAAAGTTGCTGTTGAGTGATGAAATTCTAAGAAAATTCTTAGAATTATGACATTTTCTTATCATTTTCTCTTAGATTTAGGACTAAATCTTAGTAAAGATAAAAATTATTCACAAGACATCTTAATTCTCAGCTCCTAAGTTGCTCCTAAGAAATTGTTAAGAGTAGAGAGGAGGACTTTTAAGAGGCTTAAGAGTTTCTATAGCAGAGGAAAATGGCAGAAAGAAGAAATATTCTCCAAACACTATACAAATATTATGATTTTACTGTCTATTCTATTGTCATATATTCTATTTTCACAAAACTCACATTTCAAGATTTACAGAGGTCTCCCTAGTAAAGGGGTCAACCACACTTCATAACTAATAGAAAGGTTTTTGTATTTTCCTTCCTCAGAGATGCTTTGAGAACTTTCCTAATTTATTTTTAATCTAGGACTCCCAACTAGGACTTTTTAGATAGGAGCTCTCTGAGAGAATTCTAAGAAGCTTTGTGAATACGGGCCCTGATGTTTTTCAATTTTAAACAGTTTTCTGAACAATACTGAGAAATGAACACCATTCTGCCAAAAGAGATCCTTCAGTTAGGATTTCAAAGTTCTGACATTTTATCATACTGTTTTATACATAATCTTTTAATGGATACAGTTCCATGAAGTGGAAATATTGGGTGTGTAAACGAAGGGGATGAGCATGTGCCAAGCTTAAGGTAAAGTAGCTCTCTCAGTGTGTTTAACACTATTCATCATGCTGACATGTGAAGGTCTAAAACTAATACTTGCAGACAACAGTAAATCCTAGGCGACTGGTTTACAGAATGCATTACATCCATCTTAGTGCCAGCACCAGTCTTCAGTATTCATAAATTCTAATAATTCAGTATTACATTTGTCTGTGTTTGGTTAGTTTCAATGACAAACACATAGTTCTTGGGCTGTTATGATTTTGGTTGTCATAGTTATTGACCACATACAATTAATGATTAATCTTAAGTTAAGTATGCAGTGATTATATATCATAATACAAACAGATATTTAAAGGACACAACTGGCATGTATATAGTTGAATAAAGCAACCCTTATCATAAACCCTTATCTAAAAGCAGCTAATTGGTCAGATTTATAATTGTTAAGGGCCTTGTTACAGCTATGCTGGGCAATTACCCTATTTATGTTATCACAGGGGCGGCACGGTGGTGTAGTGGTTAGCCCTGTCGCCTTGCACCTCCAGGGTCCGGGTTCGATTCCCGGCCAGGCTCGATTCCCATCTCTGTGTGCATGGAGTTTG
>JAQQZT010000039.1:7785066-7796671 GCA_030068275.1 Clarias platycephalus | reverse complement strand
TAAAGTGACAATTTCTTTACCCGCCCCAACCCGACCCGCGGGGTCCGCGGGTTACGAGACGACCCGCGCATCACTAGTACAGATGTATGTGTTAGGTTGTATAGATGCGAGTGCTGGTGTGTGTATGGATGTCTACGTTGGGGTGTGTGTGTGTATGGATGTGTGTGTGTATGCATGTGTGTTGATTTGTATACGGATGTGTTTATTGGTGTGTGTATGGTTGTACATGTGTGTGTTGGTGGGTGTATGGATGACTACGTTGGGGTGTGTGCGTGTTGGTGTGTGTATGGATGTGTGTATGGATGTGTGTGTTGGTGTGTGTATAGATGTCGATGTTGGGGTGCATGTGTGTGTGTGTGTGTGTATGGATGTGCAGGTTGGTGTGTGTAAGGATGTCTACATTGGGATGCATGTGTGTGTGTGTGTATGGATGTGCGTGCTGGTGTGTGTATGGATGTCTACATTGGGGTGCATGTGTGTGTGTTTATGGATGTGCGTGTTGGTGTGTGTATGGATGTGCGTGCTGGTGTGTGTATGGATGTGCGTGCTGGTGTGTGTATGGATGTGCGTGCTGGTGTGTGTATGGATGTGCGTGTTTTTGTGTGTATGGATGTGCGTGTTGGTGTGTGTATGGATGTCTATGTTGGGGTATTTGTGTGGGTGTATGGACGTGCGCGTTGGTGTCCGCGTTGGTGTATGTTGGCTCCGTGACAGTAACACACATAACATTAAGTGTCTTTCTAACAGTAGAGTGAGTGAGTGTGTGCTTGCATGTGTGTGGTGTGCGTGTGGTGTGTGTGTGTGTGTGTGTGTGGTGTTCATCAATCATGCTCTCTCCCAGCTGCACACACTCAGAGGGAGTTGCGCTCGCGTCTCAGATGCAGGGATGACTGAGACGAGCTAAAGTCATTAATCAAAGCAGAACAGAATAATTAGCCTGTGTGTGTACACATTAATTATGGCAGAGACCAACAGGTACAACTGACACCTGCATCACTGCCTCAGCTCTGACAGCTAAACACAGGAAAAATCCATTGACTCTTGTGTATTCCCGCATAGTCGCATTACTGTACATTGTGTTTGCGCGTCTCTGTTTTGCGTTGCGCGTTTAGACTGGCTTCATGCTTCAGGAAGAGCATCCGTTACATTGCCAGAGCCGGACATGTCAACTCTCACACACACATACTCACGCGTGCACACACTGGGTATGCAAACGACATGCTTGAGTGCATATATGAAATGAGTTTTGTGTATGCCCAGGAGAAAGACACCAAGTACAAGTACGATGTGTGTGTTTCTTAGGACAGGCGTCTCACCTCTGAAATATACCAGAGTGAAAATCACTGCAGCAGTCCTTCAGGAAAGTTTGTAAAGTAAGAGGTGCAAAAGTGAGGCTGTGTTTTGCTGGGAAGTGAGATTACGTGTATGCAAGTACTGCAATTCGTACAACAGGACAGCCTGGGCGCTGAGATTTCACCCCTCGATTAAGCAGAATGATTCGCTCATCTGATGGGTCGGCAAAAAAAAAAAGAAAAGAAAAAAAAAAAACGTCCAAGTTCAAGGGCTTGCCGTTTTATAGAGGTTCGCGCTGTTCATCAGGGGCCGCTGACCTTGAGGGACGAAAGGGCACACAGATCGCGGGGCCGGCACACGAGACAAGGGCTCGGATGAAGAATTAGCACGGGAAATAAAAATAAACGTCAGTATTAGCTCAAAATCTGCACTCCGGCTCAATAAGCTCAGAGACGTAAATCACGGTGGCTTTGATGGCCCAGGAGCCGAAGGTTTCAGGAAAACCGCGCAGTGAAACGTCCCCGTGGCTTCCTGGCGGCTCACACCATGTCCCTTGCCATAATTGTGCTTTGATTTATACTTTGTCAAATACAGCCCTGACAACATCGGCCGCCATTAAACGCCATCAATAAGAGCTGGGTGAGAGGTCATTTAATTTGATTTTTTACTCCGCACCGCTTTGCCTTCATTGCAGAGCCGATACGGCCCCTAACTTTTATGACGTATTCATTATTTTGTGCCAAAACGATATACTGTCAAGCTCAGATACGAAGGGGAGAGGATGGATCCTGATCACCACATCCCAAACACCTTACACAAAGTCAGCACTGCATTTCCAAAGCTGAATTAGAACATTAATAATGCAAACTAAACAAAAATAAAAGAAGTAATAAATGAACAAATAAGCAATTAAATTAATTTAAAACACAAATACAGTATATAATAAGCATGGAAACAATACAAGCAAAGAAACAAACAAATCTATAAACAGCAATACAAGCATACACTCACCGGTTAGCTCATTAGGTACACCCGTTCCCCCGCTCGTTAACGCAAATATCTAATTGGCCAATCACATGGCAGTGACTCCAATTAGGTGTGTAGATACGGTCAAGATGATCTGCTAACGTTCAAACTGAGCAACAGAATGGGTGAGAAAGGTGATTTCACTGACTTTGAACGTGGCATGTTTGTTGCTCTGAGTATTTCCAAAGATCTGATCTCCTGGGTTTTTCCCCACACAGAACCCGCTCTAGCATTTATAGATAATGGTGTGAAAATGAGATGAAATATCCAGTGAGCAGGATTCAAATACTTTGTTGGACTACGGTTCGGAAGGTCCCAGGTTCAAACCACAGCACCACCAAGTTCCCACTGTTGGGCCCTTGAACAAGGCCCTTGAACCGTAACTGCTCAGATGAATGAGATAAAAATGTAAGGTTCCACATGGGTACAGGGGTAGCTCAGTCGGTAAGGTGTTGGCCTACGATTCAGAAGGTCCCAGGTTCAAACCCTACAAAGTAGTCCTTGAGCAAGGCCCATAACCGTTTAGATATATAATAAGAAAAATCTTAGTCCCTCTGGATAAGGGCGTCTGCCAAGTGGCGTAAATTTAACATAAAAATATAACATAACACCTGGTGCCACTCCTGTCAGCTAAAAACAGGAAACTGAGTCTAGAGTTTGCATTCGCTCACCAACATTGGACAACAGAAGATTGGAAAAACATTGACTAGTTAGACAACTCTCGATTTCTGCTGCGACAGTGAGATCGTAGTATCAGAATAAAGTGTAAACAACATGAAAGCACGGGTCCACTCGGCCACTTTGGTATGCCTCAGGCTGATGATGCTGATGTAATGGTGTGGAGGAGATTTTCTTGGCACACTTTGGGGGGCACCTTAGTACCAGAATATTGTTGTTGACCATGTTCATCCCTTTATGACCACAGTGGACACATTTTCTGATGATTACATCTAGCAGGATTTTAGGAAAACAAGAGACAGTGGAGGAGGAGGAGGAAAAATAGGGGGGACCTATCCAATAACACTTGCTTTTGCCTCCTTTTGAGGATTTTGCGGAAATGTGATGCCACATTGTCGTTAAACCGACTGATATCCCGCAGAGCTACAGCCTATTTAACAGTTTTTTCTTCACGAGGGCCGTTGTTAAAGTACAGTTGCTAAAGAATAGTAACTACACTTGGACACAAAATAATAATAATAATAATAATAAAACTAAAAACTAGCTTTATGCGTGCGGGCACACACGTGGTCACAATGCTATACTAAACAGTACATGTGCGCACAGATGTTGACAATACGAGTGACGCACGCGGACTGAAACCGAGCATGAGAGACGATTACCCACAATTCCGCAGCGAGAGAGAGTGAGAGAGAGAGAGAGAGAGAGAGAGAGAGAACCATCGGCTCTGTTGTGATCACGTGACGCCCGGCAAACAAAGCGTATACGTACTGCTTGTATTTCAAGACCTCGCTCTTTTATCAAGTTAAAATGTATTACAAAGTTTTGCTCGTCTTGCAAAACACTCTCAATCAAAGGTTTTACTTTAATTTTCTGGAAATGCGCTCCTTTTATTATGGGACTGAAAATAAATTGAAGTCTGTGTTACCTGGAATATTTCACTCTGGCTTCAGGGGAAAAAAATTGAAGCAAACATCGTGCACCAATCATGTTGATCGATTACTTTTATGAAAAACATTTACAAATATCATTTTTGGCAGAGTGTACTTCTAAAACGTTTTCACGCTTTTTAATTAAGCATGCTCGGATTTCATTTTCCTCGGTTTCACCTTCCACAAGCGTGTGCCAGCCCGTAGGAGAAAGACATTGGAGCGGTGTGTAACGGCGCGGCTGATCCTGCTTGCAGAACCCTGGACTCGCATTAGATTAGCGCTGCTCTGCTGCTTAGGTTCCCTGACAGCTAAAATATGGCTGGAGCTACGCAGAAGGGCCATGTTATTTATTTATTTGGACTCTTAAAAACTCCAGCGGGTTGAGAAATGCGGTGCCCGAGGACGCGAGGAGCATGAGAAGCCTGACAGAAAAGTTCATCGCTTGCTCCACTCCTCCCTCCCTGCGCTCTCGTTCGTCCCACCGGCTGGCCAGCTACAACAGATAAAGTTACAATAAAGAGATACTAAAACAAAATCAATGAGAAGATGAGAGATTGAGGGTGGAGGTGGAGGTGAGGGGGGGGGCGTGCACACTTAGCGCAGTCCTCGACTGCTGAATGTCTCGGCCGGGTGGTACATATATTCTCTCTCTCTCTCGCTCTCTCTCTCTTACACACACACATACACACACCCTCCCCCTCGGCAGCAAACCCCACGCCCCCTTGACGCAGCGGCCCCCGGAAAATTTAATCTTCCCAAATCCTCATCAGAGCTCTCCATCCTCTGCACCTGACAGCTACTCGGACAATTAATTATACAATTTCGATGGGAATATCGACTAAACAAAGCTATTAATCATAGCAAAAGTCAATAGGCATGGACACATTCAATCATGTCCCCACCAATGATTACTCCTCTCAAAATACAATAATTATTTTCAAGAGCTGCCTCGAATTAAATTTCTGTCAAGCCGGTACAAGTCTAGTAGTTGATGAAGGATGCAATGGAGTTTTATTTATTTATTTATTTTTTCTTTTCACCCCTCCTCCTTTTGGAAGGGGGTGGAGGGACATTTATCGTTTTGGAAAGGTAGTTTGTTTCATATGGCTCATAAGACAGTATGTTTAACTGGAACATGACCATCAGATTATCTCTCGCGAGCCATAAAGTCATCCATCCTACTGCTCTCCTGTGCAGCAGACACGCGCTTTCTCTAACGGCTACGTATTAGGACACGCGCATCCTGTGTTTATAGACAGAAAAACGCAAGGTCAGACTATTTCTACGGTTCAGAAGATCCCAGGTTCAAACCCCACAACCACCAAGTTGCCACTGTTGGGCCCTTGAGCAAGGCCCTTAACCCTCAACTGCTCGGATGTGTAATGAGATAAAAATGTAAGTCGCTCTGGATAAGAGCGTCTGCCAAATGCGTAGATGTAGTACTGTGATAAACAGAGAATATGCAGCTTACCAGCGTTCCATTGTTTTCCCGGAAAACATCCTGGTTAATGTAGTTAAAAAGCTTCTGTCCGAGTTGTAGCACAATCTACAAGACAGAATGCAGAGCCAAGTGTGAACCATCAGCCTCCAGAATAACAAGGCCTAAACCACTGTAATGTAAAGTCATGGAGGAAATCTCAGCTATAGTACTATGCAAAAGTCTTGATCCACCCCTCATTTCTTCATATTTTGCTTCCAAAGAGTCAGACGTTCTTGTAGTTTGAATGTCATCTTGAGGAAGGCTTCCTGGAACGTTTTTTTGTTTAGTTTTTTTCATCAAACTTCATCAAATCATCAAACTTAAGCAGGCACAGATGATGACAGATGATCAGGTCAGCTTGATTAGTAGACTGGTGATGCTGAATGCTGAGTGGTTGGGTCAGATGAGAGGGGAAATGAGGCTGCTGCTAAGGTTGGTACATAAACAACCAAGTTTTAAATTGTATCTTTAGACACTTTGCAGCCTGATACAGTAGAAATATGTTGTCATTTCTTTAATTTAATCCACTTTAACATGAAGAAATGAGGCGTGGCTCAAGACTTATATATCTGACTCTATATCTGGTGGTTGGATGATGCCTGCTGGATTTGGGCAGATAAAGTCAATTAAAATGACATACAAAAAAAATCGGTGGTTTTATGCTTATAATTCAACAGATACACTTAAAGAAATCATTCATATCTTTCACCTTAATAATGCATGAATTGTATTCGTATGAAGCTCATATGAGGTAAGACGGCAGTGTATAAAATGTAATGATTTAAAAACAAATAAAAGGTCCACCTACATGAAGATGTACGGTATAAAACCTTGTTAGCACAAAGTGAATGTCGGGTTTTTATCAAGTTGCTAGATGGCTACAAAAAAAAAAAAAAAAAACAGACTTAAACCTAATCATTTCAGTTTGTAATGAGATACAGCCTGTCAAAAACGTCTCCGCTGCTCATTCTGCTGTCGGAATGAAGTCTTTAAATTAAATCTTCTTCCTTTTCACATTTGTTGACAAACAGACAATATATATATAAACAAATATAGTTAAATAATCAGAAATCTCATTCAAGATGATATGAGGATGCTGGTTTGCAAGAATGGCTTGGCAATGTAGTGCTATTGTAAACTATTTTACAAGGAGTGTTAAAGTCAAACCAGGACTTTGGTGAATGAAGGCATAAAACCGACTGATATTTGATGACACTCTTAGTCGCAGTAAAACATTTTAAATGGTTCAAACATTTTAAAGATGGCCACGTGTCCAAGAATGATAATCCCAGACGGGGTGGCTCGGAGCCCACTGCAGTCATTCCTGAGAACTTTCAGCAAGTGGAACTCCGATCGCCATGCTGTGGAAGAGATGCATCACTCTGTGTGAACTGTACACACAATCATTCACGAACACCACTGACCTCACAACAAGTGATTTCTACATGTTTGGGGCATTCCTGGGAGGCCAGTGTTTCAGACATGAAGCAGGCAGTCCGAGATCATGGCCACTGGCGTACTGAGAAAACCTCCTACCCTGATGGAATCCGAGCACTAGTGAAACACTGGGATAAGTGCATTAGTGCAGCAGGGGATTACCTAGAGAAATAAAGGGAGTATTTGTTCTCATAACCGTGTTCTTTTATTCTGTTCATTCAAAAGTCCCGGTTTGACTCGAACACCACTTGTGATTGTTGCCTAGTGTTTAAGGGTGAATATAATCTGCAGTTTTTACCTTGTGGTCGTTGTCAGACTCTGTGTATATTATCTTGTCCACTTTGTTGTTGTCCGCAGTTAGAATCGTCTGTATGGCCGAAGGACACAGACTCTGAGGGCAGAGAGAAACCATAGAAAGTCAATGCTGATTAAATTCGCTTAAGATCAAATTCCAAACATTTCATTACAAATTTAAGACATTTTATTTCCTTAAAATATCAGCTAGATTTGAGATGTTTGAAAACATTTTAAGGATCCCCAGGCACCCGGATTGACATTTCTACACAAGGTATAATATAAGAAATGGGATACTATAAAAATCTCGAACGTCTATACCACCAGATCCTGGGATCACCATTGCATTTTAAAACGCATGATAATAAAAGCAGTGAAGAATTTATTTTGTTTTTTGCTTAGAGGACTGCCCATAATTTACAGCGATCGATTAAGTTTATTTTCTCTTATTTCCATACAGTGTTACACAAACATTTAAATGATCTTTTAGTTCCCCCAACAGAGACGTTTCCTTTTAAACAGAATTCCAAGAAGAACCTTTTTAAATAGCTAAAGAGCCTTAAATACTGAAATAACCTACAGTATGAAGAACTTTTTTTCTAAGAAGGTAGGGCCTGCTCTTTACAACGAAGGACACACTGATTTAAAAATCTTATAGCAGTATATACTGCATCAGTGAAGGTCACACCTGAAAATAACTAAGAAGGGGACGTTGAATGATGGAACATGGTACATTTTAATTTGGCATGTATGGACACTGGTTTATAGTTTCAAAGATTTGTTACAAGACTATAGACATTGGGAAAGAAAATGAGATATTTTCATCTTGTTTAGTATATGGAATAAAATTATTATTATTATTTTTTTAAATAGATAATGGATTTGATGGCGGAAACAAAAGCATATCAAATTCGAAAATGTCTGTGGCATTCATCAAAAGTGTTAATGTGAAGCATTACTAGTGTCATAATCACTTCATAAGGGCTTATTTATAGCTGAGCTGAACTAAATCTTTATGCTTCCATGTTAAAAAGTTAATTATCTACTGTTGTATGATTATTATTTTTTTTTCTTTTACACATTACCGTTGACGATGCCAGGTCCAAACCATTAAAAGATTTATTTTCATATGTCATGCTACAATATCAGTCACACTCCTATAGATAATGCTACAGTTAGAGCCAAAGCTAACCGGACGCTTTACATTATAAAGAATCCAAACCACCCATATAACACCCAATGCATTTTAATCATTTTGACGAGCCAGAAATGGAGAAAAGTGCATCATGTCCTTCTGGCCCTCTTTATGTCTCGGTATTGTCCTGACCCCCGAAGACTGTGTGCGCGGCTAAATTCCCTTTTGTAAAGTCTTTTTAACAATTAGTTAAACATTTGACCATCTGTGTTTGAAGACAGTTGAATGAGGTAAAGCCAGTCCTGCTGGTTCCCATCCCACAGGCCTGATTGAAATTCAAAGCACAGATTAGTTAATTAGGTCAAGCCAATATAGTATAAAGGGGGAGAAAAAAAAAAGAAGAAAAAAAAGAAAAGAAGGGCCTTTAGAATAAAATGTCACAAATCGGGTGTGCCAGAGAGCTCATAGAGTTGTGCGGCAGATTAAAACAAACAGCGGCAGGAAAGTGAAAAGCAAACCATCTTCTCTAGCTCCCCCGCCCCCCCCCCCCAGCCCCCCCGCCCCTTTTTGCTCATTTGGGTCCAAGCGCCAGCTCATGGTTCTCCCTTTGCAGCCTCAAACTAATGCGCTTTGCAGGGTTTAAGCTGCTTGAGCCATGAATAAGCCCAAGAAAAGATCTCCCTAAAAAGGCTAAAGGCAGAGATACTCAGGCTGACAAAGTCATTGTAGCCACACACACACACACACACACTGAGACAATGCTGTGAAATTGATCTTTTTCTCAAAAATTACTCCTGCAAAAATGATAGTTCGGCTAATAACAAGCGATAGTTAGTCGATAAACTGATGAAATGTAAGTGGAAAAAAAACAAACATCAATAATCCTGATCAAAAAAACAAAACAAAAAAATATATATATATATACACAATGTAAAACAATTTTATTATTAAAATAAGGGGTTTGACTTAGGGTTCAGCTTTTAGCTCCCTTCACCAGTAACCCTCCCTCTGTCCTTGTCTCAGCCAGAGAGAGTCAGCCAAGCAGAAAACTCTCGGCATCTCAGACGGTCCCCGCTGCCAGAGAGCAGAGCGGCCTTATTGAAATTAAGAGTATCCATTTATGAGTACAGAAGCACAAAATCCATTCATGTTTAAATGAATTTGATAATCCGTGGGGAGCAGGATCTGCCAAGTGCTGATGATGTTTTTGTTCACAATTACACAGTTGATGGACAGACGTGTACACTCTCTCACACTCGTGCACAAAGCACATGCTCTCACTCCATCCGCCTGGCTGTGCAGCTCGCCTTTTCTCAACAAACTAAGAGTTTATTGGATTATACAAGAAACTAGCGAAACCTGACCACTTTTTACTAAGACACGCTTTACGTTCTGTACTGGACTGAATGATAAACACATCGATAAGCATCTGGTGACCTTGGTATTACTCAGTCAACATTCAGTCTGAGTGAAGAATGAATGGGAGATAATACTCAGGCCACTCATCAACCTAAATGTCTCGATCTACAGCTGCTTGAGCTTTTTTTGTCTCATTTGGAGGAGTGAAAAGTGAGACCCTTAGTGGGGATCAAGACGGATATCCTTATGCACGCGTTCACTGATGAACAGCCAGTCATGAGACGCCGGTCCTTAACGGTGATTAAAAAACATCAATCAATCAACCAATCACTCAGAAAATCACAAACATGATCATGTGTGTATTAGTGATGTCACAATTAATTCCATCCCCCAAACACTACCATTTCTGCGTGATGTACGAAAGGGATTTTGAACAATGATGTGTCATTTATGCTCTATTTGATATTTACCATATTTTAAATAAATAGAAATATTTCTACTTATATGTTTTTGTAATTAATTGTTTTACCCTGTATAGGATTCAGCATGTATGGAAAATCTGTGACAAAAAAAGGGATAAGGAAAGATTATTTCTGGTCTGTGTGTGTGGAACACACTGCTTTAATTTCTATGCATAGTGAGGGACATCTGTAGATGAGTAGTGCGTTATTGCTCATTGCTGTGATTTAATAAAGAGACCTATAACACACACTCGCACATCCGTGTATACGTACATACATGAAGTGGCAGACTGGCAACAAAGAGCAACCAACGGATTTACTGATCAATTTAGGAATTATTATTTTTATTTATAATTACTTAAATCTGACCCTATATTGCCTAATCAACCATACCATCATATTATTTCTTAACTCATTTATGAATAAAACAGGGATAATTTAACTACTGCACTCAACAGCAAGTGCATCATGATCCTCAGAATGAGGGAAAGCCTGGTGCGCTCTCATAATACACACAATAAAGGCTAGAAGACAACTGCTGACCTCAATCCTGTCCTCTAATTGTTAATAACACATGGGGGCAATAATCACAAACAATCACGTGACAATAGAGTGAAAGTGATGGACACTGAGAGAAGAGGGATAAGGTTTGGGTCACGTTCACATCCAACAACCACGATGAAATTCGCTTAAAAAGCAACTTCTAAATAATATATATATTATTATTATATTATATATATATATTTAAAGATTCATATTCAAAGATCTTTACTAATCCCAGAGGGAAATTGCTTTGTCTTGGTTATACAGTTGCTTTGATTAATTTACCGGGAAGAAAGGAAAAAATTAGATTAGACAGGGAAAAAAAAATTAAGAATTAAAAATTTAAAGAAAAATAACAATAAATTGAAGTAAAAATATAATTAAATATAGCACACCATATTTTAACCATATATATTTTTTTTTAAGTCTTAAAAAAATTGCTATATATATATTTTTTTTGTGTATATATATATATATATATATATATATATAAAACTGCAAGCAAAAAAGCTATTGACAAAATGTATATCAGTTGCTTATATAGGAATGATAATGTATAATGTAAATGAACTACTGTCCGGCTAATAAAGTTAACGAACAATGTGATAAACATCTGACCAATCGGAGTCAAGCATTCATCAGTGCTACAGTATGGTACAAATACCCTATACAGTATAGGAGAGGGTGATTCTCGTCAGTGTACAGATGACACCTTGCCGTTGAGTAAGGTTTCGGTTAAAAGTGATCACTATGGTCCCTTAGTGAAGTCACACTGAAGTCACAGTGAACGAACACTCTTCATTAGATCTGATAGCGTGCATCTCATCTTCCATCAATTGATATTGATTATCTTAAACGGTTATAAATGAGCCGGAAGAATTGACTAGATGTGGTGTGTATATGTGTGTGTGTGTGTGTGTGTGTGTGTGTGTGTGTGTGTGTGTGTGTGTGTGTGTGTGTGTGTGTG
>JAQQZT010000039.1:7772614-7782851 GCA_030068275.1 Clarias platycephalus | reverse complement strand
TATATATATATATACATACACACATAGATGGTGGACAATGCGAACATTATTGTGTATAAATCATTTTGAGGTCCCAGTCTCTTCACAATTGTCCCAAAGATAACATGATTTAAGTTATAAATACAGTGTATACAAGTTTTATTTTATATTATGCACCACTGAAAGCGCTTAATAAAGCTTAGGATAGCCAAGGTGGTGCAATCTAGGAGTCAATGCGTCTGTACATTTGTCTAGCCAGACTTCATGCGTCCATATGAAGCATATTTTGGTACATGAGCCTCCAATCACTAAAGTAGACTCAATATCAACTGAAACACATCTCCTGTTATATTGAACATTCAGCCTCCTAACACACAGTATGACTGCAGGTCAATCCCTGCTATCAGATATCATCCAAAGGTTCCCTGTTGAGTCTGGTTTTTCTTAAGGTTTCCTCCTATTGCCATCTCAAGAAGTTTTTTCCTTGCCATCCTTGCCTTCTGCTTGCTCATCAATCTGGGACAATCTGATCATTATAATTATAGATATTTTTCAGAAAATAGATCTAATCTACTTTACCTTTTATGTTTACTATTTCTAAGGTTCATATTTTCCTAATTTCCCTTTATGAAAGATCAGCATCTTAGAGAGTAATGACACATAAGACCGCCTGTCAAGATCATCATGTGACATTTTTTATGTGGCCATGCTGTATCAGGAACTCTGATAAAGTGTTCACACGACAGATACAACAGGTCGGCCTATTGACACCCAATTAGATTTTTTTGAGTCCCTCATAATTAAGGACTAAGGCATACAGTAGCTTCATATTTTACTGTATACTGTTGTTAGTCTTTCGGCTGCTCCGGTTGAGGGTTCGCTATAGCAGACCAACTTGTCACAGATTTTTACACTTTCTGACGCATCCCTCCCATTTCATCTGAGCTTGGGACCGGTTCTGCATCCAGTGGCTGGGGTTTTAGGCAGTGGCTGGGAATCAAACACGGTTGGCGCATTGTTGGTTGGCGAGAAAACGTCCATTGAGCCACCATTTGCATATACATGCTTATGGACTGCGGTTTCCCTCTCTCTTAGCTTTTTACACTACATCAAAACCTGCCGACACCCAGTTGCCAAAGTGCTTGACCACATCTTTTAAAGTCCACGCTCCTACCAAACGTACATCTGCACGCTCTTGCACACACCTACTTATCGGATTGTGAGTGCTGGACAGAGCATGCTGGCCGGCCATGTAGGCTGTATGTGGGTAGAAAACAGAAAGCAGGATAAAGGGGAGTAAGAGGTGGAGGGGAATGCTGCCTATTCATCCTAGGCTGTGGAACATCTGGGAAAAGCTCTTTAAAACAATGCCATTGGGTCTCTCAGCTAGCTGATGGTCCTGGACAAGCATGTTTGGCCTCGCCAGCGCAGAATAGACAGGCCACAAATCATCTCAGGACAACAGGGGTAGGTGGGGAAAGCCAGTAAGGTGGTGTGTGTGTATGTATGTGTGTGTTCCCTCTGGTATGTAAGTCTCAAACAGGCCCATTCTCTAGGGTCCTGCAGGACAAATTGGCCAGTTTGGGTGTCATTGAGAGGCAGTGCAGCGCGAGCAGAATGGGACAGGCCTGAAACACAAGGAACAGCCCCATAAAAATTCATCACTTTGACCCTTTTGACCTCCCGCTGCTGGGGGCTCCACACACACCACGCACACACACTTAATGCATGCAGTGAGCTCACATCTCATAACACCAAAATAGTCAGCTTGACTGGAGAAACCTTTTTTGCTTTACTTTCCAAATTTCCACCATTATATACGTACCTCTAACTTTATATAAGTAGATCTGCTCTAAGGTCATATATGCTGCTTACCAAACATACAGACACACAATAGCTAAAAAGAAAAGACTTATTGAGAGGAAGGAGAAAAAAAAAGCCACCAGATGCTTCATTGTGCCTGAGTATGTGTGAGTGGTGTGTGAAGTAAGGCACTAAGGGGTGTGTATGTTCTCCTCGCTGTATTAAGCAGAGAATGAGTGGCCATTGTTTCATCCCCAGGCTTTTGACACATTTGTGCTACGTGTACAAAGAGAGCTAATAGAAGCTTAAACATGGAGAGGCCCTCCTCACCTCCCCTCTACTGCTGCTGCTTCAACCCGCAGCCTCCAGTCCAGTCACCA
Source organism: Clarias platycephalus (assembly GCA_030068275.1). Taxonomy (NCBI): domain Eukaryota; kingdom Metazoa; phylum Chordata; class Actinopteri; order Siluriformes; family Clariidae; genus Clarias; species Clarias platycephalus. Next base: position 7,780,689 of record JAQQZT010000039.1, on the reverse strand, counting down.
CAGATGTCCGCAAACTGTTTAAGTCTCTCCGCATCAATAAAAACAAGCTGATTCAACAGTTAACCAAAAGGCAATAGCGACTGGGGTCTTATATAGTGCAAGGTAAACCTAATGTCAGATCACGAAAAGTGCTGGTCCATCTATAGCCTGTTGGCTTTTCTTTAAAAACGTCAAAATGCGAATCCAAATGTAAAATATTGCTATAAAAATTAAAACCAAAGAAAAAAAATGCATATCTACAGTGTTAAAAAAAGGAGTATGCATGAAACCTAAAAAAAATGAATTCAAATAAGCTTTGAAAGTCATCATTTTATATAATGAACCACTTCCTATAATAAACCACTGTCTCTCAGTGATGGTCTTAAAAGCTGGATGCCTTTTTTTTTTCTTCATAAAATCAAATTTAAACATGAAATATGAGGTTGGCTTTGGCCGTCATCATCATCATCATCATCATCATCATCATCATAATGCCCAAGCTTATTGTTTCAACCCCCACCATGTATTAGCTCAACTGACTCTTAATTTACTATCCAGGAGCAAAACATGTACAAGCCTATGGGTCTTGCTCAAGATAAAATTATACACCTTTCTGTCTCTCGTTTTCAAGTATAAAATAAATACTGTAAGACCTTACTACTTAGAACCTGTATGTGTGTGTTCTACAGTTCTGCACATGCATTATTTGATCTGGGAAAAAAAAAAAATCTTCCTTGTTCACACTCTGGTCTAAAAATTAATTTTCAGACTAGGATCAAGCTTACAGAATAGAACTACACAGAAATCTCACAAGGGAAAAAAAAAAAAGAAAAGTCAATGCTGCCATTGTCATCGGTCGTCCATACACCCTAAAGCTGGCATCAGAACACAAATCACACCACATTGACGCATAACTAACATGAGTGCAGCACTCTTGTACATGTGTGAAAGGCTCTCCTCTCACAACACAAAGGGGTCACAGTCTTCGGAGGTCCGTTTAATGATAAATTACTCCGCTGTCACTTCATTCATTCAGGAATCGTTCAGCAGAAAAGCATTTTTAATGATGGAATCCAAGCTTTCCTTTAGCAATCTAATAATCAATTACCATTTAAGTCGAGAGGTCATTTAGCGTGAACGGAGCAGCGATTAACAATTAGCGGTTTTGTCTTAATGAGCTCGAGTTCATTACTGCCCTAATCAATGCAGACGATCAGTGTCTGTAAGATGATTTTAAAAAGTTTGTTAACCTCAAATAACAAAAAAAGATGTCGCCTCCAGCTTCCGTAAATGATGTAGTCGAAAAAGTCAATTAAATTGAATTGTTACTTGGGTTATGATTATTATATCGCATCATCTCTGGAATTCTTGAATCCGTTGCTGAGAAGGTGTCAATTTTTTACAATAACAGCTTCTACAGTAGCTTCTACACTTAAAACGTTACTATCGAGGGCATTAATGGCTCAGTGGTAGTTCTCTCGCCTGCCATGCCGAAGGCCCGGGTTCAATTCCCACCCAGTGCCCAAACCCCCAGCCACTGGAGGCAGTGCTGATCCCCAGGCCAGATAAAAATGTGAGGAATGCATCAGGGAGGGGATCCTACAACCTGCATAAAATAAATAAATAAATAAATAAAAACGTACCAATCACTTGATGGGAGAACCCAAAAGAATAATAACAACATTTAAAAAAAGTTATTTACTTGGTCTTGTATGTGAACACATTACAGTATAATGGTGAGTATGTTTTGCACGACAGGATAATCTTCAGGATAAAGGATTTGCGGCTTTTTGGTTGCATAGTGATAAGACAAGAATTCTTAGGTTGAAATAGATTTATTAAATTAATAATTTCGTTGTAATTAATTGAAGAGAAGAAAAAATGGGTGGTGAAAGAGTGACAAGATATCATATCTTCAGAGCATTAACTGACCTCTGATGTGCTTTGGGTACCTTTGCCCACCCAACGGAACATCCCATTCTGTTTTATTCCTCACTCAAGATGATCGTCACATTATTCAGGTTTAAGATGATGCAGCGCACCAAGACACACCGATTCTCTCCTGCTCCTAGAGGGAGCCGTGTCTTGGCTAAAATGGGTGGAGTGTGATGTTTAAGGTATTACGTTAATATCTTATCAACCAAAACTATTCAAGATGAGGCAAGAAGATTATCACCTATGAGATGAAGCATGTCTGAAAAGGTTAATGCTCCGGCAAACCTTGTTAAGGTTAACCCTTTTGTCTATCCGGACAAGGATCCATGTGTCCCCACCACTCTGATGGTGGCAATCTGTGTCTCAATAAGAGTACAGTCTGAAAGGACAGCACACAATGCTGTCCAACACACAATGGGCCATGATTCATTCCCAGCAACACTCTTTAATTTGTTTGCACCATTTCATTTAAATGATCCTCTCCGATGCTGCTGGGTGGTGATCCAAGTGACGAAGAGGGGGTGGAGGTAGAGAGAGAGAGAGAGAGAGAGAGAGAGAGAGAGAGAGAGTATGTAGAATATAGTCTGGGCTTGGTGCTTGGTGAAGTGGTAGACCCCTATCATGTGGGTGGGCTTTGTGACTCGTTTTTTTAACCAATTTTTCATGCCCATCCCTCTTCATGTGACCCTACTGTGGCTCCTTTATGGAGCTGACAGGCCGGCGCAGGAGAACATGCTGCCCTTCTGATAGCATGAAATCATGAACAAAAGCCTCCTAAGACAGAGTGGAGAGAAGAAGCGGTGAGGCGCAAGAAGCTGAGGCCATCCCCCGCCTTTCTCTCTCGCTCTCTCTCTCTCAGACTCCCCTGGATGTCCTTATCTCTCTGCATAACCAGCTGTTAGCCAAGTCCTGTCCTTCAGCTCCCATGTGCAAGAGGAACGTGAAGCAAGCCACCTTGCCTTCCGTATACGCCTGCTCTAAGACAAAGCTGCAGCTCCTCCTTAAGTGCTTGGCAATATGGCCATCACCGATAAATCAGGAAAGACTTTACACAAGAGGCCATGAATTGTCAATGTGGCACTTAATAGGACCTGTTAAAAATGACAGGGTGGTTTGTGGGAAGCTTGTGAATGAGAGAAGCGCTCGGTCTGCCAGACATGTGTTAAGATTGTAAGTGCCAGCGCCGGCTTTATGGATCTGTACCAATCTGGTCCGATGTGATGGAGCTCAAAGTGGCATTGAAGAAGAGTCGCGAACCTGATATCTCTCCACCCTTCCTTCTTTGCTTTAAGATGATGATCTAATAATTACCAATTAACCAAATAACCAATATAAAAAAAAAGAGAGAGAGAAAACATGCTGGACTTGTGCTACTGAAAAGGACAGATTGATGCAGGAGACTTCATCTGTTTGAGAGACTTCCAAAGACATCCAACCCAGAGGGGTGTTTTTTTTTTTTTTTTTTGCAAACTACAATGAACAAAAGCAATTTGTTCATTTTTTCCTATTTGTTTCATATTCACTCAAGTGTATCTAACACCTAATACTTCCTCCTCAATGAAAAGCACATTTGTCTTCTACAGATAATGTTATGCAGATGTAAAATTCAGGCTTCGGAACATTTAGCAACAGAGGAAACGGAATAAAAGAGCGAAGAGATGCTTCGAAAATAACAACGTTTTTTAACGGGCATCACAGAAGTCATTTCGGAAGAAAGCCGGGAGACGGTGTTGGTTGTACAAAAGTTAGTTTTACATTTAGTGAAATATTTCGATCAAAAATTTAAAAAAGTTGAACCTCTTGAACTGCATTGGGGTTGAATATCTAAAACTCGGTAACCTAAAATTTCATGATTTTAATGTAACTAAAGTCATTTTAATTCAATCTGGAAACATATTGAGTATGATGATACATCTTTGATCTACTGTAAAACTATGTATATAAATAATCATATAAATAAATAGCTCTTAATATACAGTGCTCAGCCATAACATTAAAACACCCTGCCTAATGTTCTAATGTCTAGATCTCCTTTATACGTCTTCAACCCCTCGACACAAGACCTCTATCACATAAGGTATGATGGGAAAATGTAGGAGAGACATGTTTACATTCAACTTTGATTCGTTAATGCTTGCACATGTTCGCCAGCTCATAAAACCATTAAATATCAATAAGCATTATTCATTTAAGAGGCAGCCATCTCGCAGACCACCCTGACGTCCTAACCCACGGTAACTCTAGACACTATTTTGTAAGAGGGATATTGTTTTCTCTTCTTCTCAGACAAAACAGACGTGCTCTGTCCTTGTTTTGTTTCTTATCGAGCCTTTCTTCAACTAAAGAAAGAGTAACTAAGCCAGTATGAAAGTACGGAACTGAAATATAAAACCAGGTGAGACAACGGCAGCTAGTGGACGGGAACAACAAAAAAATAGGTGGTGAAAAAATTTTAATGTGTAAAAATCAGTGCGGCACAATTACACACAGGTTAGCGGGATGGTAAGTTAATGTGGGCGGGGAAAAAAACCTGATCTTAAAATCAATGCTGGGGGATGAAAGAGAAATCAGTCTACAATATGAGTGGCTTCTTATGGGTGCTTCATTTGGCCAGCACTGGACGGTCATGCACAATACGTGTGTGTGTGAGAAGGAGGTTGTAGAAGCTTCCAGTGCCAGGCACCTCCCTCACCCCAGTCACCCACCCGTGCCAGGCTGGACGGTGGAGCCCGACACAATAGGACCAGGCCCCAGGAGCACGCTCAACCGTCCCCGAGAGAAACAGAAGGCATCGGTTGTTCTTCATTCTCTCCGGCTTTTTAATTACGTCTTGATCAAAGACACCACACGCTCCTTCTCTATGTGTGCTTCTCTTTGTTTTAGTGTTATTAGATGGAGAGGGAGAAAGGGATTGAGTGGGAGGGACAGAGGGATAGAGAAAATGGAGAAAAAGGGAGAAAGAAAAAAAAAAAAAAAAAAAAAGGAGTGTTTGTTCACATTCATGGCGTTATCCGCCGAGGTCATCAGAGAGATCATGTGGGTTTATCAGGAGTGCTAGTGTATCATGATGCTTATCGTTATACGGTGACCGTCCTCACACATTTCTCTGTTCTGTGAAAAGAACGGAAAACCTTAAGTGACTTAGAAGTGAAGTCTAAAAGCAGCTGTTGAGATACTCGAGAATTGCATTATATGAACGTAAATTATGATGTAAACTCTAATAGTGCATATATGTAGATTTGTGTCTATATCACTCGGTTCATAACCGATCTTAAAAAGCTTTAGGTTTTTTTTATTTCCTTTTTTTTTTTTTTTTTAATCCGTACCTTTCTGCAATAGTTCGGATCAAACCATAGGAACCTCTGTAGTCCAACAAGGGACCGTGGAGGCCATTGGCGTCGACCATTTTTACGACCGTTGTAGGACCCCCGGTCAACATTCACACGCTACGGGCAATTTGGAAACGCCAATTAGCTTAATCTGCATGTCTTTGGACTGTGGGAGGAAACCTACCAAGCACAGGATGAACAAACTCCATGCACACAGACCAGAGATGGGAATCAAACCCAGAACCTGGAGGTGCCAGGCGACAGCGCTAACCACAAAGCCACCGTCCCGCCTTTACCTTACATACAGTAAACACATTATGTATGTAATATATGTAATTTGGTAACTGCGGGAGGGTATTTAGGAGCATTTTCATGTTCATGTCTGTGGTTCTAAAAACTAAAAACCTAGTATCCCCATACTTTAAAAGCTAAGTTATTAATAAACATAAGTACTTTCTTTATAAATGAGTTTTCCGTCTTTTCCCAGCATAGAGCAAAACACAATTCTTATATTAGTCGATGTGCATCAGACATGCTCGGCTTGAAGTAATTAAATAATGAACTGATATTGTTAATGGATCTTAATAAAATAAACAATCTAGTCTTATTAACTCCATTATGGAAAATGTATTTTTTTTTTCATTTCGCTTTCGAAAACATTATCTTATCTTAAAAGTACATTTATAGCAGAAACTCATTTAGCGTTCAGCAAAATAAAGCACTGTTTTCAGATCATCCATCTGTAGTAAATATATGCTGTCTGTCTAGGGGATGTGTGTGTGTGTGTATGTGTGTGTGTAAGGATTGGTTTATCAGCTGGAGATGAGAGTCACTATCTCTGGGGTTGAGAGTCTCGTAAAAACAGAGGGCCAATCAGAGCACACAGAGTGACTAATAGATGGATGCGTCCCAAAATTAATTAGCCTGACTAATGTAGTGTACACTTAATTTCGCTGCCCGCCTTTTGATTTATGGCAGGCCATGTGCACAAACGCAGCGTGAAATGGAGCCGTATTGTCTGAGGAAGATTTCACCGGTAAACACAGCCACGGCACTTTAGACACCGGCGCACCAGACGCCGCGCGGCCTTCCGGGAGCGCCGGAAACAGATGCATGCGGGCGCACAAACACACCAGCACAAACAACACACTTTTTTTTTGCTTTCTTGCTATTAATATCTACAAATAACACACAGGGTTAGCACAATAAATCGAGTGATAATCCATTCTTCCTCTCGCGAAGACAAACAGTGCTTGAGCTGACTTTGGCATCAGGAGTGTGTGATTAAGCTCTTTAAACAATAAAAAATTTAATCTTTATCACTGCTTTTGTCACTGACGAGCAGTTTACAGGCCTCATTTGGATCGGGGATCGTACACGGCTCCATCCTTTAATTTGGGACAAAGACAAGAAGGATCGATTCGCGTTAAGTGCTGCCTCCTGCGTTTCCTCCTGCTGCATGCAGGGGGCGCCGCGACTCACGTGCTAAACAGGAGGGCCGGTTCTTCATCTCAAATCACGCTCCTAATGACAGCAGCCAGTGAGAGCAGCGGGATAACTCCAATTAAAACAAGCGCGAGTTGTGTCACGAGGACAGTAGATCACGTCGGTAATTAACCTCAGCGCCGGCCCCCATCAATCCCCGACTTGGAACGGCCGCGCGGGCCGCGCCGTTTTCGCAAGGAATTAAATTTACATTCTATTAAGTTTAATTAGGAGAGATTTTAAATATACTGGAGACCAGGAGCGGTGCTGTCACTATGCCTGCTGATTCACTACCGGCCGAACCCTGGGGTCCCGCTCCAATCCCAGCATGCACTTGGTGGACAGGACACAGTTCACAGGTGGCACCGTCCAGTTTACACATCTTCCTCTACATCTACTATCAAATCTGGATCTTACATATGAACAGAACGTCAATTCTGGAAGCGGAAAAAAAAGAAAAAGATTTGATGGATTTTATTGATTTTATTTAATGGATTTTTATGAAGAAAAAAAAAAAAAAAAAACAGATTTACAGACCTGAGTTAAGACCACCCAGTTTTATGACTGGTTCTACCTCTCCCCAATCTCTTCCTATTTTGCTTACTATAAGACCAGGACAGAGGGACAGGGAGAGCACTGGAGAGACACACATAGAGAGAGGAGTGTGTGTGTGTGTGTGTGAGAGAGAGAGAGAGCGAGCAAGCGAGCATTAGGACCCTCATGGCTCCACCTTTTGTCCCCAGTGAAAAGCAGTGCTAAATGGGGGTCAATTGAAGCCAAGTCCCTTCTGTCTCACACAATTACTAGAGTTCCCTGTTTGTGTGTATGTGTGTGTGTGTGTGTGTATATGTGCGTTATAGGAAAGGGGTTGGCCCCTGCCTCTGGTTACTGATCCTGCCGCTCAAGCACTTCAGGAATGTGCCACCTGTATCCAACCGCCCCTGTGCCCCCATCACACACACACTCACACACAGCATCACATGGTATTCTTTCCCAGACAACCCCGAGGCATGCTGGGAAATTGGGGCATCCTGATGCTGAGGCGGCGTATGACGAACAGGATGGTTAAAGAACAACACTTGTTCAAACAAGCCGAGTAGTGCAGAGGAGGAACGCACAATAAAATGTTCAAAAGTATTACAGAAATTGTAAGAAGGTCAACTATAGAAAAATATATTTATTTAGCAGATATATATAAAAAAATATAGCTGCATAAAACTATAATGTATTGTATGTCTTTATACATGTTATAAGGCAACATAACATTTATGTCTTCATTTATTTATTTAATTGTTTTGTTGGTTTATTATTTTTATTTTATGACAATTTACAATGAGACTAAAATAA